>JAUPFN010000002.1:15624670-15964744 GCA_036924255.1 Apodemia mormo
GTCCCTCCTATGGCTGCCAATAGCTCTTTCCGGTAATTGTAAGAAATGAGCAATAGTCGTCAAACAAACAAATCAACTCGACAAATTGCGGCGATGGGAGTTACCGCCCAACTCTCCAACCAGCGAATCGTAGTAAGCATGAACGTCTAATGTAGTTTGAATCACTTTCGTCTACCCTGTAAGTAAACCGTTACCATGATTTTTTTGCTTTTCTAAGTTAGAAATAATCTACATTCTAGAAATAGGTCGTCTATATTATCATGGTATGACTGGCAGCCCTATTTTTGAATGTTTCGTAACGTAACAGCATATGTTACATTCAATCACTACGTGGCTTGCGTCAACTTTTGCTAGTTTGAATATTTCGCAACTTTTATAAAAGCTTGCATTTAAATTATATGTAAAGGCTGCACAAGCTCCTTTCAGGCAATTCTGGGTCAGAAAAAATGTTAAGGGTTGTATCTATCTAGAAAAATGTTCTTGGCAGCTTTGTCTCTTCAAAAGCACACAAAGCTTGTTGCTGAAATAGACAGTAAATTTAGGCATACTTGCCACACAGATATTAACGCAAAACTAACATTTTTGATGTATATAGGTGCAGGTTATCTCTAACCCTCAGTAGAGCCACTTGCTTAGTTTATATCCAGTGATATAAAAAAAGACCATTTATCTGAAGAGGAACGTTAACCCACACTTTCAGTACTTTGTTTTTTTTTTTAATTTATCGTCATTTTCAGCTTGCTAATTTTTTTCTTACTTATTTTATTTACTCACTTTAAGTTACTTACTATACAGATTTTGGCACGCAACGTTGTCAATCGCAGTAAATAAATGTATCTATTAACTTTCGGTTCAAAATATATAGTAATCTGCGTAAAAATTAGTAACTTTCTATGTTTTACATACGAATTACATTGTCATATATGCATTTAATGCCTTGCGCGTTCAGCAAAAATGGAACATTATATCTACTTCTACCATCACACGTTCTATTTGTTTGTGCTTAAATATTTTTTATTTTCCTGCTTAAATCGTTTTTTAGCATTCATATATAGCTTATCATTCTTTAAACCAATATTTTTACAATCATCATTTAATGATCTCTCCGGCTCTCTGACCGGCTCAGATAGATTAGAACCTAAAAATACAGTATATATCTACTTAAAGCACGCAGTTTACCACTAGGTTATCTGTACGATCTCCTTCACGCAATGCCTTTAAAATACTGTAACGTTTAAGATACTTATCTAAATAAAACAATGACAAACAGACTGGCAACACATAACTTGGCTTGACACCAATATTGACACCTAACCACCATATGTTACCCCGTGTTGGTCCGGGCTGTTTTGAAGGATAGGCCAACAGCCGTTATTAGTTTTCCAGGCAGGTCGTAAAAAGCGACCGATTGCCTATACGAGTCACTGCCATCGTGACTATTAGGTGGTAAAGTTCTGCATTGTCTCACCCGGGTCAGGTACCACCGTCTTACCTATTCCTGCCGCAATAGCGTCAGTGCTTGTCGCCGTCGTGTTCCGGTTTGGAGGGTAAGGTAGCCGGTAAACTTATGCATGTAGCATTAGACCTCGCCACAATAAGTAACGCAACATTAACATCTTTGGTGTATATAGGCGATGGTTGACTCTTTCTTTCAGGAGACCCACCTGCTTGTTTGCTATTTTATGACACATAAAAAAATTTTGCTACCCACTTTTTCACATTCTTTACAATTCAAATATTGCACGCGATGTGACCCAAACTAGCGTCCAGCTCTATCATAATTTAGTAGTATTCTAAAGATTCTTTTACACAACTCTTTCAAATTCTTTATCTAAATTCACTAAACCACAGAAAATATATTCAACATTAAACTCCTTTTCTATTTTGTGGAATGAGAAAACTTGATCTATATATACTTTTCCAGACCAAACTCGATTACTTTTCTTACTACAATTGACAGAAAACCTTTTAGGTATTATTAGGTAGAGCTAGGAGCTAAGATTTTTAAAGCTACAAATATATTGGTCGTTCTTATAAAGGCAATCAGTATGTAAGAGATATTTTATAAATAAATTCTAAGATAATACTCACTATATAAAATAAAAATTTTACAAAAATATTTTGTAACTAAATATTAACAAGCTTCCTAGAATAGTTTATGCAATATCATGCCGGTCCCCTGAAAGGAGTGTCAGACTAAACCAAACTTCAATATATCTAGTCAAGGTCCAGTCTAACAATTTTCTCCGTGTTGGTTCCGGCCTCCTTTGAAGAATAGGCCAAATGCCGTCCTGCCGGGCAGGTCGTAAAAAGCGAACGATTGGCTATTCGAGTCACTATCATCGTGGCTACTAGGTGGTAGAGTTCTGCATTATCTCGCCCGGGTCTGGTACCACGGCCTTACCTATTCCTGCCACAATAGCGTCAGTGCTTGCCGCTGTCGTGTATCGGTTTGGAGGGTAAGGGAGCCGGTAAATTTATGCATGTGGCATTAGACCTCGCCACAAGATAACAACGCGCCATTAACACCTTTGGTGTCTATAGGCGATGGGTGAGTCTTTCCATCAGGAGGCCCATCTGCTTGTTATGATATAAAAAAAGCGAAAAGAGTGATGATTCCTGTCGTAACATTTTACTAATTTGTTAATGAATATAACTTTTTTTCTCTTAATTTTCTAGTGATAAACGGGACCAAATGGTTTATATATTCTTGCGAGACATAGAAGATAAACACACTAACACCAGTATACGAATCCATGAATTTCGATTCTAACTCCGGAAAAATCTTAGTAATAGACCCGGAGATCGAACACAGAAACTCAGGATTTACGCCGACTAAGCTTCATTTTATTTTATCGATTTTTTATTTATATGAAATTCTTCCACCATTTGTCTTTATATTTTTTAAGTTTGTTTGATTTTCATTTCCATTAAATTTTTAATCTAATTAGAAAATTTTTCTAGCAACATTTTCTAATTAGATTAAGAAAGTTTCGTTAGAAAAAAAAACTTTAAAACGACGATATCTGAAGTCTAAACTGTCTAAATGATGGACAATCTTTCATATTATGTAAATATATTAGAAACTGAAAGAAATGGAGGTTATAAGTTTGATATATATGTATGTAGATAATATTGTTGGAATAATAAGTCATTGGAATCAGACTGTATGATGATCTACTTAAGCGTCAAGTACAAGTAATAAATTTGTTTATAATTTTAGAAGTGTATGTATGTGTAATCATGTGCTGATCCCAACGCTATTCCATGGAATAAAGAGTTGGGTGTGTCAGAAAGGGCATGAAAGTAGAATCAATTCGGTCGAGACAAGATTGTTACGAGAAAAAATTGTGTTGTTACGAAAAAAAATTGTGGTGTGGAAGTGAGAGATAGATAAGGGTTGAAAGAAAGTGTCGGTGTAAAGATGAGAAAGGGCATGCTCCGTTGGTTCGGACATGTATAAAGAATGGTAGATGAAAGGTTAACAAAACAGATATACAATGCGAATGTGGAAGGACCGTAGGTAGGACCGGTGAGGATCAAGACTGATATACCATGATCAGATTGATGGAGTACTTTCCGAAGGGGGTGTCAAGAGCTTTCGCAACCGGTGTGTGTTTATAAAGAGATTGATGAATGTGGAGGAAGCGAGACAAGCCTGCAAGGATCTTGACGTATGGCACTCGGTTTTGTCTGCCTACCCCGTAAGGGATCTGGTGTAAAGATATGTATATATGTATGTATGTTTGTCCACTAATTTCTCAGAAACTAGGCCAGCGATGTCGAGATATTTTTTTTAATTTAAATCAGGTATACTCCAATTTAGGGAACAGTTTAAATTTCATCAAAATCGATTTAGTAGTTTTTGTGATACGAGTATAGTTTCTCTTTGAAAACAGTTTAAATGTTTAAATTTCCTGTAAAAAGCCTGTAAATTAATTATTATCTTAACATTCTGATGTAATTGGTATCCATAAAATATATGTACAAAGTCTAATTTATGTAAATATTATACTAAACATTTCTTAATTTTCCTGTCTACAAAAATATTTTAGAAATCCCCAGTATCAAATTAATTACAAAAGGGAACACCCAAATACTTTGAAATATTTTATTTCGAATTTCAATATTCCGATTTTTTAAAGTTCGTATTTCATAATCCTTTGCAACTTTAATTGTATGTGCATGTATTTTTTTAAATTATTTACGTTGGTACATAATCTACAGTATTTAATATTTTATTAGAGTTTATACTGTGGATTTTGTAATTATTACCTTTGTAACATTTTAGTGGGTTGGCTGAAAAATCTGTTACTAGAGATAATCTCTGCCATTGTACTTATTATATAACTTAAATGTATCTATTTAAGTGTGCGCAAAAACATCTTAATATATATAAATTACGTGTCATGTTGTTTGTTCTCTACGGATTCCTAAACTACTGAATCGATTTCAATGAAACTTAGATTTTTTTTTATATCATAAGATAGCAAACAAGCAGATGGGTCTCCTGATGGAAAGAGTCAACCATCGCCTATAGACAGCAAAGGTGTTAATGGTGCATTGCTATTTTGTGGCGAGGTCTAATGCCACATGCATAGCTTTACCGGCTACCTTACCCTCCAAACTGGAACACGACAGCGACAAGCACTGACGCTATTGCGGCAGGAATAAGCAAGGCGGTGGTACAATGCAGAACTCTATAGGTGGTAGAGTAGAGTAGAGTAGAGTACCACCTCGTAGTCACTACCAAGTGACTTGCATAGCCAATCGGTCGCCTTTTATGACCTGCCTGGCAGAACGGCAGTTGGTCTATTCTTCAAAGGAGCCCGGAACCAATACGGGGAGAAAAGATTAACTATATGTAAACTAACTGTTTGGTGTAACTTAAAATATAGGATAGTTTTTATCTCAATTAACGCCCTAGCCCAAATTAACCCCCTGTCCTACTAGAAAACTGTAAGACAATATTTTCTGGTATTTTCATATAATAACAAAATTACTTTCCAATAATTTCAAGTGGTGTTAAGTACTTCAGCAAAAAAAATTATGACAAAACAACGTTTGCAGCGTTAGCTATCCTTTTTAATATATATAAACTAGCTGACCCGGCAAACGCGGTTCTGCCTTTTTAACTACTCTTTTTTTCTATATTTTTTCACCTTTTAAAACTTCTCTGCACTTCAACAATTAATTCAAAACCAAAATTAGCCAAATCAGTTCAGCTGTTCTCGAATTTTAGCGAGACTAACGAACAACAATTGATTTGTATTTTTTTGTATTGATTACGTGTACTGAATCGATTTCAATATTTTGTGGATATCTACTGTTTGGTCCAACTTAAGAGATAGGATAGTTTTTATCTCAATTGATCCCTCTCTCAAGGACTCCACCAAAATATTCAATACAAGTAATTTATATGTCAAAACAAATTTGGCGGGTCAGCTAGTTAAATATTAGGAATCTTCACTATCCAGGAGTGACAGACGACTATTTTATCCCACTTAGCAAAAAGAAGTAATAAATAATAATTTTGGGTAAAACAAACGGAGCTGCGAATAATAGCTTGTATATAACAATAGCTTCTACTCTATATAGTTCTACAGTCAATTTAAGCTCAGCCTCTCATCAAAAAAACGACTACCAGATCGGGCCCTTTTTAAGAATTTAATATTTTATTTTTTGTTGGGCAGTCCGTAAATGCAAATAAGTGGTCTAATGTGCTGTTAATATTGTGACCACTAGGTGGTAACTGGTAAGGTTCTGGAAACGTCTTGATCGGGTCTGCTCTACCGCCTTACCAATGGCTGCTGCAATAGCGTCAGTGCTTGTCATTATCGTTTTTCGGTTTTGAGATTGAGGTAGCTAGTAAAATAATGCATATGGCAATACATCTCCACATATAGATGTATTAAGGGGTTGTATTACCAGAAGATCTGACGGTGCTTATGAAGAACCCTTATGAAGAACTTCTAGTTTGCCAATCAGTTCCTAAAAGGTTGATCGTAGACTGTATTTCATTATACTTATACAAGTCAATACCATCGTAACGCTTTGCTTATTCCTTTGCCTATTGCCTATAAAAACATCGCGAATTGTTTACTGGTCACTAGATGCAATTTTGCGATGACAGCACCAAAACTAATCAGGCGGCAACGACTGCCACTAATATACAAGGCTGTTACGTGTCTTGCAATAAGTAAACAATTACGATAATTTCGTGTTGCGAATTACGTCATAACCCCGCCGGTTTTCATCTAATCATCGCAAGGTAGTCGGTAAACTTGCAAAAAAATGCAAATGGCATCAATATCCCACCATACTGTAGCAACGCATCATTAACATCTTTGGTGTTTATAGGTGATGATTGTCTCTATCCATCAGGATATCCACCTGCTTATTTGTTATCCCCGTGAGTAGATTCACAGGTCATTAATATAAGAAATTAAAAAAAATATTTCATTCATGAATTTCAGTTTTCAGTTTTCTGATAAAAACAAAATAGGATTTTAAACAGGTGAAATTAATTAAATTTTCAGTTGTCCGCAAACTGTTCTATGTATCCTTCGCGATGGTACCGAAGAAAAAGACGTCGATTTAATAAATGGATAAGATTCACTGATGGTCCGGACAAAAAGAAGACCCCAGTGGCAAAATTATTCACTCACATCCACCACACTTTTACACCCACGTCCACGCCGGTACCAATCACAAAAGCACACAATTATGTATGCACTCAACTCACGTTTCACTTCGAAATCGAAGCATCTTCAGGAGAAACTACAAAAGAAATCTTTCAAATTCACCCCTGTTACAAAAAATGTTCGGTCTGACCACACATTGCGTATAAAAAGCGTGTCAAACACTGACACGAATCGGTGTTACTTACACTCGCGTAGAGTGAGGTAGTGTTCGTTTCTCCTGAAGATGGTTTGGTTTCGAAGTGAAACGTGGATTGAGTGCGTACATAAATTGTGTGCTTTTGTGATTGGTGCCGGCGTGGACGTGGGTGTAAAAGTGTGGTGGATGTGGGAGGATATTGTGCTGCTAGGGTCTTCTTTTTGTTCGGACAGTTCGCAGATTATAGCAAATTTAATTAATTTCACCTGTTTAATAATGGATTTCCGCAAAGTAACGCCTGAATAAATAAAAGATAAGATTTTATCACAAAACTGAACTGAGATTAGATAAGTGCCCGCTTGGCAATAGGCTAGCCACATACCACATTTTGGTATTAAGTATCTGCGGCTAATCGTGGGTGCACTGTACCTCTGCCTACTTCTTCGGGGATACGGGCGTAAACACACTTTTAAATTTTTGTGTGTTTATAACGAATAAACTCAAAAACTATTAATCCGATCTTAAAAATTCTTAAGCCTTAGAAATCTTTACTATCCATCAGTGACAGACTACTATTTTACCCGACTCGGCAAAAAGAAGTAATAATTTTGGGTAAAACGAACGGAGTAGCGAATAACAGCTTATACTGTATATCGTTCTACGGTCCAAATGTAGGTTACTTTTAAAGCAGCGTGTTACTTATTTGTATCTTGCCAAGTAATATTCTTAGTATACAACACAAACTCCTCTTTCATTTGTTTATTAATGCATTACTCTAATTACAGAAAAGGCGCCATTGATATAAAGCGCTTAATTCATTTCCAGAGAGTAAACAAACTAAAGCTAACTATTATTTAAGTTTCTATTCACCCCGGTGCTTTTATAATAGAGTTTTAAATTTCGAATAAGGTAAAGGTAATTCAATTACAAGGTATGCACCCAAAGGAGGCTATGGTTAGCTCCCGCAAAAACAGCTTTTGACAGCTCGGCTTTGGGGCTTATGCGAAATTTATAGAAAATTGCATAGAACACGCGTTGCGCTCATGGGGTGCGCGGGAAACCTCGGGGGGTGTATATTTAGAAAAGCTCAAACCGTATATCGTCAGTCTGAGTTTGTCTTGCGGGCAAAGCGCATGTCCCTTGTTCTTCCTCTTATACATCGACGTTCATTTCATCTGATAATGAAGATAAATAAAAATTAATAAATGAAATTATAATTATGTGTTCTGTGCATTAAACTGGATTTGGACGTGTGTGTGCTTTATCGTACAGTTTGTTTTGGTGACTGTTGAATAATTTAATAACTCTGCCTACTCTGAACGGACTTATATTGAAACTTAACTATATTTGTACACGAGTCAAAAGGTATGTTACATTTCTTTTTTATAAATAAGCTTGTACGGAATATTTAAATTTATCACAAACAAAATTTATACGTTAGATTTTTGAATTTTTGAATTGAATTTTGAACAAAATAGGACTGACGTGTCCTTTTTTATTTCTATCTATCACCAGTAAATTTTATGAAGTTTTCAAAAAAGTTTAACAAAAAATAATAATTTGAGATATTGAAAAATAATTAGCTGTCTCATCGTCTAGGATTAGCTTATTCAAATCAGAACATGAGGTACCGAGTTCTAACCTCGGGACCGGAAAAAATGTTATTGAGATTTAATTAAAGTTTTTCTTGAAAAATCAAAATTTTAGTAGCAGCTCGGAATTTTGTGGTGGTGTGTTAAAACCCCTCGTATGAGCACGTAAGGCTGTCAGTCCTTTTAATTGATAGAATAAGTGGTTTCACCGTGTTGGTCCCGGCCTTCTTTGAAGAATAGGCCAACGGCCGTTCTGCCAGACAGGTCGTAAAAGGCGACCGATTGGCTACCGAGTCACTACCATCGTGGCTACTAGGTGGTAGAACTCTGCATTGTCTCGCCCGGGTCTGGTACCACCGCCTTACCTATTCCTGTCGCAATTGCGTCAGTGCTTGTCGCTGTCGTGTTCCGGTTTGGAGGGTAGCCGGTAAACTTATGCATGTGGCATTAGACCTCGCCACAAGATAGCAACGCACGTGTCTATAGGCGATGGTTGACTCTTTCCATTAGGAGACCCATCTGCTTGTTTGCTATCTTATGATAAGAAAAAGTGGTAATCGTTATCAGATCGGTTTAATGCGGGTAAACCGATGAAATGGTGATCCCATTCATCACGCCGAGCGACGAACCAGTGAATCGAGGTTCAGTTCACTTTGCCTACTCGCAATGGAACCGGCGCAAATAAGCAATTTTCAAAATAAATAAAGGGCAATATGCACGTGTTTTTGAAGTGGTAGGCAGAAATGGTAGTTCCATTTGCGTGCGACCTCAATTGATTAATTGAATTAAGTCTCCTTATATAGCAGGTGGCTAAACTGGCAAATAAAACTCAAGAAAATTATGTTTTCTAGATAAGCTGATTGTCTGATAGATTCAAAAGTATTACCTGACCTAGGATCCAAACTTATCTCTAGGTTCGGACCAGTGTTATACGACCAATGAGTAAATATGTGTAGTATCGTTATTGTAGAGCGACTCTACAATATCATTAATACATTTATAATGAATACGAGTTCCAGATATCAGGGAAAAATTACACTTTATATATAACTTCGTCTGCGTGCAAAAATGTCTTAAATAAAAGTAGCCCAAGTTATTCCTAATACCGTGGCTTATGAGATAGAAATTCCCGGGATTTTACCTATATAGTTCCCGTTCCCGTGGAATTCCCGCGATAAAAACTATTCTATGCCCTTTCCTGGGTCTCAAACTATCTTTGTACCAAATTTATCCAAATCGGTTTAGTGTTTCAGGCGTGAAAAAGAGACAGGCAGAGATACTTTCGCATTTACAATATTTGTATGGATAAATACGCGTTACACATGTCAGGAAACATTTACCGCGTAACGTGCTTTTGTTGCAAAATAATGTTTAGAGTAAGTAACATGAAAGTCGAATAACACACTGGTTCACCATGAACCACCGATGTTTTAGCTGGTGAGATTCGTGGTGTTCCCGTGGCTGCTCTTGCCATCGTTAATGATTAGTTGATAGTATATTAATTAGATCATTGTTAGAGCCTAGCAGTCAATATCATCTGCCTTATTTGAATACATAAGACGCTAATTAAAAAAAAGTGTATCTTTTTCATGTAGCTTTAAATGTTATTTTTATAAGTAAAAGGGTTTGTAAAATAAGTGTGGTCGTTTTTGTGTTTTTCTGTTATAAAATCAGCAATCTCCGTGTCTGTCAGGGCCATTTTTGAAGAGTATGCCAAATGCCTAGTGAACAAATCGTAAAATGCAGGAATGGTCCCAACTATATTTATTATCTATGAATAATGGTTATCTCTTTCCATCAGGAGATTTACCTTATTTGCTATCCTATATACAATTATTTTAATTTTATAAATTACCTAATCTATATCAATATTATAAATGCGAAAGATTTGATGTTTGGAGGTATGTGTAGATGCATGGATTTTTGTTACTTAATCATGCCAAAATCACTGAACAGATTTAGATGAAATTTAGCATAGAGGTTTTTTTTAGCATAGAGGTAAATGATAACCTGGAATAGCACATATGTTACTTTTTATTCCGGAATATTAAGTTATTTCCGTGGGATTCATCAAAAACTTTTGTAATGCAGCGGACTGCACGGTGCAGCTAGTGATAAGATAAAATGTTGCTCCTACGAATAGTGTGTTGCTATTTCATTAGCCTATAAATAAATAATAGTGGCTTTATTATTTATTCACAGGCCAATGAAATAGCACTCTTTGTACTTAACTATATATTTTACTAATTTTTATGTTTTTGTACTTTACTATACTTTTTGTAAATTTAACTATTTCCGATCACAGGTATACATCATTGTAGGTTATTAAGTTTATTAGCGTAGAATAATTATTATTACATGCGAAAGAAAATAACCCCAATATAATATAATATAATAATGCCTCATCTAGTAAGGTGTTATATATATATTATATATATATATATATATATATATATATATATATATATATATATATATATATATATATATATATATATATATATATATATATATATATATATAAATAAATAAATAATTAATGCGTAGTGCCAGTGCAGTTCTAGTGCACGCAAGAACGAATTCAAACATTTGATTCAATTCATTCAAAAAATATTTAATACTATTTAATCATTCCTGGATGTTACCTAATTAGAAAAAAATACTCCGTTTGTAACTCATTATCCTGCATTATCCCCGAACCACAGCAATTGGATTTTGTTATGTAAATTGAAACGAAAATGAAATCGCCAAGCAATAAAGGTTTTGTAATTAACAATTTCGTATGTACTCATTTCACAATTAATAATTAATTATTTGGCGAATTTCATAACACTTCTCGAGTTGTTAATGCGTGACTTTAATCGAAAAGAGAGTGTAACATTTTGATCAACCAAATATTTTTACTTAGTATGTGGTAAATTTGTGATAGGCACTTTATTGATAGCTAGTCTTCAACTAGCTTTTTTCCGCGGCTTCCGTTAAATTCATTTTAGGGAAGTGGGGGAGTTAGAAAGAGACAAAAAGTAGCCTATGACACTCTCCATCCCTTCAACTACTATCTCCACTTAAAAAATCACGTCAATTCGTCGCTCCGCTTTGCTGTGAAAGACGGACAAACAAACACACTTTCCCATTTATAATATTATGGTTGATGACAATATCAGAACAAATTCACAAAAATTGAATTTAACGTAATAATTTATACCAGTCAACTTTTAGGCTATCCAAAGAGAATAATGGCCATAGATTATAAGAACTAATTTTTTTTTGGCAGTTACAAAAATGTGTTTTTCAATTTTCTGATAAAAAAAATATTGCCCGGAATTGGAAAGTGCCCGGTTGGCGATCGGCTTGCCACCTATCACATTTGTAGGACCAAGTATCTTCGGCTAATCGTGGGTGCACTTGTTGTATCTCTGCCTACCCCTTCGAGGATACGGACGTGAAGATAATATTTAATAAAAATAAAAAAATAATAAAGCATTGTGAATCTGAAATACAGTAATTCTAACTTGTAGGGAAAGGTTATCATTGTTATTATAGAGACATGAACATTAACAATCCCGGCTTGAAGCAAAATAATATTATAACCACTTTTCAACTAACTTTCTGAAAAGAGGATAACGTCCTTTCGGCTATATATTTATTTTTGTTACCTCAGAACTCTGTCATTTAAAATAGGTTTTGAAAATTGTTTTTTTGTTAAGGTATACTTCCCGTGTAGATTCATTATACTTTTGTGAAAATATGATGTAGGGTTCTAGACATTCAGAAAATGGAAAGAAGAAGTTTTTTTTTTCTCATTAACTGGCAATAATAATCGATGGATTTATAATTGCATTAAATAGCGTAGTTACTTAGGATTACATAGAAAGAAAAATGATAACTAAAATTACGACATTTGTGAGCATGATACCCAAAGATATCGTCTAAGGTACCAATTTTCTGTATTTTCCAAAATATACCTATTAATTCTGAACTAGTGACCTAGAATTTTTTTCCTATTTTTATAAGAACTGGCATAGCCTAGGCTATTGTCCCATGCCCATGCCTATTGACACCAAGTTTCAAAACACTAGCAGATGGGTTTCCTGATGGAAGAAGTCAACCATCGCCCATATACACCAAAGATGTCGATGGTGCGTCGCTATTTTGTGGCGAGGTCTAATGCTACATGCATAAGTTTACTGGCTACCTTACCCTTAAAACCGCACTACGACAGTAACAATCTCTAACGCTATTGCGGCAAGAATAGGTAAGGCGGTGGTACCAGACCCGAGCGAGACAATGCAGAACTCTACCACATAGTAGCCACAAAGGCAGTGACTCGCATAGCCAATCGGTCACCTTTTACGACCTGCCAAGCAGAACGCCTATTCTTCCAAGGAGCCTGGTCAAAAACGGGGGGGATTGCAGCAGAAATAGGATAGGCAATGGTACAAAAACCCGGGCGAGACGTTGTAGAAATTTACCATCTTGTATTCATTATGGTAGTGACAGGTATAGCTAATCGTTCGCCTTTTACAAACTGCCTAGTATAAGAGCAGATGGTCTATATTTCAAAAAGGACTCAGATCAATACGGTGAATATAACCAGGTATGCTGAATGTAGTCCACTACCACTACAACTAGAACTCACTATGTTCTATCAATTTGTATGCTGGTGAGTTAGGTAAGACCTAATGCTAATGATTTTCGCCTTGCTGACCAACTTTAAAAACCGTCTATAGTTACTTGCGACGGGCTTTTGTGATAAATATTTACAGAAATAAAATATTTAAGAAGAATTTTTAAACACGCTGTAAACACGGCGAAAGTTAAAACGTTACATCAAAATGTGTAAACTGAACCGTAGCATATGTATATTTGTCACGGAATACTTCGTGGGCTTTTATTTTGTCTTTTGGACATTTATGAATAAATTAGCACTATGACAAGAGATATTTGATACGAAAGAGAATAAATACAAACAAAATATTCATAGCGAGTTTCCACAAAGCGGTCCACGATTTATATGACGTTATGTTATACAGGCTGTATCGCAAATGTGACGGATAAAATATTTATTGGCGTATCTTTTTCATGTTGAAACATTAGATTCCCGGTCAGTGAGCGGATCCGGTGAAGTGAGGCGTGCAAGGAATTTCCACTTTACTGACATGGCCGACAGGAAAATTCGCCTTGAGATATATTTACGAAAACGGTAACCTTTTTATAGAACCTGTCCCTTAAGTGGCTCGTAGTACAAAATTAATTAATTCTCAATTTAATAATGAAAATAACTGTAAATACTATGAGTTTTAAAAGCAATAATAACTATAAACTGTTCACCAGAATAATTAACAAATCAAAGATATCTGGTCAAGTTTGTCTCCAATTGATAAAATTATGTGGCATTAAATTTAATAATTGAAAGTCATACTTAGGTTAACAGTAAGAACGTAATTTTTGGGTTTCATCACTAATCCAGGGAAAAACGTGGCATCCCTTCTTCACTAACTTGATAGTTAGGATATGTAACATCCAAAATAGTAAAACCGTTTACAAAAAAGTTAACTTTAACTTTGTTAGGAGTTGTTTTTTCTAAAATATAGAATTTTTCAATTAATTATGTATGACATCTTTAATTGCAATAATATAGTGAAAATTATATGTAAAATTCGCTTGCAATTCTTTAAATCGTTTTCGTTTATTAAAAGCAAACGAACATCTTCTTCTATTAAATAACAATTTATTTTCGTGGAGATCTAGTGCATTGAACCGGTCTGATCAATTTTCCCGTACTTCAGGCTACATCTTGTTTTATAAATTATTCTATCGTACTCCTTTCATGAGAGTTTTTCAAGCAAAAAATCGTTAGAAGTATTTCATAATATGCCTCTGAAGCGTCGTGTTACGTTCCTATCACAACGAAATTTTTCCATTTTAATTTGAATATATTTTTATAAGCCTCATATTATGTTGATTATGTTTATTCGTATGGAGAATGCGTATTAAGATTCTTTTGTATTTATTTAACATGCTTTTTTTAATATGATGATACTTGAAAGAACATGCTTTTTACGTAAATTGCTGAAATATCAAATGAAGTTCACTTTTTACGTACTGGAGGCTTTTCTGTTTCTATGACCGGATTATCTTCTTTTACTTCTCAATTAGTACTATTAAATTATTGAAATAAGCAGCAATAAATTAAATGTTTGTAATATGCATTTTATTAAAATTGCACTAAAATATTTTTATAATTATTGCAAAATCTGTTTACACAATTAAAAAAAAAATATTTAAAAAATAATAGTAAGTAATCAAAAAATCTTCTGGAATATTTTTCGTGGAACCTCATATAATTTGATAAATACTTATTATAAATGTATTCAAAATACGTTTGAATGTGAATCAGTTATGTATTTTGTATTATTAACTAGGTATGAATTAGTATACTAATTAGTATACTAATTTAATTATTGAAATAATCAGCAATAAATTAAATGTTTGTAATATGCATTTTATTAAAATTGCACTAAAATATTTTTATAATTATTGCAAAATCTGTTTACACAATTAAAAAAAAATATTTAAAAAATAATAGTAAGTAATCAAAAAATCTTCTGGAATATTTTTTCGTGGAACCTCATATAATTTGATAAATACTTATTATAAATGTATTCAAAATACGTTTGAATGTGAATCAGTTATGTATTTTGTATTATTAACTAGGTATGAATTAGTATACTAATTTGATGTAATTAAAAACTAAATTAAAAACAAATTGTTTCAAAAAAATCAGAAAAGTGTACAAAAAATATTATTTTTAAGAACAAATTTATTTGATTTTGTTTATTAAGTCAAAATTGCTAACGAGAACTCTACCTAACAAATGACGTAATTAATTGACTTTGTAAACTTTTCAGTTGTTCTTCCATGTGTATTTTAAAGTTATTTTAAAGTCTTAGACGTTTTTACTTTTTACCTTTAAACGAGTTATTTACAGTTTGTTGTAAAACCATAAAAATTTAGATGTTTTCGTCAGGAAGTTTAATAGACAAGCGGAGGTCTACATGCTATTACCACCAATTAGTCAATGCGAGGCGGTTTTCTTTGATAGCTGGCGGCTATAAACAGAAAATTGATCCGGGTCGACCGCCCTGTAAGCGTAAGTCGCAAGTTCACCGACTTTTGTTAATTACTAAGGAAAATTTATTCACATATATTATATTCTGGAATTAAGATGTTTAAGTGTTATTGCTTCAATTTATATATTCTATACTTTCCATCGTCGGTACGTGGTGAAATTCCATTACTGTTAGACATAATTAACAATTCACTTGTTCTTGAATTTCACTTCACAACACACACTCACACACATACACATACACACACACACACACACACACACACATATATATATATATATATATATATATATATATATATATATATATATATATATATATAATATATATATATTATATATATATATATATATATAATATATATATATATATATATATATATAATATATATATATATATATATATATATATATATATATATATATATATATATATATATATATATATATATATATATATATATATATATATATTGACTGTTATTATTGACTGCTAGCTTTATGGTCTTGAGGTGATGATAGACGGCTTAGATGACTAATGTTCGATTCCTGAGTCAGGAAAAAACGTTATCGCTTTTCAAGGTTCTCTTTGCAAATTGAAATTTCAGTTACAGCTAGGAGTCTAATGGTGGTATAACAATATTCTTGTATCTCGGATGAGCACATACAGCCAACAGTATCAATAATCTTAAGAAAGATACGGTGGCCAGGTCGATAAAATTCGGCGATGTGGATCACCACTCATCAAGCTAACCGCTAAACCGTTGAATCGTGGTGAACCGGAACCCGTTAAGGCACCAGCATGTTAACACTCTTTATTTTGATTTTTAGGTGTTTAAATATATATTTTTTATACCATAAGATAGCAAATAAACAGAATCTTCCTGATAGAAAGAGCAACCATCGCATATACATAAAGTTAGTGCCGTGCCTTTCGTGCTAATAATCATGCGTGTCGTATGAAATATAAAAAAAACTCGTCAATTTTACTATTTTCAAACATACCTACATGCGTAGCTCCGACAAAGGGCTCATTAAATAAAAATAATGCTTTATTTTCGTTAGTGCGATTATGTTGGTAGATTTGTCTTTAATTCTTATGATAAGTAAAATTCACCAAATAAAATTATTTAAATTAAGGGCGCTTTTCTTGCTACAAAAGCTCTATTTCTGTAATCTATTTCTCAAACTTAATTTTATTTTTTTATTAAATAACTGCAAGTATAATTAATACAGTCAATTTCATGACATAAATTTAATTTTTGTGGGTGAAAATTCTGGATATAAGAAAATACTTTTTTCCTTCGTGTCGTTAAAACAATATCTGTTTAAGCAGCCCAAGCGGAGGGCTGACCTAACGCAGTTCTCGTGTAATCCTTATCCAACAAAAGGCGTTAAAAGTTGCTAAACAAACTTTGAACTTTCTTCTTACATTCATAAACATTTTACTTTGCCAAGTTCCAATCCCGCGCATAATATTTTATGGTAAAAACATTTAAGTACCGATGAATTTTTTATTGGATGAAGCATTTACTGAATAACAAAAGCGTTACAACCATATTAAAGTTGGATTGCCGAAATATATGTAGGATCACCTAGATTCCCGGGATAACAAGTAGCCTATATTCTATTTCAAGCCATCTGTGTGCCAAATTTCACCCAAATCCATTTAGTAGTTTTTGCGTGATTGTTTAACAAACATCCATCCATACATCAATACGTACATACAAAATTTCGCATTATAATATTAATATAGGTAGATTACTTTGATATTTTCTAAATCATTATGTAAAAATAAAATAACTTTCATACGGGTTCCCTTGCTTGAGTGTAATGTATGTCTTAAACTAAAAACATCGTTTCAACATAATTTACCGGTTTCTCATCTGGCTAATTGTGTGGTGATCGTCATCACTGCATTGCCATGATTAATGACTATTGCTAACCATTACTTAAACGTTATATATATAAGCGCTACCGCAGTAACACAACTCAAGATAAATACTCGAGACGGATACGCACACATAAGCAGTATGTCAATTCAAACACATACATGTTACCAATTTTGCAATTAGTTATGTGTGAAATTCAGATGTAGTCTAGTACTTGCGTAGTTATCCAATAGACCTCGAAAGGGTATCTATTGTGTCCTACGAATACCTACTTAATATGTATATGGATTTGTTAGAATTATTAGTACCTACTAGACATCGTTCTGTGGTCGAGAATTAAAACTCTTTTAAGTTTGACAACAGAATTTAGCCGTAAAGAAAAGAATATTCATAAGTATACACTTATTATTTGTGTTGCTTGCGCCCCGTTGCCACGTTGGTCGAGTGGTTAGAGAACTTTACTACGAATCGAGGGGGCTCGGGTTCGATTCCCGACAGGGACAAGCATTTGTGTGATGGGCATAGATGTTTGTATTTTGGGGTTTGGGTGTTTATTATGTATGTTACAATATTT
Organism: Apodemia mormo; assembly: GCA_036924255.1. Taxonomy (NCBI): domain Eukaryota; kingdom Metazoa; phylum Arthropoda; class Insecta; order Lepidoptera; family Riodinidae; genus Apodemia; species Apodemia mormo. The sequence continues at coordinate 15,642,701 of JAUPFN010000002.1, forward strand.
ATTTATATATTTCTATGTATTAGTATCGTTGACTAACATCCATAACACAAGCAAATAATTTGCTTTGGGATTAGCAAAATTCGTTTAATTTGTCCATCAATATTTATTTATTTATTATTATCATGTAGTTATACGCAAGTACTGTGTAATGTTTGTTTTTATTAATTTAATGTATTTCTAATGCATCACTACATAGTATTAAAACAAAGTAGCTATCTTTGTCTGTCCCTATGTATGCTTAAATCTTTAAAACTACGCAACAGATTTTAATGCGGTTTTTTTAATAGATAAATTGACTGTTGAGGAAGGTTTTAGTATATAACCCTTTTTAATATTCCCACGGGAACAAAAGCTACACGGGTGAAACCGCGGGCAGGTCGCTAGTATTATTAAAAAAATATTACTTTTCAGCAGTCCTCCGCAATGTAACGTTCACGTACGTTATTTATATATTAATACGTTAAGGAAAAACTTTGGACTCCTTTTTAAGACAATTGTGCTAACGATGGAGTATGAATTTTGGCACAATGAAAGGTTACATTGTGAAGGACTGCAGAAACATAATATTTTTAAATAATATACCCTAAAAATAAATGATATTAATAAAAATAAATATTACACACACTAAACTAACGTGACACACATGTCTAACATTTTCTTTACGGTTAGTCAGTTGTCAAAATTAAGAGACTACTGGTTAGGCCAATAGTCAAATTCTGGCCACATGCGATCTCTAGTGGTCTTAAATAGGGGCAGACAAGATTTGCTTCACGTTTTAATATAATGTTCAAACAGAGCTCGGTACTGCTTTGAAGAATATAATAAAATTATTATCAATTTACGAATAATATAAGTAAATGGACTGTAAATCCTAATGCAATCTAATCAGTTAAGTATTATTTTTCCTACATAAAATAAACTTCAACAATTAACCCAACCTAGCGGTACAATAAATAATGCTTAACGTTACCTTAATGTTATAATGTTTGTAATTTTACAAATTAAAGCCAATTCCGTGCATGAATTTTGTTCACTTAATAAAATGCTCTACTTAAGTAAATAACTTAATGGAAAAAAATTAGCACGCGTTACTGCTACCGCGGCGTGTGAGTGAGTCAGAATGTGTACGATACAAATTACAACGAGCGATACTGCGGTCAACAATATTAACTAGATTATAATACGATATAACAATGTTTCAAATTACAACTCGGGCTTAGTAATTGCAACATAATATAACATATTAATTACGATTGACGCAGACGATATAATAATAAGTAATGTTTGCATCATTTGTTTTTCTTAATATTTCTAACTAGCTGTTTCCCGCGACTTCGTCCGCGCGGACTTCGTTTTCTCCACACAGCTTCTCTGCCGTAGGTGATTAAAACATATAGGCTACATATTATCACGCTGATAATATGTAGCCTATATGTTGACCCGACCTGTTAGTAATATTCATGCAAAATTTGAAGTAAATCCATGCAGTATTTTTTGAGTTTACCCCAAACATACATTGACTTTCCTACGATTTTATTATATGTATAGATAGAAGATATGAAGTTTATTGCTGTATTTTTCCTGTAGCTGGAGCTTACCAGCGATTGTTACATTTTTACATTGTAAAAATAAATAAATTTATGAATAATGGATTAGTTAGATCAGTGACAGTAATCTGTGCATAATTAAAATCTATTGTTTCTGCTAGAATATTCGTTTGAATATCGGAATAGTATTCCACTAATACATTAGGGCTCGCAATTTTTTTTAAAATTTGTTTACTAAATCTACCACTAGAATATCGATACTTTACGTGTCTGTTATTTCAGCTTTATTTCGTACTGCCGGGAGAGGCGTCTGCTTATTTATTATGCAATCTTTATATTGTAAATGTGAAAGTTTGGATGTTTGGATGGATGGATGAATGATGAATGGATGAATGAAACTGAATGGATTTGAATTAAATTTGGCACACAGTTAGATGATGACCTGAAATAGCATATAGGCTACTTTTTATCCCGGAAGATTAGGTGATCCCGCGGGGTTCTCCAAAAACTTTTATAATGCAGTGGGCTGCACACTGCAGCTAGTATTATAAATGTGAAAGTTTGGATGTTTGGACGGATAGATGGATGTTTGTTACTCAATCACGCAAAAACTCCAAAATGGATTTGAATGAAATTTGGCACACATGTAGATGATGACCTGAAATAACACATAGGCTACTTTTTATCCTGGAAAAATAAAGTGATCCCGCGGGATTCGCCAAAAACTTTTATAATGCAGCGGGCTGCACGCGGCAGCCTAGTATTACAAAAATAGCATGTCGGGCGCTGTATAAAAAAAGGCTGTTTACTTACAATTGATTTAAAAGAAAATGCATTTGTATTAGCGGTGTTCAATACATTATTGATGCAGTAATTACCACCTGATTTCATATTAAATAGTATTCTTAAAAATGAAATATTTGCATGTATTTTAAACTTGTAATAAATAAATTATTAATCAATAGAATATTTGCATAAAACGACTTGGTTAATTTACACTTATGTAAAATTAGAATAAATGGGTATTGTCTGGGTATTGTACATTTTCAATTCAAGCGTTTTGTTAATGTCGTATCTATTCTGGACAGTAATATATCAAAGGTGCGAGCATATAAATTTTTTACTGGTATAAAGTACATACTGCTTTATATTTCTATACGAATCGTATGAAAAAACGTATTCATGTAATTCATACATAGTTTATATTAGTATTTTTGCTGTGTGTTTGTTAAAAATGTTTCATATTTTTCTAGTTACTAGAACCTGACTGATTTTTTATTCAACAAGTAATATACACAATGTTATAGTACGTTATCAATTAGTATTAAAAAAATACTTAATATATGATACAGGATCTGAATCCATACTAATATAAATGTAAAAGTCTGTCTGAATGTATGTCGTCTGTTACGAAACGCTGTACCGATTTTGATGAAATTTGGCACGGAGAAAGCTTAAGATAGGTCAAACATAGTTTGTTTTTTTTTTCAATAATTGACCCTTAAGGGTCTGAAATAAGGGAATAAAGTTTGTTTGAAAGATTATATTAATGAAATTATACTTTAATCAGGGCAAAGCCGCGCGGGTCCGATTGTATGTCATATATAAGTAAAATGCTAATACCCGAATACCTTTTACTTAATCTCCAAAGCTATACGTTCAATTGGTTCAAGATTTTAAAATTATTATTATTAATTTATGACGTAAACACTATTTAAGAATAGATTGCTTGCTAATCTTATCCAGAATGGAATTACTCACCAACAGTGGATCGGGCGGTTAGAGTATCTTTATGCCCGCATCTCCGAAGAGGTAGGCAGAGATAAAACCAGTGCACCCACGATTAGCCAAATACACTTTTATCTCACAATGTGATAGATGGCAAGCCTATCGCCAACTGAGCACAATATCTATCCAATCCCGAGTCGCGTAGATTAGCCTATCGCCAACTGAGCACAATATCTATTCAATCCCGAGCCGCGTAGATTTAAAAAAAAACTGAAAACACATTTTTTTGAATTGCTCGGCCTGGAATTGAACCCAGGACCTCATGTGGTCAATACTCAAAACCGGACTAGACCACAGAGGAGATGTGAATGAGGTAGTGTTCGTTTCTCCTGAAGATGCTTCGGTTTCGAAGTGAAACGTGCGTTGAGTGCGTAAATTGTATGCTTTAGTGCTTGGTGGCGTGGGTGAAAGTGTGGTGGATGGTGGATGGATAATTGTGCCACTGAGTCTCTTTTTTTTCCGGACCATCGGTAAATTTTTGGCATTCACAAAACCAGCGTCTTTCTTTTCAGTGCCATCGCGGATGTCACACAGAACAGTTCACGGATAATCGCAAACTTAATTGATTTCACCTTTTAATTATGGATTTCCGCAAAGTAATGTCTGAATCAATAAAATACCACAGAGGTGACAGTTTATACATAAATAAATATTCACGGGACAAATTACACTTTCTAATCTAACCCCAAAGTAAGCAAATTATTTGCTTGTGTTATGGGTGTTAGTCAACGAAATTAGTACATAAAAATACATATATAAATACTAGACTATATTTATTAACACCCAAACCCGGAAATACAAACATTTATGCTCATCACACAAATACTTGTCCCCGACGGGGATCGAACCCGGGCCCCGTCGATTGCGTAGTCAGGGTTTCTAACCACTCGACCAACGGGGCAGTCAATACGTGAGTGGTTAGAAAATTAGTTTTCTGGGTAGACACACTGTAATTGAAACTTTAATGGCTTGGCTACATACATTCTTCGAATCAAAATAACAAATATATTGTATCACAAAAATTATCCACGTTAATTATCGAAATCGAGATCGTTTTTGTTTTTACTGGGACCCTCGAAACAAACGAAAGAGCAAAAAGCTCATATATATTGTTAAATTATCCCTTTAATTGCACACAATTGAAACACATATTCCGTTATTGTATTTAAGGCCCGACCAGGGTTAAGGGTGGTACGATCAATATTCAATATCCGGCGAATTCGCCTCTTCCGATCTCCGGATATACCAACAACTTGTATAACCGGATTCATATTTCACCACTTAATAGCATTTGGTCAGTAAGAGGCTATAACTTAGATTATTAGATAAATCTTAGAATTTGCAATATACTTTTCATCAAACAATGGAAGGGTGAGGAAATGCCTATAACTTTAATTAAAACATATCCATTAACCCTTGTACTACTTCGCGTTATCTTAATTAATTAATTATTTAAAATATAGTAAATTGGTAAAGTACGTGTCGAGCCACGTGCAATGAGGTTCCAACGCTTTTATTGTTTTATATTATGAACATTTAACCTATTTAACGTCAATGACGAATATATTTGTACCATACGTTCATGGCCTATGCAAATTTCTCCAAGTACCTTTTATAAGTTGACCGACTATTACTCAAAAACTTGTAAATCCTTCTAAACCGTGATAGATATTCTTTTTACTTTATTATATTTACTACTACTGTGATTTTTTTCCTATCCGCAAAACCAACCGTTCAGCTGGCAGAGGGGAGGACACTTGACTAACAAAAAATAGCATTTTAAAGCTTAATATTTCACAAGCGTACAATATTTTTTAAAAACCTATTTAACGACATCTCATATTATGCAGTACACGAGAAAAAAATTAACATCCCACTGTACATGTAGAGGAGTTTCTGTGACTACTATGTTCATACCAAATTAGTGCTAGTACAAAGGATTCCTGCACTACACTGCGGACGTACGGACGAACAGATATAGCGAAACTATAAGGATTATAGTTTCGCTATGTCCGTAGAAGGCTAAATAGAAGTATCTTCACGCCCATATCCCCAAAGAGATAGGTAGAAGTACAACCAGAGCACCCACAATTAGCCGAAAATACTTATTACCACAATGTGATAAATGGCAAGCTTATTGCTAAACGGGGACTTATCCAATCCTGGGCAACGTTGTTTTTATCGTGAAATTGAAAAAACACATTTCTGAGTTGCCCGACTCGGGAATCGAACCTGGGACCTCATGTGGTTAACACCGATACCGAACCACAGATGCAGTGGATAGCAAACAAGCAAATGACTATTTTGATAATATATTATTAAAGTAAAATATATTATTCATTATATAATAATTAGTCCATTGCCATCTATGTAGAGATCAAATGCCATTCGCATAAGTTTACAGTTTTTTTCCCTTCTAAATTGAAAAACGACTTTAGCAATCACTGATATTATTACGACATTGGGTGTTTTTTCTAAAATCGCGCTAAACATTTGTGAATTCTACCTCCAAGAACACATACTTTCTTTTCCCCCGTGTTGGTCCCGGGCTTCTTTGAAGAATAGATCAATTGCTGTTCTGCCAGGCAGGATGTAAAAGGCGACCGATTGGCTATACGAGTCACTACCATCGTGGCTACTAGGTGGTAGAGTTCTGCATTGTCTCGCCTGGGTCTGGTACCACCGCCTTACCTATTCCTGCCGCAATAGCATCAGTGCTTGTCACTGTCGTGTTCCAGTTTGGAGGGTAAGGTAGCCGGTAAACTTATGATGTGGCATTAGACCTCGCCACAAAATAGCCATGCACCGTTAACACCTTTGGTGTCTATAGGCAATGGTTGACTCTTTCCATCAGGAGACCTATCTGTTTGTTTGCTATCTTATGATATAAAAAAAGATAGCAGATTGGCTTTCTTTACGAGCTACATAACTAGAAGATAGATGTTTTGTTCTTCAAAAAGGATCTGGGCGATAACATGAGGTACATATAATTATTTATACGTATTAAAATTAAAACTTGATATTTTAAATACACTAAGGCTCTAATTATATATAGCCAGATATGTCTTTAAATGCGTTCTAATATGGCAGACAATTTTATTAGGAAAACAATCTTACAATCTTACAGTTTGTACATAACGAAAAATAATTATGTTTACATTTTACCGTTGTCCTTTGATAAAACTTCATTTGTAATAAAACTGTAGTAGCAAGCAAATTTTCACTTTTGCTATTGTAACTTCTGTAAAAATAAGTTATTTACGTTGTTTCCATTTATAAAGGTAAACTCTGATAGTCTTTTATTTCGTCAGTCCATTTTGAATAATATTCTATCTATATACATTAAAATCTGTTTTTTACCAGGCAGCAGAGCGAAGACCTAAGTTTAGTCATTTGCGTAATGGCTAAGAGGTACAAAGTTCGGCAAAGGAGATGTGACTATGATCTCTGCAATTCGATAAGCTACACACGTTTAATATTATTGTAATCTCTCGTTCATTCCTATTTCATGCTAGGGAAAATACCCAAGATCATTAATTTCAGTAATTGCAATGATATAATTGCAATAACCAGCCCAATATTTTTTTTTGACAAAAAATCGAAATTAGAATAATCTGTTTTAAATGTAAAAGCATTAGTGTATATTTTGAATATGTTTTTATCGTATAGAAAAGATCAATTTTTAGTGATAAGACCACCTTTGTATATCGTACAACGTTGAAACGCACTGAAATCTCGACAAATTGGTCGGATTTAAAAAACTCTTTCAGTGTGTGATAGCGGCTACTTTTTACTCAGCTGATAAATAATGAAGTAATTTTTAGAGTCGCGGCCAACAGGTCGTATTTAGATAAAATTTTTGGGTGTTTAATGTGGACATATTTTTGAGACTAATAGCTAGTTAGTGCATTAAATTGTGTTGTATGTAAGGAATCAATTTTAGTATTCGTAAATATGTACATACGTATATCTTCTTGAACGTCCACGTCGCGACTTGTCAAATGTCTCAAACGTCCGAGCGCAACTGACGTTTAGCGCGAGTAAAACCCACATTACGTTCCTCGGTAAAAACCTTTATAAAAAGGAAATTCTATGTACGATTAAAAAATAAATAATACCGTTCTTTACGTTAGCGTATATACAACAAATTTTAATAATACTACATGTTTATTATTAATATTTTCATACTGAAAAACAATATTAAACTCTGGATATTAGTATTTTTTCCCCCACTTGGTTGAAGAAATATTATTTGATTAATTTCTTGACTTTGATTTATACATTTATATTATTTGATTTAATACATATTTATTATGATACTATAATAATAATTTGGCATTACAATCAATCAAATGAATATAAAACGTAATTACGGCGACTTTCGTCGGTATGTTTGCATGAATGACAATAAGTTTTAATTTAGGCAAAATTTAGGAATTTAAAACTACAGAGAAAAGTCATATTATTTTGTGTTAGACGCCATCTAAGTTTCTTAACCTTAATTAAAAACTACAGATAATGTACAGGAAAGTCAGATTTTTTATATTATCGCACTTTTCGAATGTTCGTCTACGGGGTACTGTAGTGCCCGGGACGTAAGACGATATAAAATGTAGTAATTGGGTACCACAGGACGTTCAAGTGGATATGTAGACATATTAAACCCGTCTATCGTTTTACTTAAGAGGCGTGATGGCCACTATAATGGAGGTACATGAAACATCACCTTCTATCGTGCTGATATATATACATTTTTAAACGTGAAATTAAAATTGCTGTGCTGTTAAAAAGGCTTTTTAAATGACACAAACTTCTTAAAACAGACTTAAGTAGGTACGTAAAGCGAGCAACTTAAGTAACTCTTGTTTCAATAAATATGAAAGAAAAATAAAAAGCGCCGATGAACAGATGTCGCAAAGCCAGTTCCTAAGGATCGATTTTTTGCATACCCGCATTTGAGATAAAAATATCTGCGAGCGAGACATTGTTTAGTAGCTTATCTTATGCTAGCTTTTAATTTCGGCTGTGTTTTTTTGTTATCTCAGAACTCAGGCCATTTATATATGACCGATCATTTATGAACCGATTTTGAAATTTTTTTATTTGCTGGGAAGGTATACTTCCATTTTGATTTGGTAAAGATCTGTTGCAGCGTTCCGGAAATAAAGGAAATGGGAATTTGGTTGCTGCAGTTTTACTGTGTTATAAAATTATGTATCTAATAAGTAAGTTATGCCGTCGGTTCTCTATCTATAAACATTTAAATTAACTACTTGAACATTATTGGTTTGGAGAGCGAGTTCCGAGCGAGTCCGATCGTTGACACTATCGTCAAGATTATTTTATTAAGGAGAGTCATGAATGTGGAGGAAGAGAGGCAAGTCTGCAAGGATCCTGAAGTTAGTCTCTACTAAGAGAGGATAAATTTTATCTCAATCAGCTCCCTCTCTCAAGTAACCCACCAAAATATTCAATACAAGTAATTTGGATTGCAAAGCAACGTTTGCTGGGTCAGCTAGTTAAGTTATATATTTTCATCATCGATTATAGCTTTTGTTTTGCTTAAAAACTCACATATAAAGGTATACACATACAGGTTTTCGACAATAGGTTTAGGACCACAAATTGGATCGGATTGGATTTAAAAACAAATTAGCTCATTTCTTGTCTTAGTAATAATAGTAATTTGTTCAAATTAAATCGACTTTAAATATCTGCCAACTATACCCATACCTCAAACTACCAAACCGATTTTGATGACACTTGGACTGTTTGCTAAGTTAGAATATACCTAGTTTAAATAAAAACATAATTATTACGATCTTTTAGTTCCAGAAAAAAGGCGACAAACACAAACACATAAGCATGATAACATATAAACGTAAAAACATACATATATTTACTAATTGTATAAATTATTCGAAAATAATATTAAAAGGCTTTCACCGTAAAATACTATTTCCGAAAAACCTACTTAAACTAGTTCAAATGAAGTAAAATACACAAATTCAACGCTCAGTGTTTGTTTCATAATTATACAATTTCTAACAATCTCTAGATCAGATCTAACCTAAATATATCTGCATAACTTAGCATAATTTCAAACAAATAATAGAGAGAAATGTAATATTATTTGTACCTAAGATTCGTAGTTTCAATATTCTATTATTATTATAACAAATTATGCAATATTATTAGAACTAAATGGTGTTTAATAAATGAAATAATTTCCTCCGTGTTGGTCCAGGCCCTGCCCTGTGTTGAAAAATAGACCATATTGTGTCATTCTGCAAGGCAGTTCCTTAAATGCGAATGATTTCGAAAACGCGCTTCTATTATCTTGGCTACTAGGTGGTACAATTTCACAACGTCTCGCCCGGATATTTGGTACCACCGCCTTACCTATTCCTGCCGCGAGCGTCAATGCTTGTTATTATCGTGTTTCGGTTTAGAGAGTAAAGTAGCCGGTTGACGTATGCAAGCGGCAATAAACTTGTTCAACAAACTTATAGACATTATATATAAACAAATCTTCTTCTTTATAATGTTAGTAGAATATTCTTTTAGGTCCCTTAATATCATATTAAAAAAAACTGCGTATGTAGTTCGACGGATAATCAATACCTTTAACTCAACAACTTTAGAATTTTTAGCTAGTTGAAATATAATACCTATACAAAATTAAATTCAAACATTATTCATTCATACATCAATTATTTAATAGCATGAATTTAGTTTAATGATCGGTTCACTAATTAAGCTAAAATTAAGTATAAGTATATTAATAATACCTGATATTAATTTCCTTTTGATCTATGTAAAGTATTTATAAAATTAGTTCACATCTCTATCTTAGTAATACATCTCAAGAAACAAACTTTATATAGAGAAACAGCTTCAATTCTCATGTTTTCTAACCAATCATTAGCTAATTTATGTTTCATTTGCTTTCAAGCTGCATGTTCGAGGTTATCTGTCGTGAGATAGTACTCGTTAAGGCGTCTTGGTAGTTAAGTTGTAAGGAAATAGAGAAACTAAACAGTTGGATAGATTCTTAATTCTATAACGACCGCTTACTACACTAACATTCTCTTTAAATTGTAATTTGATACTTTTAAGTTTGTTATTTTTTAATGCTTGGTTATAGTTAAGGTATTTCATAGAAGTTAGTTAAAAACCTAATAAACATAAGTAAAAAAAAGTGATTTAAATTTTAGAAAACACTAGTATTTTTATTTTCCTTATATCAGTCACTTAAGGGCAATATGTGCCAATTAAAATTAAAATGTATGAAAATATATAATATATAAATCAACTTTTGTTTGTCCTTTTTGCGTTTCGAAACTATTGATTAGATTGTGATGAAACTTTGGTAGTGTGTAGCCTTTTACGAACTGCCTGGTATAATAGTGGGCCAATTCTTCAAAGAGGACCAGGACACACATATATGTTCTACTAATAAGCAGCGGCTCATAATAGACAAATAAAATATACACAAACACAGATATGCGCAAAAAATATATTTTCCTCTTACAATCATGTAAACAGTAAACTTTTTTTATGTTATTGACATAGGCAAACTATCAGACGTGCCACCTGATGGTAAGTGGTCGAAGTCGCCAATGAACAAAAATGGGATACCTGGGCTGGAACTAGCCCAAGTGTTCTATTCGTGTGTTGCCTATCCTGAGACATAAGATGCTAAGTCTCGGTGCCAGTGATTACACTGCCTGTCTTGTCCTTCTCTCCGAAACACAGCAAAGCTGTTTCACGAGAGAAATAGGCAAAATGGTGGTACCCATGCAGCCGGGAGCGCGGCACAGCGTGTCCCTCCCACCGCTAAAAACTCATTCTTATCATAATTTGGTTAAAATGTAAAATAATTCTAAAGAAACTTTATCTATCTTATTTCAATTATACATATTAAAATCTGATCCAAGACACGCTCAACTTTAAGTGAAGTTCGTTGTCCCGGCCATCTCACGGCTCGTCTGACCGCGTCGCAGGTGCAACGCGTACACCTGCCGACCCGCCAACTTACCATAAAATGCGATTCCAACTTATCCTACAGAAACCGTGCTTTATCTCACTCACACTTATATGAGAGACTAGCAAGTAAAACAATCCCGACATTAACTCGATATACGATAGACGGAACTTGGCCGATGAAATATCAGTTTTTACTGAGCAAAAACTATTGGAATTTGGATCTGGGTTGATTTTAATCTCACAGATTTTTTAAAAATATTCTTTAGCTTCCACCTTGCGTCGCGTACTTACAATGGGTTTAGGTTACAAATACGAATCCTTATTTCGGAGCTTCAAAAATATTTCATACGAATCATATGATCCACAAATCGGAAGAGAGTGCAATTTGCCGGGATTAAGTGATGTTACCTAAGTATTTTTTTTTATCATAACATAGTGAACGAGCGTATGACTCTCATGATGGAAAGAAACAACCATCGCGTATAGACAGAAAAAGTGCTAACGGTGCGTTTTTATTCGATTGGTAAGTTGTTAATGCCACTTGCATAAGTACCGGCTACCTTACCCTTCAAACAGGAACATAGCTTAGAATAATCTTTTAATGTTTCACAAACCCATCCCTGGGCAATTTACACGAATCGATATTTGATTGTAATTATATATATATATATATATATATATATATATATATATATATATATATATATATATATATATATATATATATATATATACAATAATTTATGCTCATCACAAAAATGCTCGTCCTTGTCGGGAATCGAACTCGATACCTATCAGTAATCACTCAACTAACGGTTCGGTCTATACCATCGACATCATATCCATATGATGTCGATGGTCTATACTGATTCAGATTGCCTATGATTTATTTACATAACAACTCATCACTAGTTTTTTAAAAGATGGGTACATATATGTATACATATATCGAGGGTCACTAAACCAAGCCATGTGTAAAAATATTATAAGATTGTATGTTACAAGAACATACATAATGTATTATTTACGTTGCCGTCTGTTTCTGTCAGAGTTTTGATTTTTCACTTGCTTGCCGCTTTAATAGCATTCTCGTTGTTTTATTTTTCCACTGTCTGGAGTTCGTCTTCGGCTTTCTGTTTATTTAGGAGTTTTGATTGCTTTTCTTTTCACTCTAGTTGCTCATATCAAAGTATAAACGGAAGGCCAGCCTTTGTTTTAACTTACTTTATTCGTTTGTGTTTTAAACATTTATTAATCTATTGTTAGAACTCTCTGTGTAAAATGCAAGCGTAGTAACCTTTTAAATTACGCAAAAATCTGTTTTTACCTTTTCATTTGTATTAGTGATATGATGTTTATATGAACTAAATAAATTTTATTCCAAGCGAATTTGCTTTGTAAAGCTTACTAAACGGAGTGCATGGAGGTGACTTACTAACTCAATAAAAACCTCACGATCGTACTTTCTTACATATTTTGCTTGCTATAATACTCTGCTTTAAAGAACAAAGTTTTGGAATATCATGAATTTGTTATATAGCACTTTAGTCTCTATCGCCTCCTATCTCTATCGCCATTATATTTTTGCTCTAATTTGCCAGGATATTTATGTTCCCGTTTAAAATATTAGGTAGGATCTTACCCATAAAACTAAATAAAATAATTATAAATACACATACCCTTATAAATTATGGGTACAACTCGAAAAAGTAGTTTATTGAGAAAACAAAAGAAACGAAACCGGTTTCCGACTGGGAATATAAGGAGTAAGTGTAATAGAGACACAATATATATGCTGTGTGGCGGTTTGTTTTAAAACCGTGCTATAAATCTATAGGTAAATAATATGAGCTTTTCTACAATGACAATTAAAATATTTCAAATTTTGAGTTATGCCCCTTCTTTAATGGAAGTGCGTATTATTACTTATGTTTCTTTACTTCTCTACCTTTATTATGTTTATGTTCAATTCAACACATACGATTTGCTTTTGTGTTGCAATTTATACTGCGCCTCGGCTTTGAAATCAATATTGCTAACCACTGTCAGAGAAGTGAGCATTGTGATCAATGTCTACCAAAATCAGATTCTCAAGTCCCATTGAATTTGATCTTGACACTGTATTTGTCGATAACTGTTACATACTGTAAAGATAAAAACGATTATCATAAAGAAATTGATAATCGTCCGTAGCAAAAAATTATTAAAGATAATTTTCTTACGTACAAATAAAGAGACATAAAGATTTCAAACGTACATGTACATTTATTTTCATGTTCAATTATTTGAGCTCTCAATGATTACAAATTGTTGTATATGTATAAAAATCAATTTCGCCTCCACCAAAAAAATGCGATTAAAAGTACATTGCAGCCATTGTAAAGAATTAATAGCCAGTCGAACGGATCGCGATATCAAAACATCAAATAAATAAATAGAAGCGTGTCTGAACTTTGAATCTACATTGATAGAATAACGGGCAGCTTTTGTGTTTGTTTCTTTTTCATTTCATTGTTTGATATTTGTTCTCGTTTTGGTAAATATTGTTCTATTAATGAGTTAGGCCTGTATGCTTTGTTAAGGCTTAACTGTAAATCTGTGTAGTCATCGGATTTTTATTAATGTAGATTATGTTTGTATAATTACAATAGTCAAATTATTGTTTAAAGGTGAACGAACTACGAACATATGCTTTTTTACAGATTACAAAATATAATGTCATAACATTGAACAATCAAATTGTCTGCAGTTTTGTAATATGCTAAGCAATAAAAAATAATCAATCAACTTCTAAAAGGAGGAGGTTATCAATTCAGCTGTATGTTTTATTTTTATGTTTGTTACCTCAGAACTCGGCCATTTATGAACGATTTTGAATTTTGTTTTTGGGAAGGATATTTCCTGTGTAGTCACATTATAATTCAGTGAAGGTCTGACGCAGGTTTCTGATCTCCTGTATCTACAGGAAATGGAATATCGGTTGCTGCAGTTTTTCTACGATAAATAATTCGTTCATTGAGTACTTAATGAATTCACCTTAGATTCGATACTTGGCATGGACAATAACTTATAATATGATGATGGTAGGTACTAGAATTTATTGGTCTGAGTGTTTATTGAATATAATATAAATGCAATTGCAATTTTAGCAATAAAAAAAAATCTGACCATTTTTGGAGTTAAATTAAAGGCAAGCATCTACTTATCTCAAAATTAGGATAACTAGAAACGGCCTTGTATATTTACTTCTCTACTTCTTGCTACTGTTTTGTTGCTTTCTGGAAGTGAGGTGATAAATATGTTTGCTTGAGTCTTATCGAGAGTGGCAAAATTTGAAAAACATATTTTTTTATTGTAGATATCTCAGTACATAGAGTCCTAGCGTCGAGATCCTGTGTGTTGACTCCCTATTCTGAATAAAATGTAAGTTCATTGGTATTATCAAACTCAATAGTGGATTTACACTTCTGATCTACAATATGGTCAAATTAAACCTGAATATCTCTGAAATATAATGTTTCTTCTCGCTTCTTACCGTGGTTGCATTATATTGCCATTCTGTGGATGTTTGTTTGGCATAACCTACCAAAATACCTTTACCATCGACGACACGTCCAGAAATATCGTGTTCGTGTGTACAATATAGAATAAGTATATTATATATGTATAGAATAAGTAAGAACAAAACTTAACATACATCATCGATAATTTAAACACATCAAATAACGATTATCATGACCCATATATAATTTACTTTTCCTAACTCAAACAAAATTAAGAATTAAAATATACATGGCTAACAAATTATTACTTAAATTTTTTTGTTCATCAAATTTTGTAGAAGGCTCTGTAACAAAATATGAATTATAAATATTTATATAGTCAAAGTTTGTACCTAAAGATAGAGTTTCAAAGATTTATGGCACCTATAAATAAGTATGCGGAAGTCAAGACGCATACTTAATGGAAGGATTTGAACAAAGCCAAGACGAAGTTTTTTAAAGTCATGCCGCGGTTCGTTGAACAATACATCTTAATTAAAACCTTCACCGGCAGACGTATGGCGGCGCATACACTGTATAATTATTTAATTATCAGTTGCGCCGAGATATTCGATAAATAATGTTTGACTCACCAAAAAAGGTTTGAAATAAAACTAGTAAGGAGCGAGTTTTAGTGTTGTCTTAAGGTTCCGATAAATCGGACTAGAAAAATAGTATTTGAACTATAAGATAAATGATAATCGATAATTTGAAAAATAATTATAGGGAGTTTTTTCATCACTCTTAGCAGAGCATAATGATTTCTATAATTAATTATTTTTTTACTGGCGTGTTGATTTTAGCCTGGGAATATCCATAAAGTATATTATTAAATCTTTATATTAACATTATAAATGCAAAAGTTTGGATGTTTGGATGGATGTTTGTTACTTAATCACGTAAAACTACTGAATGGATATGAATAAAGTTTGACGCACAGGTAGATGATAACCGGGAACAGCACATAATATGCAACTTTTTATCCCGGAAAAATAAGGTGATTCCGCGGAATTCAACACAACATTTTATAATGCAACGGGCTGCACGCTGTAACTAATCTATATTAATATTATAAATGCGAAAGTTTGGATGTTTGGATACATGTTTGGATGGATGTTTGTTACTTAATCACACAAAAACTGCTAAACGGATTTGAATGAAATTTGGCACACGGGTAGATAGGAATAGCACATAGGCTATTTTTTATCCCGGAAAAATGAGGTGGTCCCGCGGGATTCGGAAAAATATTTATAATGCAGCTGGCTGCACGCTGCAGCTAGTTATATTATAAATGCGAAAGTTTGCATGTTTGGATGAATGAATGTTTGTTACTCAATTGAACATATTTGAATGAAACATATTTGAATGAAATTTGGCACACAGGCAGATAATGACCTGAAATAGTACATAAGTTACTTTTTATCCCGAAAAATTTATTTCATCCCGCGGGATTCGATAACTTTTATAATGCAGTGGGCTGCATGCTGCAGCTAGTTATTACATAAATTTACGCTAAACCAAAAAACCGAATAATTACACGAGTATAATTTTCCATAGCGTTCATCTTAACTGCATTAATTCTACTTTCATGCTCTTTCTGACGTACCTATCTATTTTATTCCCACTTTATCACAATAAATTACACGATAGAGTATAACACTATGCTACTGTATTAAAAAATATATTATTTTACACTTTTCGTGTTATGTGTTATTTTACATTAAAATAAAATAATTTATTAGTAACGCATGTGATAAAAGTTCTACGGATTCATTCATTTATATCACAGAACCCCAAAAACAATTCAAAAAAGGCATTCGGTAATAATAAATTTGAAATAAGCCTAAGAAACGACTAGATTAAAATTAATGTTTCTAAAGGGACGACGACTGTGTTTTGCCGGGTGAAAGTACTGTTGGCGGCAGTTAGATTTAGAAATCACGTGTCACGAAAAGAAACTGCGACAGCCATATTTTTTCATTCTGTAAAAAGAAGTCCCTAAATCGATTTGCTTTTTTTAATGTTGATGCAAGAAAATAGTATTACGCATTTTTATAACAATAATTACGCATGAAATATTGGGTATAGGTGCTAGCACTCATGTTTATCAATCGAAACAAATATTTACGTTATATCTCTGTCTCCATCATCTCTTTTTGTACAGCTGTGTTAGTAAGAGAGGGTAATAGCTCAGAAGACGACAGCAGTATTTAAAATTAAATTTGGTTTCAAGTAGGTGTTAGAAGTGTTGCCTCCAGATATAACAAAACTTCATGTAATTACGTTAGATTTTGAATTGCTACACGTCTGAAAACCAGCAGTTAATTTTTAATTACGCACCAACAAAATATATTCATTTGTAATGTTTTCTCCAAACGAACAAAATGTACATATACATTAGTTTTTTTTTAATATCGTAGATTTTATTAATATTATTATTATCGATAAGGAAGCGCTTGACCACGATCTCGCCTGATGGTAGCCATCAGGCGAGATCGGCAGCGGCCTAAGATGGAACGCGCTTCCTTAGAAGGTACCTTACAAACCTTACCTTAGTCTGAACGTTACCTTCCTTTAGGTGAATAGTAATCATGCAGATGGCTCTACTAAAATAGAAATAACCTTCACTTATTGATACCGCACAACTTAATGGTGCGGTGCTATCTGTGTGCCGCATTTTTAATGTCACATGCATGTGTTTAGTGGCTACCTTAAACACCATACTAGAACACGATAATGATAAGCCGTGATGTTGTTGCGATAAGAAAATTGGTCATACCAAACACGACCAAGACGTTGCAATAATCATCATGATATTGACACATTTGGCCAATTATTCACATTTTAAAAACTGTCTGGCAGATAAGTAATAGATAAATGGCCTTCTGCGTTCCTCATGTTGATCCAGGCTCCTTTCGGAAATTAGATCAATGGCCTTGATGCTAGGCATCTCGTAAACGGCGGGAAAAAGCTATCGCGTGTCACTAATATCGTAACTATTAATAATTAGTTGGTGGAGTTCTGTAACGTCTCGCCTGGGTTTTGGTGCTACCACTTCATCTAGTCATATTGCAATAGCGTCCGTGTCTGTCGCTGCCGTGTTTCGGTTTCGAGGAAAGGTAGCCGGTAAACTTATGCACTTGGCATTGTATTCCTGCCGCATAGATAACTATGCCTCATTGTCATCTCTGATATCTCTAGGTGATAGTTATCTCTTTTCATCAGAAACGCCATCTGCTATTTTACTACTTTAAGTTATAAAAAGGGAACTATAAAAGATAACTTAAATAATACTGCGAAAATTACTTTCCTAATTTTTTCATATTATAAAATAGCAAACAAGCAGATGGGTCTCTTGATGGAAAGAGTCAACCATCACCTATAGACACCGAAGATTTTAATGGTGCGTTGCTATTTTGTGACGAGGTCTAAGGCCACATGCATCAGTTTACCGGCTACCTTACCCTCCAAACCGGAACACGACAGTGACAAGCACTGACGCTATTGGGGCAGGAATAGGTAAGGCGGGGGTACCTGACCTGGGCGAGACGATGCAGAACTTTACCACCTAGTAGTCACAATGGTAGTAACTCGTATAGCCAATCAATCGCCTTTTACGACCTGCCTGGAAGAACAGCAGTTGGCCTATTCATCAAAAAAGCCCGAGACCAACACGGGGAAATACATAAAAAGTAATAACAGTTTAATAATAGTATAGTAATGATATTGAATCTTCTATTTATGTCAGTTTAAGCCATGTTTAAACTCATAAATATAGTAGCCTATGCACAATATGTCACGCTAACAATAGGCTGGCGGCTATCTACGTTGAACTGCGATAATCTTGTACCGTAATCGTTTTGCTCTCACAGCGTTCTTGTCGGTCTAGACGTAATATTTTCCCTCACTATTATAGTAACAGATCACTTAATTCCACTTGAAATTATTGGAAAAGTAGTTTTGTTATTAAATGAAAATACAAGAAAATACTTTCTCACAGTTTTTTAGTTTTAATTTTGTACAATTAGCTTTTATAATTTTATATAAATGTTTTGAAAAACTAGAGAAGAATTAACTATAGAGCAACAAAAATAGATAATTATTGAATAATTCGTTTATGCAAAAATAATAATATAATACGATTGCAGATTAAAGTATTTAAATCCATACTACAAATGTGAAATCAGCAGCCTGTCAGTCTGTTTGTTAGATTTTTACAGCTAAACCACTAAATCGATTTTAATGAAATTTAATAAGGACTTTGTTGAAGGTTAAACATAGACTATTTTTTTTGATAATTTAACTTCTAAGAGTCTGAAGTAGGGTAAAAGCTTGTATGAAACTGTATACTTGTTTTAGTACTTATACCGTGCTTACGAAAACTTTAAAAACATTAAAATATTACAAAGTAAAATTTTAATGTTTTTAAAGGATTTGAAACTGCAACCTTGCTGGCCGGTATGCTCTAATCAACTGAGCTATTGTCAACTGGTTCAATAAGGCGAAATCCTTCTTGAAATCCTTCTTTGCTTTTTGATTGGTTCCGACAATTGTACTGATCACTAAGATATACATACGCATAATATATTAGTCAAATTATGCATTTAACTATTATCCACACACATATATATATATATATATATATATATATATATATATATATTTTTTTTTTTTTCTCCTATTGATGTCATATTTGGTCGCGTTGGTCCCGGCTTCTTTTGAAGAATAGGCCAACTGCTGCTCTGCCAGGCAGGTCGTAAAAGGCGACCGATTGGCTATCGAGTCACTCACTACCATCGTGGCTACTATATAATGGTGAAATAATATTTTATAATGGTGAAAGCTTTAAATTCGTTCCCGTAGAATTCACAAAATACTTTAGTCGCGCAGCTAACTGCGTGGTTGGTCACTAGTAATGTTATAAATGGGAAAGTTTATATTTTAATGTTTAGGTTTTTGGATGTTTAGATATACAACGTGCCGGAAACGGTACCAACTTAATTAGAACGTCTTAGAAATAACATTTTTAGACTGTACACATAGAAATTTGCCCAAAAGACGTAACAGTTTGGCATATGATTTTTTCGATTTAATATTTTTTTTGTGTATGCTACTTATTCTGTTTACTCAACGTTTCTCTTCAATTTCGTTTCTCTTCGTTCACTTTTAATCTAGTACTATACCGCGACCGGCTCAAGCAATGGTATTATAAATGATAACATATTGTGATAACAGCGACGTTCACTACATTTAAGATTTGTAAATAAGTATTGCAAAGGCGATTACAATTTTTATGTGATATGTGGCATACAAACTAGTTCTTAGTTATAACAAGTGGTGTTTAAAATTTGGCACAGATAAATTTTATATAAGGGTGTACTGCAGAAACCTAATATTTTAAATATGTAATATGCATTAGAAATAAATTAAATTAATAAAAATAATTATTTTACCCATTACATTCATGTGACATACATGATAATATATATTTATACTATATACTATTTTCTTTGTAGCTAAAATCTTTTATCAGACTTAAGAGATTTTATTGTTTAGTCAATTTTCGCCCACAGATGATCGCTAGTTTATACAGATTAATGAAAGCTGTGGATAAATTGAATTGCTAGTACCAAACACTTTTTTTTGTTAAACGGATTTAGATGAAATTATTTTACGGTCCGTATATTTAATTAAAAAAATGCTTTATAGAATCCTGGAAAATATATTGTTCTGCTAATAACCAAAATGTTTAATAATTAAGTGGATTATGGTAACCAGTTACTATAATAAGCGAACTTTGTGAAGGTTTAAAAAACATATAGAGTGTAGATTTGTTTATTCAATCATTATTTAAGTTATTCAATCCCGTACAATGAAAACCTAAACGCAGTCAAACTCGTTAGTCCCGGAGAACAAAACAAATAAAACCCTTTTACTTTGAAAGCAAACATGTGAGTTTATTAAAACAAAACAACCTCACTCATTTTCGATTCCAGGGAGTTGCATTGCGCTTCTTAACATTCTAGAGATGTTCTCGCGCGGTAGGTATATTTAATTTGAATTATCCAAGACTTACTGACGGAATATCAAAGCTATGACAAAAAGGTCTAAAAAGACACTCTTTGTTTCGCCAAGAATAATAAATCGTTCGTGCGATTATTCACAAAGCGATTGTCCCAAGAATTGCTAATACCGAGTCACGTTAGATTAAAAGGAGCGATTTTTGACAGGATGGCTATTATATTACCAGGAATATTGAAGCTTACGTAAGCGGATATTAACATCGTGATGGGAAAGGCCTGTCTGTGCGTGCATACAAATTAACCCACTTAAAAACGACTAAAGGGTATGTTTAATATTGAATTTATTGCTTGTAATGTAATCGCCCACACTTTGTCGCTTTGAATTTCTAAGAGATTTAGAGTATATTTACTATAGAGCGCTTGCTATTACATTTTTTTATATCATAATATAGCAAACAAGCTGATCGTTCTTCTGATGGAAAGAGTCAATCATCGTCTATATTCACCAAAGATGTTAATCGTGCATTGCTATCATGTGGCGAGGTCAAATGTCACATGCATAAGTTTAACGGCTACATTACCCTCTAAACCGGAACACGACGATGACAAGCACTGACGCTATTGCAGCAGGAATAGGTAAGGCGGTGGTGCCAGACCCGGGCGAGATCTACTAGGCACGATGTTAGTTACTCGTATAGCGAATCGGTCGCCTTTTACGTCCTGTCTGACAGAACGGCAGTTGGCACATTCTTTAAAAGAGCCCGGATCCAACACGAGGATAATTACATTGGATGTATAAGCTGTAGTAGATCTATAAGCTGTAAGATGATATGTTTTCTAGTCCCTGATGATGTGTTAATAAATCTCATACCTTGGATGAACACAAAAAGTTGTGGGTTCCGG
This sequence comes from Apodemia mormo, assembly GCA_036924255.1. Classification (NCBI taxonomy): domain Eukaryota; kingdom Metazoa; phylum Arthropoda; class Insecta; order Lepidoptera; family Riodinidae; genus Apodemia; species Apodemia mormo. Next base: position 15,664,493 of record JAUPFN010000002.1, read on the forward strand.
CTATCTATATATGCATAAACTCACCACCCACTCGGCAGCTGACATACCATAGTTCCGGCCATCGTATTGAAATCAACATCAATGATAATCACAGCGTTTTCAGGTATGTGTTTTCATGAAAAGTTGATGGTAGCTCTCTGCGTTAACAAATATATTACTACAGTCATCAAGAAGATTTCTTTAAACTAATTATCACAAATTAAGCAACGGAAATTTAAAGTTTTTGTTAATGAAATTACAAAGCTCGTCTTTAGTAGATAAGTTAATAACGTAGGTCGTTATCCTAAGCCATTAATATTATGTTTCTGGATTATAATAATGAATTATATTTGGAAAGATGTTCAATTGTATGGATAATTTTTTCTTGAAATTTTATAAACACGTATTTTATATGTATCTAGAATTAATACGCGATCTACTTCTTATCCCGGAAGAATGCATTGGTCACAAAAATATTTTGATCATACAGAGAGCTGCAGAGTCCAATTAATAATATGAATTTACTTCTATATCTATATATATCTATATCTATATATCTATATATCTATATATATATATATGTAGGTAGTGGGTCAGATATGATAAATAAAATGCGGATGTGGTAATATAACAACTCTTTATATTTTGTTCAACTTGTATCAAAAAATAACATAAAATCACTATTAAAGCTTTCCATCACTAATGACTAGTTCTCGTTTAACAATTCCAAGTAACTTAATTATTCCTTATTACAAATAAGTCATAATTTAAGCAATAGATAGTCAATTATAAATTGTACTGCGACTAATTTATAGTTGACAATAATAATTAACTTGTTTGCACAAATTAATTATCCGAGAGTCAAGGATAAGCTACTAGCAAGATACAACAAGTGTACCGAGCCACGCCAGAGCCTAGACTGCCTTATCGGCGGGCGCTCCGAGCCTTTTATACAGGTAGCAAAACAAGTTGAGTAGTAGGGATATCGAACGATGCGCTTGCCGGCCCAGGCCGTGCATTTGTTGTTTACACTTTACAATATTCTTGCATTTGACGACGCGGACGCCGTCATATATATATATATATATATATATATATATATATATATATATATATATATATATATATATATATATATATATATATATATATATATATATATATATATATATATATATATATATATATATATATATATATATATATATATATATATACAGTACCCGGCGATAAATATTGCACATCGACCTTTGGAAAGAGACAATCGGCTAATTTCGGCTTCGTAGAGCGTTATCTCTGTTGCACAAAATACAAACAGTCCGGTACCTATTAGGAGCTGTTAAAACAAGTATGATTTGCTTCTTTTGATATTTTTATTCTTTGTATAAAATACACTAATTTTTCTATAAGTGATGGCTTTAGGTTGGGGTAAAATAAAATAAAAAAACATTTTTACATTATGTTTACGTATTTAATTATTTTGGAACATTACAGCTTTAGTGTATATAATAAACACCATTATACCTATTGCTAAAATGAGACATTGCAATAAAAATAATAATAATTCTAATTCTCAATTACTTCCATTTCACTATCTGTGCTCTCAAAGAGGTCAATATCACTGTCACTATCAGCCGTATTTATTACTAATCTATCAGTGTAATTGTCTAAACTGTGTTGAATGCTTCTATATTCATTCTCACATTTGATTGCATGATCGCAAACCTTTTTCCACTCTTCAGCGCCGATCATGTTTACTTTTTCAGTCAATAATGTTTTTACTGTAGTTAAGTTCATACCCACATTTCTAGAGGCTACATAGCCTTTCAGTTGAGACCATATATTTTCAATTGGATTAAAATCCGGATGATATGGTGGCAATCGCAACACAGTGTGCCCATGTTCGGCAAGTATTTTGTCCACAGAAAACTCTGTATACCTCTCCTTGTGCTGACATATAATAGCGTAAATCTGGGTTTTTGTTAATTTTGGATCAACTGGAATTTCATGTCTGTTTAACCAGTTGATCATTTCCCGTTTAATGGTGTTTGAGTTGGGGGGTCTCTCAACATACTTGTTGTGATAGGGTGCGTTGTCGATAACTAGAACAGAATCACTGGGCATATTTGGGATTAATTGGTTAACCAGCCATTTCTCATAGTTATCGTTATTCATTTCATTGTGATAGTCACCTGTAGTGTCCGTGGATTTATACGTTAAAAAAGCACCGGGTACAAAGCCTTTTTCATTTCCCGCATGAACTATTATCAAACGTTGACCTTTTGAAATTGGCTTTTTTACTCCTTTTTTCTTATCGTCACTCCAAGATTTCCCTTTAGTGTGGGATGCATGTATATATGACTCATCCATGTAGACGATATTTTTTCCTGTTTCGCGAAATTTGCGTATTTTATCAAGGTATTCCATTCGTTTGAGACTAACGTCGTGCTTTTCCATTAGAATTTTTCGATTATCTTCCATTTTAGTGAACTGAAATCCCATGTCATGAAGTATTTTTCTCAATGTTTTTTCAGACCCATCGTAATTAATAGCTTCAGATAACTTAGCTTTTAATGATTTTATTGTTGGCAGTTCATTAAATCGTAAGTGAAAATCATACACCATTCTTCGAACAACATCGTAATCAAAATCGTCCATATCCAAACGAAATTGCTTTTTTGGTCTCCCTTTTTTTGGAGTGCTGAACTTAATTTCAGTCGAATGTGTTTCAGTACTGACTTCGTTTAATATATTGTTCAAAGTTCTTCTTGAAATTCCAGTGGCATTTGCAACTCGCTCTTGAATCTTCTTAAAATAACAACTTACATTTTCATCTACTTTTTTTTTAAATCTATCAGCTTCGCTTACAAAGTATTTATAAACATTGTAGATAATTTCACGTGACTGACCTCGTAAAGGTTTCCCTCTTTTTCCGAAAGATGCCATATTACAACTTTAAATTATTTAAATTTGTGGGTGTTATCAACTCTAAATATATATATTTTTTCGGGACGCGACTGCACTCTATCGTACTTGAACAACGACTGACTAAACGTCACATAGGTAGTGTGGGACAGAGATAACGCTTTACGAAGCCGAAATTATCCGATTGTCTCTTTCCAAAGTTCGATGTGCAATATTTATCGCCGGGTACTGTATATATATATATATATATATATATATATATATATATATATATATATATATATATATATATAATCTACATCTATATATTATATAATATAATAAATATCATAAATGCGAAAGTTTGGATGTTTGGATAGATGTTTGTTACTCAATCACGCAAAAACTACTGAACGGATTTGGATGAAATTTAGCACACAGGTAGATTATAACCCGGAATAGCACATAGGCTACTTTTTATTCCAGAAAAGCTAACTAATCCCGCGGGATTCGCCAAAAACTCTTATTATGCAGCGAGCTGCACGCTGCAGCTAGTTTTTTTATAAGGGTCAATTGTGATTTTTTTCTTTCGATATGAATCATCAAACTGTATAATGTCAATTTTGAATACATAATGTTACTCTTTCACAAAACCGCATTATAGGACAATACTATATTTTAGTTATATTTTTCTAAGATTAAAGTGTAAGCAGCGCAGATAAAGAAACGAATTGTAAGTGGGGGAAGCGTTAACAAAACTGGTTGTCGTGTCAAAAATAGTAACCAAAAATTAATTCATTTAGCAGCTGTTTAGTTTAATCAAATAAAGTAGTATAACTATATATCATTGGATAATTGTAAGAACTACCAGTTTATAAATAATCTAGTCCGATTGATTGCTAATCGAGATTATTTTTTCATACATACATACAGCGAACATGTGAGCGAGAAAGTATGAAATCAGCCACCATTTACAGATTGTTTCTTTAATAACACGAGTAATATTTATTTTAAAATTATTTTGTGATTTCTAAGCTTGTTTTTAAGTACGAACTCTGTTATTATATGACTCTAAGAAACCTAAGGCATAGAATCAGAGAATACTATTCAAGGCACATTGTTGTCAGCCCTCTAGGTTGACACGCCAGTAAATTACTCTAGCAAGCGTTTCTGTTTTCTGGACACGTAATTATCTCAAATTAAACGAGTCATTAGGGCTGTAGTTAATGAAGTAGCCGGACTCGTCTTTAACAGATAAGTTCTGTTACCAAATACTGTTCTGACTATGTCACCGTCATTAAATGGTCTAGAGTAAGATAAGACTAATAGCATTACTATCGGTATTAAATATATTCTAAGCATGACATCTTGCTTAGTTTTTGGAAACAAGTTTTATAACTGTTTACTTAACAAAAGCTTTAAGCTGATTGACTAATTAATGCACAACCTAAGCCATTGGAAATTGTAAAAAACTGAAACATGAAACTTTGTACAGGGATTTTATATCACAGTGAGGTTTTAAAAAGTGTTGAAATATTTCATAACATTTAATTGTTTTGTTTTTACAGTTGGAATATACTTTTAGACCGTGGTCCCAGGAACAAACTTTTTTTTATTAATAATAAGCTGAATTTTAGTGAACAGCTTTGTTTTAACGAGACGGCAATCTTTTCTATCTTTGAAAAGTCTCGAATCTGGTAATTAATAAATTTAGAGGGCTTTGAACATTTTAATGCGCTGAAGGAAAAATATTGATTAATAACTTTTATTATTTTTTTTTAACTTTAATTGCTTTAAAAATACGAAAAAACTTTTGTTCTACACATTCGATGTTTTTTCTGACGAGTCCTCCACTTTAGATTCATAATCATTATATTTTTAAATGGATATTAATCAATTAAAAATAACCTAATTTTCTTACAGCAGCTTGTTAATTACTGTTATAATTCAAGGGTTACTTTGTCCTACACGTAAAGTGGAAACTCTTTAAGTTTGATACTCTAAAGTTTTCTTTTTTATCTATACTTATTAGTTATCCGATTCGAGATTTTTTGAAGGTAGGAAAGATGGGCGTCTCGTCAAAACGAAGCTGTTCACAAAAAATCAGCTTGTTATTAATTAAAAACAAGTTTGTTCCTGGGACCACTGTCTATTTTGGGTACTTGTTTTGTGCAAAATTTTGTAACTACCTATTTTAGGGATCTGGAACCATTGGCTGTATTTCAGGAATTCAAAAACAGAAATCTCAGATTATTTAGAAGACAAAAAAGCCTGGGATTAATAATTGTTCCTCATACCGTTCTCATCTATATTTTTTGTAATATTGTGATATTGTAAAAAAATAGATGATATGAAAAAAAAACAAGCCCGCTGAGTTTCTTCCTCCGGATCTTCTGTGTGTGGCCGCGTTTTTGATCCGGTAGTAGTTTTTAAAAAAAATACGTTGACCTGTCAAAATAACTTGTAAAAAGTTTTATTGAATAGAGTACCCCTGATTTCTGATTTTAGATATTTACCAGATTTATGTGGGACTATAAAGGAATGATAAAAAAATCCCTCTAATCAAAAAAGAATTTTACAAATTTGTCTATGACCAAGTTATGCCCAAGCATACATATAATAATATATAGACATTTGCACAACGTCCCGCGTAAAACATAGTCCCCTGCCGCATCTGCCTGTCTGTCTGTTCGCGGTACACCAAAGGATTTTCATGCGGTTTTCATCAATGGATAGAAAAATCATGAGGAAGTTTAAATGTATGATTTGTTAAGGGTTTTTGAACATATTATCCTTGTGAAGCCGGAACGGGTCGTTACTTAAATATATTACTAACCCTCATATTACAAGTTATTAATTTTCTTACTTTGGGGTTAGATAAATTCATGTAATTTGTCCAGTGATATTTATTATGATTATTAATATCGGTCACTTCAATTTATCGGTTTATCGGTTTACGAGATGGGCGGTGATCCTCATCGCTAAATTTTATAACGAAACCGACAGTCCGAAAAACCCTCAGTAACTCGATCTGGGGGTTGAACTAAGGATCTGAGCCAAATATTAATGAAATAGATTAAAGTAATGCCTAAAAATAATATTTAAATTAAACAAAAACAAGTATGTAATATTTAAATGAAAGTTCTTATTATGCAGTATTAAATCAAGTACATTCCTATGTCTGTAAACCATCTGGTATTCTATGGGTTGATCCGACTTGAATACAATATATTACGACGGTTGTAGGCGCGTGTAACTGTGAGTGACAGTTTGCACCTTGTAGCCATTCCGGTCCTGTCATGTACCTTCATCTAAATATAAACTAGAATCGCGAGATGATTGCACTGTAAACGAGTTTGAGGCGGGCTGAGCTTCTTTGCGGTTAGCTTTTTGTTCTCACCTGCGTTCTGCTCCAATTACACTCCTTATCTTTGTGGTTTTAAGCTATTTAGATTGATGAGATGTTTGCGTATACGTTTTATGAGTATATAACACACCTAGATGGTTTACTTTTTAGACCACAGCTGTGAAGTCTTGGAGCCTATTTTAGATTATTAGCACAAGCAAATAAAATTATTTATTATAGCTTGATAATGACATCTTTCGGTACTTTTAGTTCTAGATTATTTTTTATAAGATACATTTGTGATAAAAATATACTATGATCATTAAAAAATTTAATTGATCTATTTATTTTCTTGATTTTTTCAGGTAAATGTATCTATATTAATTAATATTATAAATGCGAAAGTTTTGATGTTTGGATGGATGGATGTTCGTTACTCAAACACGCAAAAACTACTAAACAGATTTGAATAAAATTTAGCATACACGTAGATGAACTCCTGGAATAGCAAAGAGGCTACTTTTTATCTCGAAAAAGAGAGACATTCCCGTGGGATTCACCAAAAACTTTTATTTTGCAGCGAGCTGAACGCTGCAGCTAGTAATATAAATTAAATTCTGAGCACGGGTTAAAAACCAAACCGACTACTATTTCCATAATATCTTTAAAACTGCAGATTTTGTTTAAATTTAAAAACTATTAAGTAAATAATATGAAATTTCACTAAGAAAGAAAATTACAAAAGTATGTTAATTTACCTAGTACCAGCGATAATAGCCTTTATAACTTGTATTTATGGACTGCCTAGCGTGCAGCCCGCTGCATTTAAAAGTTTTTGGTGAATCCCGCGGGAACAACTCATTCCTATTCCCGGAAATTCCGGCATAAAACGAAGCCTATGTGCTATTCCAGGTCATCATCTACATGTGTGCCAAATTTCATTCAAATCCGTTCAGTTGTTTTTGCGTGATTAAGTAACAAACATCCATCCAAACATTCAAACTTTAGCATTTATAATATTAATATAGAAACATAGATATAGATTACAAATATATTATTACTATGTCTTTGGAAGTGTATATTTGGAACCACAGCAACATTGTATCGCTAATTGCTATCGTTTATAGTGCCGTAAATTGAGGAACATTAGTACATTTCTCGAATTTGTCGAGTGCTAATTTAGTTATTAAAGGTATCATGTGATCGAATGGCTAGCTACATTAACTACAAAATCTATGTGCTCTAGTTCAATTGATATGAACACATGTTTGATCATGGAACATAGGTCTTTATGTTAATAACACACTATAAATATTCACGGGAGAAATTGCACTTACTTACTGATCTAACCCCAAAGTAAGCAAATTATTGGCAACTGTAACACCCAAACACGGAAATACAAACATTGTATTTCCAGGTTTTGGTCTTTATTAAATATATTCCAGTATATACAGTACCCATAACACAAGCAAATAATTTGCTTACTTTGGGGTTAGATCAGTAAGTGTAATTTGTCCCGTGAATATTTATTTAAAGGGACGAACGAAGCAAGCCCTATACTAGGTGACTTTCTATGCGCTTTTGTGGTACCTTTACTGAAAAAGTATCGCACTTTTAAGTTTGAGCTTTGACGTGGTAGTTTAAATTCATATCTAGATATGGTCTACCATTAAAATACCATTTTGTAAACATTAAAAAAATAGAAGATACGTGTTGTATTAGAATTTGATTTCTACTACCGCCATCTATTATAAAACTAACGAGTTAAAATGCTACAAAGCTACACTATGCGACGATCTATGCCCTTTTGTGGTACATATTACTGAAAAAATATCGCACTTGTGTACCGATTGAGTACAAAAACTAATCAGCTCTATTCCTCAAAAAAAAAATTGAGTAAAATGCCGTTTTTATAGATTGCATGTATGATTGTTTCGTTGGTTCATTCGTAAGTGTTTTCGTGCTGTTTTTTGTGACTTAGCAATTGAGACATTTCAATATTTCTCAGAATTGAAAAAATGTATACTTATAGTTTTTACTCTTCTGGGCATAAAATACCTTAATTTAGCGGGAAGTTTCAGGGATGGCCTGCAAGGTCAACCGTTTACAGATTTTTTACAATATAATTATTGTGAAACAGTACAAGTGTATGAATTGATTAATATTGTATTGAGATCAATTTCCAATCTTAGCCCGAGGGTAAAAAGCTAAAAAAGCTATATTCATGCTCGTATCCCCGAAGACGTAGGCAGAGGAAAAATGTGTGCATCCACGACTAGCCGAAGATACGTCTTAGTCCCACAACGTATCACGTTGTGGGACTAAGACGTATTACCAGGACTAAGACGTGGTTACCAGCCTATCACCAACCGGGCACTTATTCAATCCCGGGCAACGTTGATTTTATTAGAAAATTGAAAAAACACATGTTTGATGTCTGACTCGGGAATCGAACACGAGGGTTTCTCTGATAGAAAAATTCGAAAAAATTATTCGCTGAGTTTCTACTGCCAATTCTTCATGCCTGCGGTAAGTGTAATATTAATCATAAAAATTTTGAATGTTAATTAAATAAAACATTTTTTGATTTCGAAAATCGATGTGAAACCAGGAACTTCCCGATTAAAAAAAAAAACTATTCATCTTAGCTAAATGTGTTTTTCTTTTTAAGATCAACTTTCATTTTTAATACCTAATTTTCCTTGAAAACTTTTTTACAAGAAAATTACTGTAAATGAAAATTGATTTCTATCAGCATTAGACTTTAAGAGCGAAGTGGTGGCGCGAGATGGATCTCGAGTTGCTACATATTATATGTAGACCGTACTATATTATAGGTCGACCAGAAAATATGATGTAAAATTTTAGTAGATAACTTATATATTTGTTCTGAGTAGATAACATTGATAATAATAAAAATCGTGTTTTTAATAAATCAAGAAAATTTAAAAAAAAATCTTGTAAATGCTAAAAAAAATTAGTCTTATAAATATGTTTTTTTTTTAATTTTGGTTTTATTTTCCTGCGCCCTCCTTGACGCCTGACGACGCCTTTGATGCGAATATAATGTTTGGGTGAAAATACGCTAGATTTTTTTAAGGATAGATAATTATAAATAAAGTCCATACATTAAAAGATGTAATTCTCATAAAAATAATTTCCTAACAATATTACTAGGTAGTATAACTTTGCGAGCCCTTACAAAGCTCTGCTTTTTGCTAGTTTATTTTAAATGTATTTAATAAATTTGAGTATTTATACATTGAAACATATACTCAACACACAAATACCTGTTTCTGTCAGAGGTCGAAACCAACCCTCGTCTTATATAGCGTCATTAAGCATTTCATGTGGCCAGCAGGCGGTTAAAATATATTTTGAGTAAAATGATTGTTTAATTTTTTCCACAATGTTTATTTCAACAGAAGAATTGATAAAACTTTTTCATCTTTATTAAAGAACAAGAAAATTGCGTCGACCTTTTGTCACTATAAATCATTATCATCAAACACTCCCCTAACAATTCCTGCCTTTTAACGCCGATTTCAATCTCGCTTCCATTATTTCATTACAATATATAATTCCATCGACTACAATTCCGTCAGTTTTCTGTAAATATTATATGAAATTGGCAATAAATTTCGATTAGAAAACGTTCCAGGGAACAGAATATAAGCTAACAATAGGGAATGACTGAGATGTCGTTTAATAAAGATGTTCTGGGATGTTTTGTTAGGTTTAACAATAGTTTTATTTGGCTACGGGCCTACACTGCCCACACGCCTCTGCTAATGGCTAGGATTGTATGAAGACGTAAGAATGAATGGCTCACTTTATAAAAGGCCAATAATAAGTTCTCATGCGGCTGGGAAAGGCTTTTGTTATTTTTTCAGGCAATAGCTGGTATATAATGGGGTAGGTGTCAATCGCGGGCAGGCAGGTGTACAGTCCAGTCGGACGGGGGATAAAAATGCTCATAATTTTATTCTGCAGCTGCCCGTCAACCGACGGTCGATGCGAGCATCGTCTTTTTGTTATAATGGATTCCAGAAAATGTTGAGCCTAGAGTCATTATTTTTAATTTGTATTCGGTTACGCTCCGCGTGAGTGGCTATTACGGGAGGCTGCATTGGATCTGATTATCAATATTTTATAAATCTGATCTGGTTTTCGTTTAGTTTTCATTTTGATTACTTTGATTTCATTAAATCATACGAAGTAAATTTTGGATGAAATATTATCGCGGTAAATATTGTTACGCATAAATAAAAAACATTAATGATTTTTATAGGATTTATTAAAAAAATATTATTAGAACACATTAATTTTTGTTGACTTATATAATAATATAAATCTGAAATATTTTATAAAGCAATAATATTATATTTTACGGGATAATAGATATTTTTAAGGTTTAAATAAGTGTTTATCTGTAGAAAGCTGTAATATTAGTTATTTTGTGTGAAAAATATAAAATCTGTTACAAAATCCTTATAATTTTAATTATACTTACCTATCAAAAAACTGTCTATGAAAGCAATTAATTTATGGTGTATCATTTCCTATTAAAATATAAACTCCCCATATCATAGCCGAAAACTGCATATCAGAGCATTAATTGGCGTATTTCTCTAATATTTCTTCATGTAACAAATCCGCGGTCAACAACTAATTTATAACAAAATAAGTAAAATTTTGTAAAATTTGTTTCTACTAATTCTTTTTAAACTTACAATGAATATTGTTTTGCTTTTATGTATGTTTATAGAATTCCAATAGCTACCTGAAATAACGTTAATAAATATTCAACTTTTTGATATTATCGATTATTCGATATCATATTATCGAATATTCAAATCTATTCGAGTATGTACGTGTCAATTTCATTTAATAAAACATATATTTAGAATAAAATTGGATTAATTTTTAAATTAAATGCAAAAATTATAACACTTTAATGGGACATAAGCTAACGGCATCAGAATTTGAAAAATGTATAATATGTAATCATTCTATTTTTGTGTTTTTGAGAATCAGGTAAAAATTTTTCCTTTTAGTTAGTTCAGCTCACTCACCTATATGTGCTATGGTAGTAATGATAACATATGAAAAGAAATATTGTTTCATTTGAAATTAGCTGACCCGTGCAGCGTTGATCGCAAATAGTTTAATATTACATCGATATAGTTTTCCATACAAATCCTTTAGTGGTTGATTTTTGAAAAAAAGTTTGTCTATGTTTGACCCTGATTTTCAACTATCTCACTATTATTGTTAGTTATTCTTTGTTACATTATAAGCGACAAGCGAAAATAATTATTGTTAGTTATTCTTTGTTACATTATAAGCGACAATCATTTTTAGTGATTTCTTAAATCGTGCCGGAATCAAACCATAATACGTATGCTTGTGTTTATAATAACATATACAGTTAGTGAAATTATTAAACGAACAAACAAGAACAAGTAAAACAGCTTAAACAATTTAAATTACAAAAGAATTAAAGCTTCTTAAATTAGCTATATTAAGGTAGATAAACTTCCCCCTTTGTTAATATTATAAATATGCATAAATTACTTCATAAAACTAGATAGTATCGCTAGCTCACTTAGTATTCAGAAAAGTTTCTCAAATGCATTGTTATATTAAAATTATTGTTTCAATATTAATATTATCAAAACACGCTCGATGCGCCCATCTTTAATCCCATTTGAATAAAACATAAGATGTTCGATAACGTACTATTAAGGCAAAGGGGGATAGTAAGGCGCTGCGATCTTAGTTAAATATGTGTTTAGGAATTCATATGAGTACAGCTGTATATCCTTATTTCTCATTAGCTTTTTTTTTCTTTTGGCGAAATTTGCGTATAGTTGTTTGCGTGTTTTTAAAAAGCTAGATGGAAAACCTAATTGGCTAATTAGCATATGAGCCTCATGGAATACACCTCTAAGAGATTGTTAGTATTGTAGATGTAATTAAACGACATAATAAAACAATAAACTAATTATTTTCTTTATTTTTCTATGCTTTGGCATATAATATAATTATGGATATATTGAATGGAATGGAGTGGATGAAAAAATATAAGATACTTTTGTTACAGAAAGATAAATTACTACTGATTTTATATTATCATTGAGCTTAAAGAATAAAATTTACATCGTGAACTTTTAATACTTTTTATTTACATATTATACGTGAATATATTAATAGTTAACCACCAAATAATCTTTGTTTCAAGGATTTTGTACGCTATACTATCTATCCTTTAAGGTTAAGGCACATTTAATACCGCTTACAATTACCCAACAATACGGGGTCTTGCTTATACCTCGGCTTGTCTATAATCTCGCACGCGTGCTTAATATTAGAAGCTTTCGCGGAACATTTAATTTTAATCTTAATAACACCCTAAAGGAAGGAGGAAAACATTTTATACTTATAATTATTTAACTTAGCGTATTTTTGAGAAAATATTAGATTATTTTATATGAAACTTTTATAACTATGAAAATATATTTTCTTAAAGGTAATTTTAATTTTATATTATACGTGTTAGGTAAGGCAGTGGAAGAGAAATAGAGAAGAGATAGGACAAGAACGTCAGTAGATAGTATATACATACTCTATGAGATACCTGTTTTTTTCTTATCATTATGTGAGCACGGCAGTCGTTTTTGCTAAACTGACTATATTTCGAGATTAATTAGAATATTATAAGTTACTTAATTATATAATATAACATAAATAAAACAAAACATTACAAGCTATTTAATGAATTGAATGAAAGTAAAGCATTTAATTTCCTAATAAAATTTATTTTAAAAAAATCTTCCTGGTGAGGTTATTGGTAATACCCACGCATACGACTACTACAGGCCTAAACTAGGATCGGTTATTTCACATGCTTTCTGAATCTGCTAAAGAGTAATCTGACATATAGATATGTACTATTACACTATCACAAGACTACTTATACTACCAACATTTTCTTATCAAAAACTATAATAAATTTGTTGCCCAAATAAAAAACTAATTGTGTTCTGCAATAATAATGATTAAGGAATAATTTGTTACTGTCATTACATATAAAAAATGTTTTTCTTTTTTCAGGTATATCCATTCTTCCAATTATGCAAATGTTTGTTTCTTAAATTTAGGTAAGTTGTAATTTCACACAATACATACATTAAAATAATAATATGTATACTATTAATATAAAGAAAATTTTAAGTTTGTTGGTACTTACAATGTCAAAGAAAATTGTAAAATAAATTTAATAGAAGCATGCTTTTTTATATGGTGGGAAATGTGTTTTTAAATTTGAAATAACTAACTTATCAGTTATCACACTTCTGACTTTTCTTAGAATTCCTACTTAATATTTAAATTACACGTCCCACCAGAACATTTTAAAAATATGTTTGTGGTAGCAGATAATAAAAGGTATATAATATATTATGTGAATTATAATATAATGTGTGAATAATATTTGATATTATTTTCGTTTATTGCCATCATATTATACTACAGTTTTAAAAGCACATTAACTACCTACTAATTGTCACTTAATTAAAACCACAAAATAAAAAATTTTGACATGTTTATAATAGCTTTATCTTGAATTATTATGCATTGGCCTTTTTATTAGGGTTATTAAATATTAAAATATGTGAAGTATCGTTCGCACAATCTCGTCATTTCAATTAAATCCGCCCACGTAACACATAAACCTTCCCAGTCTCAGGCCTGTGCCTCGATCAATTTGTTTTATCTATGAATAAGCCTTATCATGGAATAAAATATTTATAACATAATAAAAGTCATCCCAGGGAATAATAAAATTCATAACTGTATAATGAACGTCAGGGACAGTGTGATAACGTGTTAGATAATATTCCTTCCCTTTAAATAATATTTAGTTGCTCTTGACGGCGTCTTCATCGGCGTTTTTCAATAGCATAAAATGCTATTGCTAAGGTTCTCCTGATGGATATGAACATTAAGTATGTTAATTGTTAATGTTATGTTATTTTTCTTACGGATTTTATGTTAAAAAACGGCCAAGTGCGAATCTGATTTGCAAGAAGGGTTACTTAAAGCCATAAGTATTTAATTTTACGTATATTTTTCAATGATTTACTAAATATATCATTTGTTGTTCTGATTAAAAGTATGTATAATAGTGTATGCTATATATGTAAGAAAAAACGTATGTCGATAAAATTATTAAAAAAATAATTAAATGTATTTGGTATATTCAATATTTAACCTCAATAATAACATTCAATTTCGCTAAAATTAGGGTTTATTTCAAAGTATACAACAGTTCGTCGCAAAGCGGGTGCGGCCTCGTAGTCAGGTCTGTGTTGTCACATTTTTTTATTCGCCATTTTGTGTTGTAGTAGATAATATTTATAACATTAATTTTTGAAAAATCATTTTTTAATTATTTTGATCGATGAGAATATTTATTATATTATGTGTTACACCGTATCTGCTTCAAGCTGAAACAAAACATTTTTTCTTTTCGACCTGTTTTAATTCCTAAAATTATTTGGTTTTTATTATATATTGTCATAGACTATATTTTACGCTATATATTTACTGATAATTTAAAACACACCGTAGACCATAGAACATAATATTTAGATCGTAACACATATATGTATACACTCTATAAAAATTTCAAAAATGCTACTTAGATAACAATATTGGTCAAGATAACAAGCAAACGTTTTATGTGGGTATTTGTTGCTATTGCGGTTACAATAATATAAATTTAGTTTGAATTTTAAGATACTGCTTATGGCGGTTGAGAGGATAAAGCCCTGTGACAAATGGTCTGAAGAAACCAGAGGTGAGTCTCAGTAATAGTGTGCCGTTGTATCCCGATGATCCCAAATTCAATAATGGTACAAATAGACATATACACTCAATACGACTTCGTCAACCTTTTTTTGGCACGGGGCCTAACGCGGAGCGCAATGCCACAATTTTTTCTTCGTAACTAGTCCAAATGCAGCACTGAATCGAGGTAATCTCCATAATTAGTCCAAACCCCGTAATAAACCGAGGTTCGGTTTCAAAGCAGATGGTCCTTAGTATAGGCGCTAGAAGCTTAAACTTAAATTCTAGCAGTCTGTAGGACTCTATAAAATGAACATTTCGAAAAAAAGGCGTTAAGACCAGAGTACACTACTGAAAAGTACGGATATTATGATACATATGTACAATGTACATAGTCAATTTGCATAATTTATACTTTATATCCCTGGAATTTGGCGAAACTGCTTTGCCTTCATGTTCTTTGTGTATACACAATTTAATAGTTTTAATTTCATCAAACAAAGGCCCTAATTACACAGTGCTTTTACTTCATATTACACAAAACGAATAAAATGTAACTATGAAACAGTACAAAGGTTTTTAATGAAATAAATATTTGCTTTGCCTCGGTTCTTATACATTCCTAGCACATCATACTATCATTCCGAATTTGAAATAAAATTATATGAGAAATATTAATTATATGAGAAAAGAAATAATGTAATATATTATATATAATAAAATAAAATAATCTAATAACAAATAATTTTAACTTATCATCTTAACTTTTCTAGTTGATGTCTAATTAAAATTCTCATTCCTTTGCGGATAGTGAGCTTGAACCAAACGTCTATAGATTTTTCTACTAGTTCCCCATCGTTGCATTTGACCAACAAAATGCTCGTGCCAACTACGCTACTGCTATATCGAATATCAATCCGTTTCGTTCAGATGTTTTTGTGTGCAAAAAATATGCAAACATAAAAACTTTCATATGTATGTTTTTTTTAACTATTAGGACGTAGAGTTAATGTTTCAAAAATATGAAATTCTATTAATGGATCACAATATGCTTATAACTCCAATTTGAATAAACTTTCATATACAGTTTAGGATAAGAATAGATGTATGAGGAATAACTTAATGTATAATAAAAAAACTACAATAGTACTTTCAATTCAAATTTGATTGTGTGTTATAAACAGAATCCTGCATCACTAGATTAAATAAACATACTTGCAGTCGCTTCCGTGTTTAGAAAATGCGGTATTGTCAGTGGGATGGGCTCGTCACGATACGGGAGTAGGCGGAGCGGCCCGGGGCTCTAGCTTCAGTGTGGCCTCGAATGAGAATAACCGGGGCATTTTGTTTAATTGACGTTATTAGATGTAACAAATATAGATATTTGCCAATGTTAACCAGCAAACCAATAATTTTAAGGGTAATAGTTACCTAGTTATTATTACTGAAATAAAAAAAACACTGCGATTATTAAATAATTGCTAAAACGAAAAACCGAACCGTGATTCTAGCTTAACTGGCGACGCATATTAACAACCAAGGCATTTTGTTTGATAATAATGACAATATCATAATATTTACCAATATTTATCAATAAATTGATATTTACAAATAAAACTATTTATATACTTTGAACACTGAATATCGTCGGCACTTGGTAAAACTTCATGTTAACTTATATTTATATCGTATTAAAAGCACTTGTACTGTTTTACTTGACTTTTTAATTATTAAAACCAACCGGTTTCGCGTTTTAACGCATCATCAGGGCAAAAGTTATTATTGTTTAGTACAATTCTATTGTACTAAACAATAATAAATTTTGCCCTGATGATGCGTTAAAACGCGAAACCGGATGGTTTTAATAATTAAAAAGTCAAGTAAAACAGTACAAGTGCTTTTAATACGATATAAATATAAGAAAACTATTTATAGTTAAATTCGTGGCTTTTTAGGAAATATAAATTATTATTATCGCCTCTGTGGTGTAGTGGTCCGGTGTCGGAGTTGATCACAGAGGTCCCGGGTTCGATTCCTGGGTCGGGCAATTCAGAAATGTGTTTTTTCAGTTTTCTGATAAAAACAACATTGCCCGGGATTGGAAAGTGCCCGGTTGGCGATAGGCTTGCCACCTATCACATAGTGGGACCAAGTATCTTCGGCTAATCGCGGGTGCACTTGTTGTACCTCTGCCTAACCTTTCGGGGATAAGGGCGTGAAGATACTTTTTTTTTATAAATAAGTAATAACTTTAGTTATAGGTACATGAAACAAATTGTACTTTTATGCAGATTTACCTATATTAACAAGTGGAGAAAATCACAAAGTGTTTTATAATCAGTCATTTTTTAGTCTTAGTCCTAGTGAGTAAGTCTTTTCGGTGCCATCGCGAAAATCATAGCAAATTTAATTAATTTCACCTTTTAATTATGGATTTTCGAAAAGTAACACCTGCATCAATAAAACTAATACCCTGTGTTCAAATCGTCAAAATGCATTATTTAACAGCAGCTCTCTACGTGTACGTACTATGTGTCCTTAATTATTATACACGTTATATGTGTAATAATTGTCATTATTTGTTTGATATTGATAGAACCGACCACAATAATCAATTGTTAAGTGTTAACTATTTCTCTGCACTTCATAAAGCAAGTATCCTATAACCGCAATCAAACGATCTTTGTTCGGATAATATTGTACAAATTTAATTCCAAACGTTACAGTAGAGCAAATATGGTCGACACAGTTGAATTCCATTTATTGTGTAATTAGACACCCGTAAAAGATAATTTCGCGCCGGTAATATTCGCTTCAATTATGTATGACGCTAATTGAACGTTTGTCCCGTTATATAAATATTACTTTCTGTATAATTTCTTGTCAATTGGCAGAAACTGTTTGCAGGAATGTTATTATGTGGTAATATGTGATGCCAATAAATGATACCTCTCATTTTTGTCCCAATTATATATTTTTATATCATAACTAACATATGTATAAAAATAAACTAATATATTATTACTATATACCATGCTACATTATGCATTTGCGCTTACATATACTTTGTGCCTTTGTATGTTACAACTTTTTTAAATGACATAAAAACACGTTTAATATCGGTTACTATTTTGGGCAAAAATGTTCTATACAAGTAAGGCATGTATATTTAGTTTTATAAACCCCCAAATTTAAAATAAAAGTAGACGATGAAAATGTCTAGTTGTTGCCTATAACAGCATGGGTGGACGCATGAGTTGTTTCTCACGTTCGGTGATTTGTTCTGGTCATTGAAATTTTTTTGAACAGACCAAGTAGGAATGTTGAAAAATAGACAGGAATAGAATAGAATGTAAGCTTTGTGCTTATTATACATACTAATATTATAAAGCGAAAGTCTGTCTGTCTGTTACGCTGTCACGGCTAAGCCACTGAACTGATTGGTTTCGCTAAAATTTAGAATGCAGATAGATAGAGATCTGGAGTCAAACAAAGGTTAGATTTTTTTCGAAAATCGATCCTATAGGTTGAAATAGGGTATGAAAATTGGCTTGAAAAACGATTTCAACGATACGTCAATCTAATTGCGGGCAAAGCTGCGCAGGTCAGCTAGTAATATTATAAATGCGAAAGTTTATCCGATTTCACGGCTATACTGCTGAATTTTGATGAAATGAAGCATGGAGATAGTTGAAGACCAGGGTCAAATATAGGCTACTTTTTTTCAAAAGCCAACCCCTTAGGGGCCGGAATACGGAATGGGAGTTTCTTACGACAATCGGGAACGACAGCTTTACTTTTCATTTGGAGCATCGCGGTATTGATATACCACCGCCGTTACTAAGATTTCAGTGGTCGAAAATAACCCTAAAATCTTAACCCCCTCAATCAATTAATCTCAATTACCCTGAAGAATCTTACTTAGACATCAATTCCGGGACTTCATGACCGGGACCTCTATATCACGAGGCTAAAAAGGTTCACAACATATTTTTACACCTGCTCTAAAATTTCACGGTGTACCTAATAAGTAAGGTTTGTAGACACGGATAAATTTTCATAAAAAAATTAAACACTTAACAAATTATCGACGTAAAAACTGACCTCAAGTAATTGTACTATTATGTATTCTGTGCCTCAAGGTTTACCGTGTCAGAAATTCCCAAACTTATTTCATCTAATGCCCACTTAGAGAATCAGTTATTAATTTGTATCGCCCTCTTTTTTCACCTTAAAAACCTTAATAACATATTAGTCTCACCTGAAATTTAAACAGTTTAGGCGTTTTAGGTGAGACTTTTATTATCAGAGAAAGCAATGCAACTTTACAATACTAAAAATGTAGTTTTATTTAAAATTAGCAATGATTACCATTGGGCAATAATAATACAACTTTACAATATCAAAGAGCATCTTTTACTTATTATAAATTAACCAATAACCTAATTTGTTTTAAAACTAATCTAATGTAAAGAATGATTCTGATGTTTTTTTACAAGTTTGTTAATATCAATACTCCTCCAATTTTGTCTGGGCCTCTTACCGCCCATCTTCTAGACCTTCAGCGCCCACAAGTGGACGTTATCGCCCACTTTGGGAAAGAATGGTCTACGCACTAGAATAAACACCATTTAAATATTTGATGATAGCCATTCATAGATGACGCTATAACGAAGAGTAACTGATTCTTAATAACTTTACAGAGAATACATACATTATTTAATATTCATATTTTGTTATAGGTCATTAATATAAGAAGTGTTATACAAACTTTCATCCCCTGAGGGATAATTTCTGAAAAAAAAATCTCATCAAAATCGGTCCAGCGGTTTAGCTGTAAAATTATAACAGATACACAGGCAGGCACAGGCAGGATAATTATGACAGATAGACAGACTTTCGCATTTATTTTACGTATTCACAATAAAGTTTTGTCATGTAACGATGGTAAATATCCACAAGCAACAGCAAGAAAATATCACACTGCTAATATTTGCCACTATATAATATAACGTTAATTGAATGTTTGTTCTATTATATAAACGTAACGCTCTGTATAATTTCCTATTAATACGGGAGGAACAATGTTTATACGAAATAATTTTCCTTGTATGTAATGACGAGTGACATGTCTCATTTGGCCTGATTCCGTAATTCGATTTGTGATCAATTATTTCTGTCGGAATCTTATTAGTTTACCGGTTCTCATTTCACATTGTATATGCGGATTACAAGTTGTAATTAGATCTAATCATATTTCTGTATTCAAACGCATGTATTGAGTAACTTCTACTCTCAGAAACCTAAGTCAAATTCTCAAAATTCTGAGTAAAGATTTTGGCAGGGCATTTTATCTATAGATACTTAGAAATATTCAAATATCGTGTGTTTACTTTATAAGTTAAGGTGCCATTGAATAATTCTGACTTTCTCCCCGTGTTGGTCCCGGGCTCCTTTGTAAAATAGACCAACTGCCGTTCTGCCAGGCAGGCCGTTAAAAGCGACCGATTGGCTATGCGAGTCACTAACATCGTGGCTAGTAGGTGGTAGAGTTCTGCATTGTCTCGCCCGGGGCTGGTACCACCGCCCTAACTATTTCTGCCGCAATAGTGTCAGTGCTAGTCACCGTCATGTTCCGGTTTGGAGGGTAAGGTAGCCGGTAAACTTATGCATGTGGCATTAGACCTCGCCACAAGATATCAACGCATCATTAACATCTTTGGTGTCTATAGGTGATGGTTGACTCTTTTCATCAGAAGACCTATCTGCTTGTTTGCTATATTATGATATATAAAAAAAACTTCTAAAGGTTTTACAGGAAAGATAGATGAAAATAATATTTTGTTTACTCTGACAGGTCTGACTATTTTAGTAAAATAAAATATTTTAGATAAGCAGTTGTTCTGAACACACCCATTGTGTCGTTTTAAATATCATCAATCTGATAATTTATTTTTGTGTAACGACTTGTCTCAGCTTTTTCATTATCTATATGACATAAAATTAACAAAAAGTAAAAAAATAAAACATTCTGTTGACCTGATCACTATTCCCTACTAAACTTCATGAAACGCCTGTCGAGTACAGACAAATATCAAAATGTCTGACATCAAAATTACTTTAGCCAGTAATTTTTCGCAAGTAGCCCGGACCAACAGAGGGATGAAAAATAAATTGATAGGTAGGTTGGTACATAATTTTACTCTGTCATTGGCGCTTGATGATAATGCAGTAAAATTTGAAACCGATTTTAGATAATTTCATTAAAATATGGCGTGTAAATTATGAAACATTTTAAATTTAAATAAAAGTGCTTAAATTTAAAATAAGCATTAAATAGATACATACATACACATACCTACATATACATACATACACATACCTACATATTTACATATATACATACATACATATCTTCACGCCAGATGCCTTACGCGGTAGGCAGAGATAACCGAGTGTCATACATCACGATCCTTAGACTTGTTTAGCTTCCTACATATTCATTTTTCTCTTCATACAAACGCGCCGGTTGCGAAAACTTTTGACACTACCTTCAGATAGTACTCAATCAATCTAACTCTTTCCCGGTACTTACATCCTTCAACGTTATCATTGTATATGTGTTTTGTTAACCTTTTATTATACATATACTACATAGTACGAGTTTTACATCTTCGTAACATATTTAATGCTCAGTATCTTGACTTTAAACATATACTATACATTTTTCAAACACCCTAAACAATTTGAACATAATAAACCAATATACAGCTGTCTCAATCACCGAAAATATTCTGTCACATTGATGACGTTTGAAAACATAAAGCCTACGATCCGATTTGTTTTATAGCAGCTATTTAAATTCTGTCGGACAAGTAACACAAATTTATTGAACCGATCCCACCGGATCTACTAACGATGGAGTTATAGTATTAGTATTTGAAAACCGTATGTTAATATGCGGACACCTGACGCATATATTTGTAATGTGTTACAACCAAAAACTAATGCATGAACTTACGCAGACATAACATGTGTTCTATAACTTTAAATTTACAAAAAAATTACAATATGTTAGTCATAGATATACTACACGCTCAAAGGTGTTGGTTCTTTATGAGGTTAAAATTTTAAGGTTTATGAGTTTTTTATAACAAGCAGATGGCTCTCCTAACGGAAAGAGACATTCATCGCTTATAGACACCAAAAATGTTAATTGTGCGTTGCTATCCTTGTGGCGGGGTCTTAATGCCACGTGTATAAATTTACCGGCTATCTTACCCTCCAAACCAGAACTCGACAGTGACAAGCGCTGGCGCTATTGCGACAGGAATAGGTAAGGCGGTGTCACCAGACCCGAGTGAGAAAATACATAATTCTACCACCTAGTAGTCACGATGATTGTGACTCGCATAGCCAACCGTTCGCCTCCAACGAAATGCCTGGCAGAACAGCAGACATCCTATTCTTTAAAGAGAGCCCAGGCCAACACGGGAACGTGATGTATGTTTACATTTAAAAATGTAGCCTCATCATAGTTGTCATATATCATGATAAAATAAAGATTCCGTGTTTTGTAGCATAAATACAAAAAAGTAGAGCTGCTAATAAAAAAGTAATCGCAGCCAATAAATTTTTGTAACACCTTACGTAGAAACTGGTATAAATTAATCGAGGGTAGAAACTCATAAGCCTCATATCGTCGTTGAAGTGACAATACCTCCTAACTAACATTTTTAAACAAATTTACTTTTTTATTGCAATAGATATACAATTCAGTTTTGCATCTATAGAATTTTCTTTTATCTTTTAACAATTTTCAGAAGAAAAGTTAGAGCTTTGTGGAAATAGCTTTATATTCAAATCAACACATTTAAGACTAGATGTCAAACGGTTTTTTCCTCTCCTGTAAAATTAACATTTATACAGTTAGGAGGTATTGTCACTTCATCGACGATATATTACATTCATAGTCACTTAAATTTTCCCGAAACGCATTAGTCGTTTCGTATTATTAGAAGGCTAATTCTCTCAGCTAGTACGCGAAGAAATGGAAAACGATTTTTAAGACTCTATAATACATCATAGCTTAATAAGCATAGTGACTTCCCTCGATTTTTAATCGATTTACCATAAAAAGGAGGTTCTCAATTTGACTATTCTTTTTTGTAACCTCAGAACTCGTCATTTATTAATTATCGATACTATAAGTTCTTTTTTGGGAGAGTATACTTTTTATTTGGTCCCATATAAATTTGGTTAAGATCTGATCAAGGTCTCTTTAGATACAGAAGGTCGGAAGTTGGTTGTTATAGTTTTACTGCGTTTAGATTATCGTAAAATGATAGGAGTTTGACCAATGACCAATACAGGGGGTATTGGTGCGGGTCCCCTTGGAGGAAAAGACCAAATGCCATTCTGCCAAGCAGGTCGTGGCCATACGTGTCACTACCATCGTGATTACAAGGTGATAGAGTTCCACAACGTTTCGCCCGTGTATATGGTACGGCTGCCTTGCCTATTTCTACTAGAATTACTTCCATGTTTCTCATTGTCTTGTTCTGGTTTGGAAGATAAGGTAGCCGATAGATTGGTGTAGATGTATGTGGTATTGCTATCCCACCGCACAGACAGCAACACACCATGAACACCTTAGGTGTCTATAGGCGATGGTTTCACTTTCCATCAGGAGAGCCATTAAGCAAATGGATATATAAAAAAAATACGATAGATTTTTTATATTATATTTCGTTTCTACATTTATTTTGTTTCGATCATTTAAAAATATTATTCATATTTAATAGAGAAAGGTATATCTACCTTATTAAATATAAGGCATTGATTTGAATATGGTTAGACCTTGGGTATGTTAGAACGTTAAGTTGATTGCACTCAGCTATGCTTACACACTTATTGATATTGGCTCACTATTTCTAAGATGCGTTATGTAAATTTAACAAAACGATTTGTTTTCGGAAAGTGCGTTATGCATTTAAAAATAAAAGTCACGTATTATAACAATTTTTGTATAAACTATGTTTGGTTTTAAAATTTAATTAATGCAGATGTAAAAAGAGCAAGTCTATGTCAATCGTAAAATTTTGTTTACAATTTATACAATTTGACTGGTAAAAGACTGAACATACGGAAGGAGGGTTTTCAGTAGGTACTTGATTCTGATACCAAATATTTAAAAAAAGAGGCATTTAAATTTTGACCTAATTATTATCCAATAAAAATATTTAGTGCGAACACCCGTGCATAGATATCGAAGTTCATTGTCTACAAACAACGATTTGTAGATTTCGTGACTACACTCGTTAGCTAGTCGCGTGGTGACCATAAGTTTCGAATATTAATACATTAATTTCGTTAAAGTTTACAATGTAGTTATGCAATATTCTCTTTTTATTATATTTTAATTGGTCATATGTGACCATTAACTGTCATGTCGTTCTATGTGTATACTCCATTACAAGTCAACCTATATATGTACTTACGCCTCGCCGCCGTTAGGGACTTAGTGTAGACATTTTAGACAAACTGAGTACTGTTTGCGAATTTGTCTGATTTACCATTATGCATTATTTGTATGTTAATAACACATTTTTTTTCTAAATATTTGTTACTGTCGTATAATCTTATATTTTTTTAAAAGAATAGGTTTGAACCATTGGTCAAGTCGCTGCCATACGATAAGTTGACATACGAATAATATCGATGCCCAACACTAGCGGCAGTGACATCACTAACACCACAACGGACAATTTTGAAAAATATTACAAATCTTTCTTTCGCAATGAACTGTCGGGCTATCTTAGTATACTTAGTGCAATTATATTCCAAATTTAAATAATAATTTTCCAAATATAAAAAGTAAGGTTTTACTTACACACAATTATACAAATAAATACAACATTATTTTATACAATTTACCTACAACGACTTTTACAAATCTATACAAATAAATAAAATTATCTATTTGTAACTTCAAAATAACAGCTTTTAACTAAATAGTTATGAGATTTATACATGGTACATATACCAAAATAACGTTTTTTTTTTACAATTTTTGTCTATCTGTCTGTCTATCTGTTTGTTTCGGCTAATCTCTGGAACGGCTGGACCGATTTTAATGGGACTTTCACTGGCAGATAGCTGATGTAATAAGGAGTAACTTAGGCTACTTTTATTTTAGTTTATTTTTCACGCGGACGAAGTCGCGGGCACAGTTAATATATAATATAAAGATTTACTCGATATTTTGGGAATCAAGATTAATATTTTACGATCTGAGACTAATAGCCTTACATTTAGACCATATAGAACGTATATTTTACTAAAATTCCCTACTAATTTATAAAAATACTTTTAAACTCATACTAATGCTCCCAAATGTTAATACATTAAAAACAAACAAAAATTTTTCAAGTTTTATAACATTAGTACTTCGATCAAGAAGAGCATTAGTATAAATAAATATTATATCAAAGCTTGGCAAACAAAATAAACAGCCTACAAACATCGTGTTAACATAAAAAGTAATAAAATACATTTATTATTATCATACGAGTCTACAATCTTGTTAACTCGAGTATGTCGAGTTGTACGTCTTTAATGATATTGACAAGTTTTTTATATCATACTGTCTCATCTACGAGGTCTATTAAGGTATCTATTCGTCGGTGCGATTATCGTATACATGAAAAAAGTTTTAAAGTTATCGTTGCTGTCAGTAATACTAATCTTGCATCTCATGTCTTGAGCAGTGACGTTTCGAAATCGTCACTGGGGAAGTTATTAAAACGGTGTCGTAATATTTAATGGTGTCTAGTTTTTAGGATCAACGATTAATTAATTTTTGTTTACTGAAAAATCTCTTTTTGTTGGTCATATATTTATTTACAACTGTTAAATGAATTGTGTCACTTTTAAAAAAATATTTATTTTCTACTTAAACAAAAAATATCTCATCGGATTTCTTGCGAGGAAACTTGGTTTTATCATTATTCACTTGGTTTTTGACAAACAGTTATCTATTCTTTAAATTCTAAAATCAAAAAATCTTTAGCCTTGTTATTTAATATGTCACGCGATGATAAATCATTATTTCCCTTTTTACAATCGAGTATAAAAGTAGTCTTTGTCACTCCTGTATAATGTAACTTTCTAAAGATGAAAGAATTTTTCAAATCGATTGAGTAGTTTTTGAGTCAAATCGTAACAAACTAACAAAGGAAAATCGTAACAAAAAAAAAGAAAAAATCAAATTTTTCCTCTTTATAATATTAGTTGATATTTTCGGCTAATCATGGGTGCACTTGTTGTATCTTTACCTATCTCTTCAGGGTTTCGGGCGTGAATATACATTTACTTCTTTTCTTATTATTATTAGTTTAGACCACTCGAACCCTTAAATAAAATTAAATTGTGAATCTACACCATTCTCGAATCCACATAAAGATATTACACCTACAATCAATAAGAAATAACTACGTATCCATACTCAAATTATAAATGTGAACCGATTTGGATGAAAATTGATATAATGATAGTTTTGGACCTGAGAAAGGACATAGGGATAATTTTTATCCCGGAAATCTCACGTGAACGGGAACTATGTGGGTTTTTTCTTTATAGAAATTTTACTACGCGAACGAAGTCGCGGGCACACACAGTTTTCCATAAATCTACATACACACATAAAATTTAAGTACTTTAATAAATGATGACCAGTAACTATTGTTTGAATCGTTACTTAAACTACTATTGAATACTTTATGCACGAAACATTTTGGGTTTCAGTTCACGTAGCCTTTTCGTAGGAATAGCAAACTACTTAATTATGGTAAAGTCGGCAAGTCATTATCGGAAAACTATTAAGTTCGACATAAGATAGTTCCAACCATTTCTCTCGCCTTTAATTGTTATCTGAATGCTTCTTTGCACTTGAAGCCGTAATATCCGTTGTATTGGTATTTCCATTATTATCATCAATAGTACTATATTACATTAAGAGTAATGATAAAGCAATTTGAAACAAAATTACACAGTATCAGTAGCTATATGGTCACTTTATAAGAAATCGTATTCCGTTCATTAAATGCATCAGTCATTACATATGTAGGACATTGAACCATGTAATTTAGTTCGGTATCAATAGTATGAACCGACAAATAGAAATTACCAGCCAGATTCGGTTGACCAGATAGAAATCTATTAATAATTCGACCACTGCCGACGTTGAGATCTATAAATGATGAGTTTCGTTTCAGATAAGATCCTATATCTCAAATGATTGATGGCTCCCGCTTGAAATTATTTAGTGATTCTAACATACTTCATTGTTCTCGATTCATTATTGTAGAACTTATTTTATTTGTTTGTGTTTATTTAGGGATTTTAGTACTAGATACGTTTTTATTAGTATGTACACAGTATATGTACGATAATATGACTTTATAATTGTAATATTTTATAATTCTGTAATACAGTTCAACTTAAAACTATATTTATCACGAAATTAATAAATATCACTGGACAAATTACACGAATTATTGAAGCCCGAGCTAAGCAAATTATATGCTTGCGTTATGGGTGTTAGTCAACTATAGTAATACATTGAAATACATATATAAATACTGGAACGTATTTAATAAACACCCAAACCAAGAAATACAAACATGTATGATCATCACACAAATACCTGTCCCTGTCGGGAATCGAACCCGAGCCCCGTTGACTGGGTAGTCAGGGTGGCTAACCACTCGACCAACTGGGCGGTATTAATTTTTTAGTATCCGTTTTTGTATGTCATTTTCGTAATATAGTTTCATTACAATTATAGCTCTAATGTCATTAAATTTAACTCGGAAAATATTTTTTTTGCTTCTAATATAGTATACACCATATAATGTTTCTGTGTAGTTTCTATCTCCAGATTGATTTGTTATGTCTGATAAGTTTTCCAGCTGCTTGCAAGCTGCCTGATAAGTTTTCCAGCTGCTCCTAGTAAAACAAAATTGGAGAAAAAGAAGCACTGAAGTCATGGTGGTACATATGGAGTGCTTCATTACATAGCATTTAACACTAGATAGGGGTGACACAGGCTACAATGTACTAAGCAAACATTTACAACTTTAGTCATCTCTATCAACAACCATAAAAAAAGCATTACCTTATTTGTCGCCCGAAGCTACACAATACAATTTTCAACGTACGCTTAAAGTTTTGCAATTAGTTTTTTATAAACGCGTTTCGAAACAGTCGTAATGTAACTTGCAGCTGTGTGATAATGAAAAGCTTAATAGAAAAAAAAATACAAAACACTGACCGCCATTATCTGTTGAGTAATTCTAATGATTGCTAATTTATTCATTGACTTAATATAAATCAAGCTTGATTTAAGTATATTTTTATGTATATCATAGATAAACGAATAGGTAGATAGTTGTCCTAATGGAAATATACCACTGTCTATAGAAATAAAAGTACACATCGTCGTGCCATATCCCTTAGATACATGGTAGGTAAAGAATTATAAAAAAAAAGAATCATAAGTACTATACTTTTGGTAGACTTGCCTTGAATCTTAAACCATCCATATTTTTAATTCTTTTTGTGTAAATACGCTAGTTTCTGTCAATTGTTACACCACCCTCAGACAATATCAATATGCTCATTGCACAACTGATTGCATATCATCATTTTACCATACCCATGGGCGTACCGGGGGGGGGGGGGGTCAGGGAGGGGCAGCTGCCCCCCCTCCGCCTCGATTTTTTTACCTCTCTACTAACTATCAACTGTTGTAGATAAAAATATAGTCTTAAAATGTTACGATTGCCCCCACCTGGACCAGAACCTGGGTCTTAAAATATTACGGTTGTCCCCCCCCCTCCCCTCCCCCTTGCCTAGAACCTTATGGTACGCCCAAGACCATACCTTCTTCATATAACCGCTGTTGTTAGTCTTATAAATAAAACTTATCTTCACGCCCCTTTTCTTGTTGAATATGCAAAGCAAAAATAACAAAACAAA
The DNA here is from genome assembly GCA_036924255.1 of Apodemia mormo. Lineage (NCBI taxonomy): Eukaryota > Metazoa > Arthropoda > Insecta > Lepidoptera > Riodinidae > Apodemia > Apodemia mormo. The sequence goes on from JAUPFN010000002.1 coordinate 15,693,615, forward strand.
TTTGTTACCGGTTTTACGTAATTCACCAATTCATCGGACTGAGGTTCCTTATCACTGAACTAACCTACCAAGTAATTATAAATACGTAATATAAAGTGGGTTCAGAATTACACAATAACGATAAAAAAATATAGAATTTTATACTATAGAGGTTTCATCTACAATTTACCATTTTACTAAACTACAAACTAAAATTTTAACTTCAATTGTTTGACCTGTCTTTTGCAAAACGACTGCCATTTGCCTTCTGCAGCCCAAGGGAATGTATCTAATAGCTTATTAAACTAAAATAATTCTCCTACCGGGTGATAATAATGGTATATAATGTCCCCAGAAACCTCAGTTTGTTGATTAGTATAAAAATCTAATCTTTTCTAGATTATAAATAATGCTGTCACGATCACGGCGGGCAACATTTATAATTTTAATTAGAGTCTGCCCCATAAGCCAGCTCGCTAATGATCAGAATGGCTCACAAATTTCTCAGCTTGTACCCATTAATTATTTACATATATAAAGCTTCTAATGATCTAAAAAAATATTGATCCAGGTTACATTATGAAATAGATAATATATTTTATGGCACCTTTTTGTAGTGAAATTAATTAAAGCGTAATCTTTGAATTTATAGGAATCTTTTAAAATTTGTTTTCTTTTCTATTTTATGAGATTCGTTATAATGACGTGAATAATGATCAATTATTTTAAGTGACAAAATTAATTTAAAGTCACCCGTATATTTTACCTAACTTAAGGCAATTTTATTTAGATTTATCATTCTCAGTAAAACGGAAAATATATATATTTTTTAATTTAAACGTTTGATTAATTTACCAAAATATGTATATATTTGAAGCATAAAATAAATTTACAAGGGAAAGTTGCCTAACAATAATGAAAGTGTCGACGACAGAATGTGTAAAATATATTATTTATTCATTCTCGTTTTCCACTCATTATAAGACTTGTAAAAAATATTTTCTACTAAAAGTAAAAAATAATTTAGAAAACCTTTTTTATTAACCTTCACTCACAAACCTTCATAGATTCTTAAACTAATGTAGTGTATACCTGAACCGGCGCAATATTGTTGGCGCCAAACAATATTGCGCCGGTTTACTTTTTATTAAAATGTTTTTATTGAGTCTTAAAACTGTTTATCGCTGGAGATTTCGTATTGCATTTTTAATTTAAATTTAATTATTTCTTTCAATATCAGTCCCCTCTGTCACAGAATACTGTAGACCTCCAGTATTCTGTGCCTTTGTGGTCTAGTGGTGCGGGTTTGGTGTTCACCACATGAATTATGATCGCTATCCTTACGATCAACGTGGACCAAAAAGTCCAAAGTTTACGTTTATGTGTTGATGTATAAACTGTCTTATTTTAATTATATTATTATAACTAGTGACCTGCCCGCGGTTTCACCCGCGTAGCCTTTGTTTCCGTGGGAATATCGGAAAGATTTATAAACTAAAACCTTCTTCAAGAAACAATCCATCTATTAAAAAAACTGCATCGAAATCCGTTGCGTAGTTTTTAAGATTTAAGCATATAGCGACTTTGTTTTATACTATGTGGTGATTAATTACGTAAGATGTTTGCCATATTACTGGTGATACAACGCTAAACAACAAAGGATAAAAATTTAGAATTGAACATTTGTTACAATATTACTATTTAAATTTCTGTAAGAAAGGTTAATGATCATTTCTAGGAAACTAAAATTTAATCTTTGACTTAAAACGTATACTAAAGCATAGTATTTAACATTAATTCGAGGAAAAATGTTAACAATTCACGTTTACATACAACCTATTCTTTTTTGTTGTTTTCATAAAAAAACTATCGTTAGATATGCAGTGGGGTATTAAAATGAAAAGGCTTGTTCTCTCTTGTTAGATCCATAGGAAAATATATCCCTAACAGGAATCTAGTGAATGAAAACAAAAAAGAAATCCACGTTGAATATCGGAATGGGACCACACACTCGCTCGCCTGCGCGCATCTCTTGTTAGTCTAATGATATGCACATTTATTTGAAACTTTTTATATCTACTTTAAATGTAAATTATCTACGTCCTTACTTATAGCAAGTACCTACAAGTATCATAGTACTTGTGTAGACGACATGAATCCAATATTCTAAGTAGTTTGTCATGCATTTTCATTCAATATATTATCAGTCGCCTCTGTGGTCTAGTAGTCCGGTATCGATGTTAACCACATGAGGTCCTGAGTTTGATTTCCAAGTTGGCAAATCAAAAATGTGTTTTTTCAGCGTTCTAATAAAAACAACGTTGCTCGGGACTGGATAAGTGCCTGGTAGGCAAATAGGCTTGCCACCTATCACATCGTGGGACTAAATATCTTCGTCTAATCGCAGGTGTACTAGTTGTACTTCTGCCTAGCTTTTTGAGAACACGGGCGTGAAGGTACTTTTTTATTGTCATTGGATAACATTTTAAATATCACGTAGTGTGGACATATCAACCACATTACGTTGAAGCTTGGTCATTTACTACATTTCGCTTTTCATGCACTGGATTCCTGACCCGAACAGTAAAACTTTAGAACAATCTCCCTCACACGGCACGGTACGATATATATATATATATATATATATATATATATATATATATATATATATATATATATATATATATATATATATATATACCAACTGCTTTTCTGCCAGACCGGTCATAAAAGACGACCAATTAATTATACATGTCACTACCATCGTGACTACTAGGCAGTAGAATTCCGCAACGTCTCGATTGGGTATTTTGTACCACCGCCTTACCTATTCGTGCCGCAATAGCATCAATGTCATTATCGTGTTCCGGGTTGGAAGGTAAAGTAGCTGGTAGACTTATGCATGTGGACTTGTCATTCCGCCACACTAATAGCAAAGCACTATTAACATCTGTGGTGTCTATAGGCCACGGTTTCTCTTTTCATCAGAAGAGCTATCTGCTTGTTTGCTTTTTTATGATATAAAAAATAGAGGATGATTGACAGTTTTTTTTGGGGTTAGCATCGCAATAGCGGCTAGTTACTTTTGTTACTAATGTCCATGGGCAGTGGTGATTGCTTTTCATTAGGTAGCTCATTGTTCGTATGTCGTCAGTTTCTTTTAAAAATGTGTCTCATTAAAATATTGATATTTGGAGCTTAGCTGTAGGTTCCCCCGTGTTGGTCCCGGGCTCCTTTGAAGAATAGACCAACTGCCGTTCTGCACAGGCAGGTCGTAAAAGGCGACCTAGTGGCTATGCGCGTCACTACTATCGTGACTACTAGGTGGTAGAGTTCTGCATTGTTTCGCCCGGGTCTGGTACCACCGCCCTACCTATTCCTGCCGCAACAGCGTTAGTGCTAGTCACTGTCGTGTTCCGGTTTGGAGGGTAAGGTAGCCGGTAAACTTATGCATGTGGCATTAGACCTCGCCACAAGATAGCAACACACCATTAACATCTTTGGTGTCTATAGGCGATGGTTGACTCTTTCCATCAGGAGACCTATCTGCTTGTTTGCTATCTTATGTTATAAAAAAAAGTCTATCAAACAATAATAACAGTTCATGTTTAGTGAAAACAGCATAAAATAAAATGCGAATTCCTCTAATTATACCAGACGATGTACTAATATTTACTAGGACATCAAAACTATTATTAAAGGAGCTTCTATAAACAAAATTATTCTGTATCAACATCTTTCTTTGAAAGCCAGCCAAATTATTGTGTAAACTGGCACTATGCCCGCTAAGGAAATCTCGTTTTCCATATTACACTCGCATAATGCCACCATTTTTCATAAATTCAAAATAAAAATAAATTTACATCTATTGTAAAGTCGTGATATTTATTTTATATACGCTATTTAGATATATGTATAGTTTTTTTTTGTGAAATATTGTCAAATATTTTATTTTATTTTTTTAAATTTTATTTTATTATGGAAAACTCTCCGCTATAGTTAATCGATTAGAATTATAAATTAATTTTTTTTTGAAGCCAGTTACAGGTTTTCACGTGTAGGTAAATAAGTAACACTAAAATAACATAACATAGACATTAGACACATACCAGAACATTTTTTTTAACATGCATTATTTAAAAGCGTTAAAAATTCTACAGGCCAATGCATTTCTCAGCATTTCATATATGCTAAGACACTAATAATAAATGGAAATAATACATGACTTTCCAAGTTTTTGTTTTTTTTCCATTTTTTACGGGTTTCCAAATTTGAAAAACAGATTCACGGTGCATATCAACCACGTATTAAATGGATTCGCCTTTCAAAACAATTTCTTAGTTTGTCAGAACAGCTTGCATTATTACACACAGAAATACAGAGTTATACTACTTAGCGATGAAATAAAATCACTACCTACAAAGGTAATTTTTAAACCTTGTCATCCCATTCGATACGATAAAACAGTACAACAAAGTTTAGTTCTGTGTTTTTTACGATATTATATATCTATAAATGTATGACATTTTTGAACGTGATAGGATCGTTTGCTCATAGGCGTTTCGACACGTTTACTTCCCAATGCCGTGTCTAGTATTCACGTGCTCTGTCATATCAACTAACACATTATTTTCCTTGTATGTTAGTTTAAAAATACATACTATAATAAATTGAATACTGTCCATCGTCGGCACTTGGTGATACCTACTGGATTTTACAATAGGTTTTACAAATAAACCCACTTGTACTTCCAGTTCACTTATATTTTATTTTTAGGTAGGTAACAAGTATTTAAATTAAATAGTTTGTAATTATTTTCAATTTGTTAAAAACATTGTAATTGTGCAAAATCCCTGACGATACTGTAATAAGTGAAACCGGTTGGGTGTGAACAATATTAATAACGTATAAGTAACGTATAAGAACTGCAAGTACCTACAAGGAAGTTTATTTATAATACTATGTCGATGATAACACCTATATTATATTAGTTTACTTAATATTTTCATTTTGATCACCGAGTAGTACATACACTGAGTATATGGACCGCCGTGTTGGTCCCGGCCTCCTTTGTAGAATAGGCCAACTGCCGTTCTGCCAGGCAGGTCGTAAAAGGCGACCGATTGGCTATCGAGTCACTACCATCGTGGCTACTAGGTGGTAGAGTTCTGCATTGTCTCGCCCGGGTCTGGTACCACCGCCTTACCTATTCCTGCCGCAATAGCGTCAGTGCTTGTCGCTGTCGTGTTCCGGTTTGGAGGGTAAGGTAGCCGGTAAACTTATGCATGTGGCATTAGATCTCGCCACAAGATAGCAACGCACCATTAACATCTTTGGTGTCTATAGGCGATGGTTGACTCTTTCCATCAGGAGACCCATCTGCTTGTTTGCTATCTTATGATATAAAAAAAAATAATATATATATATATATATATATATATATATATATATATATATATATATATATATATATATATATATATATATATATATATATATATATATATATATATATATATATATATATATATATATATATATATATATATATATATATATATATATATAATATATATATATCTGCAGACTTCAGAGTGTTAAATAATATCGTAGTCGATTTTTGTTATGTTGAATAGGAAACCTTTTGTGTACTTTTCTTATACATAATAGCTTAGTGTAATAAGCTTCACCTCATCTGTAGCAAAACGACAACGGGGTCTTACCTATATGAAAATAGAGTCAGCTAGAACAAGCCACTATTGCTTTAATTATATTAAGCAGAAAACTTCAAGGAAAACTGACTTTGTAGTTAAGTGTAGCTTTATTTAATTCTGCTTTTTTATTATACGCCTCTAATTATCATTTTGTTATTAGTATAAAGCTAGCTTTTTTTAAAAAAGTAACTCTCACCCGAAAAAAAATGTACGTCCCTACTGCTTAATATCAGAAATGCCACGAAATATATATATATATATACCCTAGATTATTTTCTTATAAGAGCCTTCGTTAATATTTACCATATTATATAAGAGAGGTAATATAGTTATACACATTTTATTTCAAATTATTTAAGTTTCTCGCGTTATTCTGAACCTAATAATATTCTGAACCTAAAATGTGGACGAATATTATACTATACTTTTTTTTTATTTCAGATAATAATAAATCAAACAACGACACCTATGCTAAATACAATTAAACAGTTACGACTATTGCTACTATCGAAAAATATAATATGTTTGAAGCATTGGTATAATAAATAAATATAAAATGCCACTTGACAATTTACACGAATTAATCAAACCCCAAACTAAGTAATTTATTTGCTTATAAGATAGGTATTAGTCAACGATACTAATACATAGAAATGCATGTGTAAATACTCACATATTTAATAAACACCCAAACCCAGAAATACAAACATCTATGCTCATCATACAAATGTTTGTCCCTGTAGACAACGAGCCCCATTGAGGCGAAGTCGGTTTGCTAATCATTCGTCTAAAACGGGGTGGTTAATGTTTTATTTTATGCAGCAGTTAAGTAAAAAATATATGAGCTATATTGTTCTATTTAATTGATTAAAATCACAGATATGACAAATAAACTCACTTGTACTTCCAGTTCACAAAGTATCCAATTGATTAAACTCAGTTTGGAAATTTAACTTTACTTTTAATTTTCCAATTAGAATATTTTAAATGTCATTAGAATATTAAAGTATCTCGAAATTAAATCAAACAAATTTGTACGAGTACTTACATGAAATTTTAGGATGTGAATATATTAAATTGATGGTGACAATTTTAGAGGTTTTCTTAATGTAGTCAGCCATTAAATAGAAGTACTCAAATAAAAATTCCATTGCAACATGTTATTGAATAATTAATATGTAATCTTCGTATTGTTTTACATATTCCACCCCGACCACAAGTTTTAAACAATGATAATTTCTACACGAACCTACGTGAACGTCCTGTGAATTGTATCGTTGGGCGGTACGGACAAGTATCCATTCTCTAATCTACATATATATATAACAACATGGTATTACTTATGTAATTTGCCACAGGAAAATAAACTTCAAGCTAAGAGTGATACAGTTTATATAACCTAACAATTTGACCTTTATACGATTTGTTTCATTATTCGGACCCCTATGTTCATATGCATAAACACAATGTCTTTTGTTTCAAATTTATTTTATTAGCAGCCATTTTTTTCAAACGCTTTTGTCCAAATGATTTAATATCTCTTTTATAGCCAACATTTCATATTTAATAGAGAATTTTGCTCACAATGTTTGCAAATAAAGACGTTCTCTTAATAAAAGGTTTTCGAGGAAGATCTCAATAATATTTTCTAGTTATGGATCGTGATTGATGATTCTATTCAGGTATATTATGATCCTTTTCGTTTGAAAAAATTTACCTAAACACAAACACTTCTATTATTCTGGTAACAAAGGCTTTCGGAGCGAGCGAGACCGATTGGAATTGGTTACGGCAGTTAAACACTCTTAATCGGCGTTTTTGTATTCTGTATCAATAGTCGTTAATAACAATTTCATCTCATTAATAATCAGTGGAGTGAAAGAGGATGCTTTTACGCCCTTAAAAGGTACATGCATGCATTATTTTCCTGTTTAACGGGCACATTAATAACATTTAATGTTTCCATTTCAGTCCAAATAATGTATGTGACATAAAAGGGGTTCTAATTGTTATGCCGTGTATGTAATTAATATCCATATCCCGTTATTACGTCTCAGAGTCATTGAAACGCGTGCGATTTTATTTTAACAATACATTTTCTAGTTAGATAAAAATTTAAATGAAGTGAATTATTTTTAGTTTTTTTTTTGATAATATGTATACTATACACTGTATGCATTAGTATATAGTGTATAGTTTTATTTCCATCTCATATTTAATTTGTTATGCACTAACCACGCTTTTACTGTTAGCGTCGGGAAAGGTAACCATTTAGTAAAACGATTAAGAATAGAATTATGTTGCGCTTTTGTACTATTTATTCCAATGAAGTACGTAAGTAAATTAAAATATACATTATTTTTATTTTATATTTTTGTATTTAGTTGTTTGAGAGAATTAAGCAATTAAATATTTTATAAAAAAATATAACCATGGAAATAAGTGATTTAGCAGTTCAGTAGCCGAGTTTCCGTGATTTATATTAATATAAACAAAAAATGTGTAAACGGTTGACCCTACAGGCCATCCCTGAAACTTTCCGCTTTATTAAGGTATTTTAAGCTAAAAAGAGTAAAAACTATAAGCATAGATGTTTCACTTCAAACATCTATATTAAAATTTTTGAAAAGCTGTATATTTTGGAAACGCTGATTGAATTTTCAAGATCTTTCGAATGACATTCAACTCAATTTTTGAGGTCTAAAATATTGCTTTAGATAAATAATCGATAGGTTGAATAATTTCGAAGCAATGTAAAAAAACTTTTTTTTTTAAATTTCGTCATTAACAAGTCCCATACAAATTGACCGATTTTAATCCAATTAACGGTATTTGACGCAGTTTTTAAAGGAAAAGTTATTCAAAATTATTAAGTAAATTTGCTAAAAACAACGTAATTTTAATATTTGAAAAACTGTAACTTTTGAAAACTAGACTCAATTTTAATTTTAGAAAAGGCATTCGACGTAGTTTTATGAATACTAATATATCGTAAAATACCAAAAAAATTGGTCAAAAATTTCGAAGTTATGTCGAAAAAACACTTTTCTCAAAATTTTTCGTCAACGTTTTCTCAAACGGATAAACCGATTTTAATGCAATTTATGCATTAGACGTAGTCTTTTGAAGAATAGAGCTGATTAGTTTTTGTACTCAATCGGTACATTAATCTGGAAGTTATATTAAAAAAATACAACAAATTTAGTCATAGTTTTTTTAAGGTTTTTTCAAAATTTCTCAAAATGTCCTCTGCCGATTTGGTTCAAATTTTTAGGAAGTCTATGTTGAGCGGAATATAATCGAATGTCATCAACCGCGGTTCTATCGGTCCAGCGGTTTGAAAGTCATGAGATGTTTACATACACACATACACACACACACGTATACACACACGCATACATACAGACATACTGACATCATCGTGAAAATAGTCGGAAAAGATTCCTAGGACCTCAAAACGTGGAGTCTGATGAAAACTCGATTTTCGAAAATCGGGGCAAAATCAGTAACTTCCTTATCTACATACTGTACGTATACGTAGCGGGAAGTTAAAAATTTAAACACTCAGATCTGTTTACATAGATTTTATTTTGTAAATTTCCAGTCAATAGGGTCGTTCGTGATAGGTTCCATACAAACGAGTGATATTTGATGAAACTGTGGTATGGGGACTCATTTTGGAATGTAACTTTTAAGTTTTTACGCTAAAAAATAACAATCCGTCATAACTACTTTTTATAGTTAAGGTAGTGGTGTTAGCAATATTTCTAGGTTATGATAGCAACGACAGGGCGATAATGACAAATATGATAAAAATATTAGCGACAGCAATGACAACAACAACAATTCTTCATCAAGTCTTATCTATATTAATAATTTCGTCAAGAGTTACGGTAGACTCAATCGAAACCTTACTTAAATTATAAGGCGTAAAAAAATAATAATTTTGAGTCGACAACATATATCCACAAAATTCGAATTGTCGAGTATTTTGTTAAAATTGTAATTAAAAATTCTAACCGTGCTGACAGACAAATCGGCCATAACCTATATGGTGTAGTTGGCGTGAGCATTTATTAAAGTATCCTTTGACAAGAGAAAGGTTCCGTAGAACGGAGCGCAATCTGCGCTCCGTTCTACGGTAGCTTTCTCTTGGCAAAGTATCGTGAAACTTATTTCTCTTCTTCCTAAAAGGGCAGAAATCAAAAAATAGCAACACTATAGTGTTGTCTTTATTAAACCAACGGAATAGTTGAAAGAAGACGTCACTACAGTGTTGCTACCTTATAATGTCTACTATTTGAGTTAATATATAAAATTGCGTATTATGAGACTTTTCATCTAGTTAGATTAATAATAACAATGATAATTATAAACTTTTGGAAATAAGAAGCATTATATTAGCTACGTAATATTATACTCAATTATAAATCTCGTTTTAATATTAAGGGACATAAAGTTGTATTAATCCCCACATTGTATTAACCCCATAAAATAATAAAACTGTAAAAGTAATGACCTAATACTGCAGTACCACTATTAACTTAGGGTTGGCAGCTTCTTTGGATTTTCTGAGGATATTTTTATTATGATTTTGGAGCTTTCGTATTATAAAATGTTTGATACAGTTTTACGCAAGATTTAAGAACGTGTTTCAGTTTTTTTCTCCATGTGTAATTGAATGCTTATGATGAATGGGTGATTACAACTTTAATGTAATAAACAAATTTGTATTTTTAACCAACTTCCCAAAAGGAGAAGGTTATCAGTTCGGCTATATATTGTTAATTAATTAATGCGTCACCCTTTATAAAGTACGATTCGACTCTCCTGGCGATGCTTCGGTTACGAAGTGAAACGTTCGCTGAGTAAATAATTTGTGTGATAAACACTTGCATTTGATACTGACGTGGAAGAAATTGTGGTGGATGCAGTTGGACTCTTTCGCCGCTGGGATCTCCTTTAATTTTCAAACCTCGTATAAGTTTATCCCATTTCATATACTACATTTTACATTTTACCCAACAGTTCATATAATATTACGCGGAAATTTTGCAAATTATATATTTTAATTTCGTCTTTGAATTTTTCAACCATTTTATACAATATTTTAGAGCATAAAAAATTGAGTTGAATGACATTTAAAAGTCAAAATCGATATTGAAAATATAAAGATTAAAAAAAATCATAGCACTGTCATTTTTAACAATGTTTACATTATCAATAATATTATAAAGTTTGTTAAAAATGACAGTAAGGAATTTTTTCAGAGTTCAAACTCTGAAAAAATGTTATACTTAAGTATAGCTTTTACTCGTCTGAGATTAAAAAAAAAATATTTAGCGGGAAGTTTCAAGGATGTCCTCCAGGATCAATCGGTTTGCAGATTTTTTTACGTTTGTTCCTCAAAATTCGAACTTTATGAACCGATTTTGAAAATTATGTTTTTCTTTGGGAAAGTATACCCTTTCCTTGTAGTCCTATTTTAATTAGGGGAAAATCTGTTTCTAGGGTTCAAGAGATACAAGAAATGGGAAGTTAATTATTGCAATAAAACTACGTTCAAATTATTATTCTTGTACACGATGCCTTCTACTCTGTTTTCTTGCTTACATTTGTTTGCACATGTAATAAACTATTGTAAAGGTTCTTTTATATTTTATTTGTCATTTGTCTTTTTCTTAAATTTAATAGTGTATAATTAATTCATTTTACATTCCGCGTCAAGAATTGACCCATTTAAGTTTTAATTTTTATTCATTTTCAAAGTCACATCAATAACTAAATAGTACTATATAAATGGTTTTAAATTTGGTAACCCTACGTCTGATTATCTAATGGTGAAACACAAAAAACAATTTCTAAAAATTCTTAACAAAACAAATTCTTTATGAAAATATAATAATTTAATTTATTTTGACATCTGCAGTCTCATAAAGGGTAGAAAAATTAACCAATTCATTCAATATAAAAGGGTGGAATGTATTTGACATAAAAAGCAGGGTATACAGGCAGGCATCATTCGAAATAGATGCGCATGGCTGAATCCCAACGGGCGGCTGGCTCGTTTAACCGTCCGGCGCATTCTTAACCCGATGCTTAGATAAAACCTTATTAGATTCGTCGTATACTCATTGTACGTTATAGGCAATGTAAGTAAAAATTAAATTATATCTGGTCTATTAGGTAAAGACTATAATTATTCTTTATATTCATATAATTAAATTGAAATCACCACACAAAAATTAAGCAATTGAGTCTTTTGGTAGAAGTCATTTTGATATTGTTTATAGAAATTTTATTTTGGGGTACCTATTGTTGATATGAAGAGCATAAATGTTTGTATTTCTGGGTTTGAATATTTATTATATATGTTACAGTATTTATATTTGTAATTCTATGTATTAGTATCTTTGACTAACGCCCATAACATTATTTATTTTATTATAACTTGCTTGCTTTGGGGTTAGATCAATTCATGTAATTTTTCCACCGTTAAATAAAGATCAATGCAATCATACACGTATATCAACAAGAACCTAAGTTTTATTAGTTTTAATTATTTTGCATTAATTGTACAATAATTACATAGTAGACACCATTATTTTAAAATATGACATTGAAAACCATTTAAAATGTAAAAATAATAATAATAAGTAATAATAGTAACGCAATAATATTTTTGGCTGATTTTTTTGTAATCATCGGCATACGGTTTCTGTGAAAGAAAATATAAGAAAACAGAAATAGTAAATAAATTGTTTTTTTGCACATCAGTACTGTAGTGTCATATCTGTATACGCCAATATCTGATCATTTTATTTATTCGAATAGCCGTGCGAAGTTGAATCAGCCAGCTAGTCAGATATAATGTTAATATAATAATCAATTATTATTTTTACACTATGTTCTGTTGTAGGCTAGGTATAACAAAACTTACTATATAAAATTCTCAATAATATTACCAAAACATTAACAATATTTAGAAACATCAAATAAACATATTGTATAAACAAAAGAGTTAATGAGGGTAACAAGTTCACTTGACCGTGTAAACAATGTAGCCCGGTTTCAGTTCTATTTGCACTCGCGGAATAACTAATTTAAAAGTCAATGCAGACACTCAAAAGGGTCAATCGTACGATGCCCGCGTATTGAAAACAGAAACCCTCTTCTGTATTCCATGGTAGCCCATGAAAGTTATGAGGGCTGAGTTGTTGAACTATGTAATTGACTTCGTTCTGCGGCCACAGGCTTTGTTCACCGGAGGGCAGATAATCGAAAACGCCAGTGATGAATCCCTTTAATACGGAGGAAACAATACGAAGTTGATATGTGGACTCGTCAGGCGTCCCTTGTTTGATTTGCAAAGAGCTATTTGCTTGAAGACTCCAAAAGCAGGAAATTGAATCCCGCTTCAGATTTCGACTACGCTAACACTTGTACAATTACTTCCTCTGGACTGATAAACTATTTAACGTGCTAAAACGGCAATCCTTTTGATGAAAGATAGGCGTTTCTATTTGAATTTCGTCACAGAACAATTTCCGTTTGACACGAAAACTATCGCAAAAACTAATATGTTACATGGAATTGAAAAACAAAATAGAACGATGTTGGGAGACATGACGCCAGTTATAAAATAGACAAAAGCGTTTAGCTTCAAAACGATACTGAGCTATTTAAGTCTGAAGCGGTCCCTGTGCCATCAATTTTATTTTCTCGCACAAAACATGTCGGCTGTCGCAACGCATTATGCCGGGAGCGCCACACGCAACATTCGAATAGAGTTTTATTTTTGGTAAACGTGGACGTGGATGTTTCCAATGATTGACTTATCCGGGGGTAATTTGAGAGGCACTCGCGACATGCAACGAGAGTGGTCGCACAGCTTGGACAGTCGCCTCGGTTCGGCGCTTCCCTTTAGAGAGTAACTTTATACGCGCACTGTGCTCGTACTAGCGTCCACGTTGACAGGTTAACAGTCTTTTGAACCTGCCGTTTGTCATTTAACAAATAATAAAATTCAAATATCAAACCGCATTTTAGATTTTTTCTAACTTTAAGAGTATATTCTGATTTGAGTTTACGTTCACGCGATATTTTTTATTTTTACTAGCTATTACCTGCGACTTGGTTCGTATTACTCAGTTGAGCAAAAAATTATGTTATTTTTATAGCCTTTGTAATGTATGTGGCTATCATACACAAATACCAATAGCTTCATATAGTGTACATGCGGTCTAACAAACAAACCAACAAAAAGGTTTTCAGTCTTATTATATAAGCATGTATTTGTCGATTTATCAATTTACTAGCTGCACCGTGCAGCCAGCTGCATTATAAAAGTTGTGGTGAATTCCGCGGGAACAATTAATATGCCAAATTTCATGTGTGCCAAATTGCATCCAGATTCATGAGTAGTTTTGCAGGATTGAGTAACATCCATCCGTCCATCCATACATCCAAACTTTCGCATTTATAATATTAATATCGATTATGACTGTTTACTATTTTTTATATAAAACTAGCTGACCCAGCAAACGTTGTTCTGCCTTTTTAACTAACTACTTTATTTTATTTTTTCTATATTTTCTCACTTTTTAAACTTTCCCTGGACTTCAACAATTAATTCAAAACCAAAATTAGCCAAATCGGTTCAGCCGTTCTCGAGTTTTAGCGAGACTAATGAACAGCAATTGATTTTTATATATATAGATTTAAAATCTGTGGTAAACTGTGTGGTACGTGCTCTATGGAAGAAGATAATATCATAAAGAATAGACTATCTACTAATGTGACTTTACATACCTGTCACACGGATAACAACGCATCATTTTAATGTCTACAGGCGATGATTATCTCTTTCCGTAATGAAAGCCATCTGCTTATTATTTATCCAGTGCTATAAAAACTTACCGATATTTTAAAACCATGAAATGTTACGAGTACAGTAAATATTTTAATGTAAGATCGTAAAAAAGAGGTTTTTATAGAATGTTTATTAGTGGGTACAAAAAAACACGATGCAAAAGCAAACAGTCACATTTCAAGTACACTAAACGCATGCTTTTCCAGATTTTAAGAGAATACCACCTTCTATATCCATACGCAAAATTAAATATGCTATTGACTATGTTATTGTATGAGTCTAATATTAATCATACAATTTTACTAGCTGCAGCGTGCAGCCCACTACATTATGAAAGTTTTTGGTCAATCACGTTGGATCAGCTAATTTTTCTAAGATAAAAAGTAGCCTATGAGCTATTTCAGGTCATCATCTACCTGTGTGCCAAATTTCATTCAAATCCATTTAGTAGTTTTAGCGTGATTGAGTAACAAACATCCATCCATCCAAACATTCATTCATCCAAACATCCAAACCATGCAAATCCACACATCATCAATCATCAATCATCCATCCAAAATTCCAAACAATCGATTTACTAGCGATAGCTCTCTTGGCGAAACTCGACCGCAATTCTATTACCGATAAAGGATAAATGTATGTTAGACGAATTATAGAATAAACAAACTATGACTCAGTTTGACCACAAACTAAACAGTAGAATCTCTTCGTAGTTGACTTAAACTATAAATAAAATATATGTAATATACTATATTATATGAACGTTATGTGTGTGAAACGTATGGTACTTGTAACTTTTTTATTAATTTAATTTATTTCTAATGCACGCGCACGTAATATAAAAATATTAGCTTTCTACACTTCCTTTTCTATTATAAACTATAACTGTGTTAAAGTTCGTACCTACTCCTTAGTCCGGCTAGTTTTTTAAATATAAAATATATTAAAGTTTTTTAAATATATATTTTTTCACTTCACCTAGAAATATATAGAAAACATGATTTACATTTATTTTATTACTAGCTGCTGAGTGCAGTCTGCTGCATTATACATTTGTTTGGTGAATCCCGCGGGATTGCCTAATTTTTCCGAGATAAACAGTAGCCTATGTGTTATTCCAGGTTATTATCTACCTGTGTGTCAAATTACATGTAAATCCGTTCAGTAGTTTTTGCGTGATTTAGTAACAAACATCCATCCAAACATCCGTCAAAACTTGGTCACATTTAACCCCAAAAAGACACAAGCTTTGCGCGTTCACCGCAAAAAAGACACCGCTTGTCATATCACCTCGATTTGAGGATACTCTCCTAACAGCCTCAGCCAGTGTCGGAATCCTGGGAGTCGACATATCGAATACCGTTCAATTTCGCGGTCATCTGGAAGGCGAAACTAGCCTCCAAAAAGCTCCGTGTGCTTAGCAAAGCGAGGCAGTATTTCTTGCCGGCCCATCGTCTCCAACTTTATAAGGCGCAAATTCGGCCTCACATGGAGTACTGCTCTCATCTCTGGGCCGGAGCTCCCCAGTACCAGCTTCTTCCACTTGACCGCATTCAACGTAGAGCGGTTCGAATCGTTGACGATCAGGCTATTACGAAACGGCTTGACGCTTTGGCATTACGCAGAGATGTAAGCTCACTCTTCACACGTTTTTTATCGTATCTATCATGGAGAGTGTTCCGACGAGTTGTTTGGATTAATTCCTGCTGCTAACTTCCACCATCGGACATCGCGTCAAAATTTGAAGTTCCACCCACACCATCTTGATGTCTGGAAATCCACAACCGTGCGGTTCTCCCGGCACTTTTTGCCTCGCACTACTCTTTTGTGGAATCAATTACCGGTGGGGGTTTTTCCGAACAAATACGACATGGGGTCCTTCAAGAAAAGAGCGTACTCATTTTTAAAAGGGCGGCAACGCCACTGCAAGGCCTCTGGTATTGCGGATGTCCATGGGCGGCGGTGATCACTCAACATCAGGTGCACCTCCTGCTCGTTTGCCCACTCTTCCATAAAAAAAAAAATGCATCATACATCCAAAATTTCTCATTTATAACATTAATATAGATTAATATAGATTAAAAATTGTCTATTCAAAAAATATACCAAATTAATCAACAAACATTCGAGCGTACTTATTTATAACAACAATTTATAATCTGCATTGTTCTTGGGAAAAATTCCAAGTAATATAAAATCAGTAGCTACACGTACAAGAATATTCGAGCTCTTTGTAGATACATTCCATTATTTACCGGGACGTGGAAATATTGACGATTCCCTGCCATTCGTTTTCTGTTTTAAGAGAAAACTAATACGGATTTACCATCTGTGTGTTGTCCTTTCAAATGCCCGGGAACACAACGTAACTCGATACACTACTTCCAACAGGATGAACGGTATTAATATAGTGAATTTAAATAAGAGTCTGTGAGTTGTGACTCCGTCGAATATTCAATGACAGAAACGTAGATCTGATAGCTTAGCGAAATGAAAAGAAAATAAAAACGCATGATTCCAGCAGCGTTAGCCGGCTTAACGCATCACCATAATTCAATCGTATGGCCTGTTCTTCGCTACCAAAAAGAGCATCGAATTTATTACAATGCTCGCTTGGTACGACCCCTAGCTATTATTTATGGCACTCGCTTCGTCTGTCACAAAAAATGGACGGGTGCTTCGAATGTCTCAGCGGGTAGCTTCGTACTTTAAGCTGCAATAACACGCACTTCCTTTTTAAATGAATTTCATGTATCTTTAAAATGAACTTTGTTGTAATCAAAGTAAGAACTATTTAAAAACTATTTATACAAGTTCTATTTTTCTTCAGAAGTTCATTTATCAGTAGGTAATCCGGATTTATTGAATACAATGTTGTATCAGAGATATGTTTAATGTCGGCCATGTGGTAGCAAATGTGGGAACCCCGCCAAGATATTGCTCTACTAAATGACTTTGTTAAACTATTGTTCCATAGAAAATAAAAAGACAAGACTAATACTATGTCCTTTTACACTAATATTTACTTTATTTGTAAATAAATGTTTTTATAGTGGTTTGAATAAATGTAATAAAAAATGTACAGTTTCTATTTTTTATAGCCTATGAAAGCAATATGCAAAAATTCCTTTGATAATAAGATATCCATATAATTATTTGTCCATATTGAAATATCTAAGCCACTAGCATAATTTTATCTGCACCTATGCACTGATAAACACTAAGTTTTCCGTTAATTATTATTTATCTGATCAAAACCTTATTTTTGCAAGTGGTCCTTACTCCTCAACTCCTAATTAACAAAACCAGCAAAATCTCTAGAATAAGGGAGGTCAAATTGTAGCTAAAACTAATTATACATTCAGTTAAAAATATTGGTAAAATGAGTGTAGGGCCACGCGCAATGTACAGTTCTGAAATTACCCATTACAATAATGCGGACTAAAAAGAGGGTTTTTATTACTTCATACTATGAAAATTTAATCTATTTAACGTCAATGAAGGATATATCCGCACCACAGCAGGTTCACCGCCTATAAAAACTACTCCAAGTACATTTTATGAGTTGGTCGACTATTACTTATAAACTAGTAAAACCTTGTAAGCCGTGATAGTTTTTCTTTTAATTTAATTATATATACTATACCATGAATATTTACCCTCAAAAATAACCGTTGGTTGGCAGAGGAGGGACACTTGACTCTAACAAAAATTTGCACTTTAAAGCTTAATATTTCACTAACTAGTCCCATGATCGAAAAGTTGTTTTCACAAACCTACAATATTTTTTTTAAATCTATCCAGCGATATCACTTTATGGAATACACGAGAAAATTAATATCCCCAGTTTACATAAAGAAGAGCTACCATTAAAAATATTTTTTAACATTTTATGTTACCACTTTTTTGCCGTGATTAGTATTTATATTCATACCAAATTACAACTATCTAGTACCAATGATCGCTGAGCTATCATGCGGACGGACGGATGAACGGATGAACAGAGTGAAACTATAAGGGTTTTTTGTTTACTTCGGAATCCTTAAAATATATACCATAATATAATTATTTTAGATCTTTTGATAAAATACTCTTGATGTATTAAAATAATGATTCTAATGTTAAAATTAACTGGGAAATCGATAGTTTGATAAAAAGAACGTTATATTTAGAACGTCCGGCTATTGCAAATAAATTTAAAAATGTATGTAAATTAAGCCGCACGACTTGATTAGGCGTAAGCATTAAACAGATAAATTAATGTAAGTAATAAAAACCTGAAGGAAATCGTAACCTAATTATATATACTAAGCATTAAAACTATTCCGGAAATAAAAAAAAAATCATTTAATGGCAAGAATATGTAAATAAATCGAAGTACTAAATTGATAACGCTGTATTAATAACGAAGTATATATTAAATTAGCTTTAAAATCGTTCAAACTGTTATCTTTCGCTGTTATAAACATTAAAATATCTGTTAAGATAATGATACTGTTAGAAATGACCATGTTATGTTATACAGTAAATTCTTAAAATGAGATCAATTTAAAAATATAGTAAGTATGAATATTCAAACTGTTTTATTTATGTTTATTAAGCGTGTTGATGAGCTAACACGCGCAGAATATAACGTAGTAACTGACACACGCTTTTTTATAACACAAGATAGCAAACAAGCAAATGGGTCTCCTGATTTAAAAAAAAAATCATCGCCTATAGACACTAAATATGTTAATGGTGCGTTGCAATCCGTGTGACGGGATGGCAATACCACACGAATAAATCTACCGGCTACCTTACGCTCCAAACCGAAACGCAGCAATTACGAGCATTAAGGCGAGGCACCGGAGATAAACGGAAAAAAACTGGTTTGCTTAATCACATTTTTATGTATTGATTGTTTAATAACGGTTTTGCAAAAATTACACGACGCATCTGAAGATATTATCTATGGAATGTACTAACTTATTACATGATAGAATGTACTTTACTCGATCATATAATATGCCCAAAACGGCATAAAAAATCTCTAAAACAAGTAATTTGTTCATAATATTTCTTATTTTGCACATGATTTTTATAGGGTGATATTTAGTTTTAAATACAAAAAAGAATGTACTAATTTTTGGTTTTCAACTGAAGTACTATATTTATTTATCCGAAAACTACACTGTTTCCCAGCGATTTCATAACTACTTATTTAACGCTTACTATAATATTAAAAATACCTCGTCTTAACGCTTTTGCGGCAGGAATAGGTAAGGCGGTGGTTCCAAATACCCAGGCAAGGCGATGCGGAACTCTACCACCTAGTAGTCACAATGGTAGTCACACGTATAGTCAACCAGTCGCCTTTTATGACCTGCCTGACAAAAGGGCAGATGGTCTATTCTTAAAAGGACTCCGGACCAACACGGGGATGTATGTAATAAAGTATGGATGATTCCTAAACGCTTCGACTGGACTGACGTTTTGTTACGTGAATCATTATTCAGGTATTCAATGTGAGAAATTTCATATAAATATTTCATCCTCTATTACAGCTCCTTTGGAGTTGATTTTGAAATAAGTAAGGCATGTTTGACGACCGGTCTTTAACTCAAAATGTGAAATTTAGCGAGTGATTTAAATCGAATTAAGCAAATTAAGCGAGTGAAAGCGAGACAGACAGACAGACTTTCGTACTTATAACAATAGTATGGATTATATTGAAAATTACTGTAAATTATGTAAGTACGGGTTTTTGAAAGTCCTGTATATTGTAACTCTTACGCTCATTTTATTTCAAAATTGAATCATTTATCTCCTGTTTTATGTATTGAGAGCATTTATTCACTTTTTAGCCTTACATATTAAATTACGTTTCCACCTTGAAGGTACCCGTACACTTGATATTGCAAAAACTAGTTTGCGTGTTCTTTATTGCTTGCTATCAAATAAGCTTGTTTATTGTCTACGCTTCATCTAAAAGTAAGGAAGGTACGGTAGAAAATACTTACTTGGTCAAGAGAGAAACTAGTTCTTACTTTTGGCTTTATTTTTAACTAAATCGCAATTATAGTTTATAATCTACGAGTACTTATATAACGTTAACGCTGACTGACTTAATAAATGACAGATAAAGGACAGCCTAAACTAGTAGATGTAGAAAAAGGATATATAAGGAGGAGTTCATACGGAAACAAAAAATGTCCAGATTACTTAAAATTTGTTTTTGTTAAACGAATTGTACCTATAAAAAGATTATATGAAATACATCTCTTATGCTATGTTCGCACAGATAGGCGACTTTTGTGGCACAGACGTTTGTTTACTTCGATAGGATAAGCAATTAGCTAGGGGCCAAGAGCGCAATGCGGCCGGTCGCGAACACTCTTAGAACGTTTGTTTAACTAAGCTAATCGCTAGGTGGTTCGCTAAGTTGTAGGCGTTAAGGAAGCCGCCTGTCTGTGTGGACGTAGCCTTAAGAAGGCTAAATGGAAGTGAGACACAGATTGGCTCTCTTTAGATATAACATGTTGTTTATGACAAATTCCTAAATGTGCATTTACGGTTCGGTTTGACCATGAGGTCTCGAGTTCGATTTGGGCAAAAAATGATACGTATTTTTTTTTTCAACGAAAAGTTCAAATAACAGCTTGGAGTCTAAATAGTCTAATGGTGTGAGAACACCCCTATACTTTGTATGAGCACGTGGAGTTGTCGGTTACGGTTATCCCAAGTAATAAGCGCGTTGTAAACTAGGTCTATAAAATGCAGCGATGTGGATCGATACCCACCTTGCAACTCTGTCTTGCAACCAGTAAATCATTAATTAGTGACCTATTGACTTTCGGTTTAATCTACTTACTTCGTAAAGGAGCTAGTAGTGTCATGATTTATATATATTTTTTATTATGGTAAGTCATAACTATTGTTTATAGTCATCAAAAATGTTAATGGCATGTTGCTATCTTTGTGGTGGTGTTAGAATGTCACATTCAAAAGTTTAACGGCTACCTTACCCTCAAAACCGGAACACAACCGCAAAAAGCACCGATGCTACTGCGGCAGGAAAGGATAAGGCCTTCGTACTAAAATACCGTTAAAATGTTGCAGAAATCTTCTATTGAGTTATCTGTCACATACACATAAGTCTTCTCTTGTCTCTTACAAGACGGTAGCTCTGCTAGGCAGCAGTTAAGTATTTAATCTATTCTTCAAAAAAGTGCTCGAACCACGGGAAGAAAATGTTTTAATAGTCAATGGTATATTTGATCTAAGGTCAACGGTGATAAAAATAATAAGATTTCTATACAAAAAGAGATGAAGAACATCCATCCACTTGTTAAAACCCAGGTGCAGTATACTCCTCATCTATAAACGGAATTTCAATATAGCCGGAAATACCAAAAAATTACGCGCTTTACGTACTTAAGACGAAATAAAGTCTTTCAAATTTTAGATGCTTTAAAGCATTTCACTATTCAATCAGCTTGTATTAATGCTTCTTTTGTTATTGAAGTGTGCTTGGAAGCTATTTTGGATCAAGGCTAATTATTAAAAGATCTTTTGTTAAGGAAAAGATTCATGAACCAACTGCGCTATTTACATTAAGGACATATTCAACAAACAGAAGATATCGTCGTTCGGGAGCGATCAATTTTAATCCCGAAAACGAGACAAATATCACGAATCGGGTCAACGGCTATCTTCTCACGTTTGTTGACGATTTAAAGTGTGATAATATTTATTAAACCATTCATTTGTAAAGACCGACGGCAATAAATAACTCTCTAAACGCGCCTTCTAAGACTGAACATACACATGGTACCCGAAAAATTTTTGTAAAGCGCCATATAGACATTATGATGCTCGGAATTTTATGTAGAGATGTTATCATGTTATTTTTCTTGTAATTAGTATTTATTACTAGTTCTGTTATATTTATTATCATCTTCCTGGTATTTGGCTTGTCTTTTTAAATCTCTATATTTATTAGATATAAACGAGTTATTTTATCAGAAAATTCCGTTTAAAGTATGCATTAATACTTTAAACGGAACGGAAATATCGAAGTACCTATACAGTTTTATTTTTTAAAACGGTGTAGTTTTGTTTTTATATTTCAAATATTTTAGACCGAAAAATGAGATAAATTACTTAAATCTTAAATTGAAACGTTTTATTTATTATATATGCAAGTAACTGACACGCACAGCTTCGCCCGCGTGAACATAGCTATATGGAAGACATGCTAGTTAACATGTCGTTCATATAGTTTACTTACAAAATTTCGTCTCCTTTTTCAACACCATAGGGATTGATTTTTGAAAAAAATTAGTCAATGTTTGACACCGGATCTTAAACTATCGTCATGCCAAATTTTATTTAAAGCAGTTTACCTATGAAATTGAAGTATTAGTAGAAAAGAAAGGAAATATGGATATAAATAATTTAATTGTATGTTTAGTCATATTTCTTAATGTTTTTGTTAAACTGGTAGGTAGAATGGACGTATAACACCTATTATTATTACCGCATATACTAATTATAACGGAAATTATATTTTTTTAATAAAAAAATTACCCACCAGACTCCAGGACTATCGTATTTAACCCGATATCCATGACTTCGGATGAACATTCTAATTACTGTACAAGTAAAACAGAAAAAACACAATCTCGTCCACTACTTCTGATCGAGAATTATATGCTTAATATTTTTTAAGAAAATTTATCTAAAAAATGATTTAATTTTACAGTCCCACATGGTGACAAACACCAATGCAATTGGTTGCAGTACCAAACGCGGTCAAGACGTTGCAGAATTCTAACATCTTTTGAGGAAACATGACTTGAACTGCCCGACGGGGAGACCGAAACGAAGACCTGATGCAAATCATAAGGCAGTCAAATTTAAGCTTCCTAGCTTATTAGCCCACACAAATCGGTAGCATGTTAACAAGTTGCCAAATAAAAAATGATCATGAGTATTTGCTTGCCATATGTCGGGAACGTGATACGCCGAAATAAATGTACTTAACGCTTAAATAAACGGCTAAGCTTACCCCCACCGAGCTACTGTTCCGTATAAATCATATGATAATTGAATCATATGCTGCGTGTCAAAAGTAATTAACGAACGCTGCGATACGCATCTACAGACACATGTGCTTTTTTATTAACATCTCAGTTTCCTCTTGTACACGCGACTCATTGCCGAGATAATATCTAATACTATCCTTAATATCTGAAGCAGAATATAATCACTCTTCGTCTTTGGCCTTTGGTTAAACTGAATTTAAATGCAATATTTTATATACCCGTATATATTATGCACGGTTGGTGATAGGCTTATCTACCTACCTACCATAGTGTACCCACGACTAACCGAAGATACTTAGTATCATACTAAGTATCTTCGGTTAGTCGTGGGTACACTTGTTGTACCTCTACCTACATCTTCGGAAATATGAGCCTTAAGATCGTTTTTTTTTTTTACTTTTTATATACAAATAATGTATGTAAAAACAAAAAAATTCGATTGCGACCCGACCTATAAATGTATAGTAATGTAAAAATGTGTGACTCCCTTATAGTTTAGTAGCGTAAAAATTATATAGCCTTTGTCGCTCTCAAAATGAGACGATTTTATTAAACCTCTCTTAGAAAAATGTAGTTTAAATTCTTAAAGCTGTTTAGATTAAATAGAGCGAAAAATATACGTAAGTATGTGTAAAAATATATAATGTACACAACCGACTCGGGATTTGAAACTAGAATATTTTGCTAAACCATCGAGGCAACATGAAATAAACTTTAAATTTAATATTAATAAAGTTCCTGACATTGTACTTAATCATCAAACATCGTGCTATATGTGCATCATTTGAAACGTTCCAAAACCTTATGCTTGCGATTAGTTTTAATTAAACAGGTTAAAATATATAATATTCAAACCGGTTTCGCTTACATAAGAATTTTGCTGACTTGATAATGATATCTAGCGATAACCGGGCCAGATAAACAGTTAATCCAAAAAAAACACTTGTCAAGCATACCGACAAAGTCGTGATCCGTGGTGAATCAGGACCTCTATAGAATTTTTGCTTACCCCGCAAATTACCGGTGTGATGATGCTTCAAAACTTTTCTTCTACCTGGAGATTGAACTCATGATCTTAGCCGAATAGGCTAAGATCATGAGTTCGATTTCCAGGTCGAAGAAAAGTTCTCTAGACCACAAGGTATATCTAGATCACAAGGTAATTCTTAGGTAGGTAGGTTAGGTAGGTAAGGTTCCCTATATCACAAGGTAATTCTTAACTTATTTTATTATTGAAACAACCCATTTCTCATTCAAGTCGGCTGAGCTAACACATAATGAAAATTATTCTCCCGCCGAACTGTGATGACTCTATTATATTAACTTTATTGTTAGACTAAATTAAAGTATGATGGTGCGGGCGCTTATAACGGCGAACGCAGATGGAAAGACATTTTTTCTTGTTGCTTTTATGGATGTTCAGATCATCTTCGTAACAGATGAATTAAAATGTTATTTATTTTCAACACGATTTATTAATATTTTATTTTGATGATGTTAACTGATAAAAGCTTAAACGTGTAATGTAATAGGATAAGGCATGGGTCATCCATTTTGTTATTCCATACATAAATATAGAAGCAATGGCTTCATTTGAATTGAACACTACACAACATGCAAAATTTATTGATTCGAGAAGTATGATGGAGATATCCTTTATTTTGCTTTCAAATGAACATATCAAGTTTTACGGAAGTATTGCATATTTATGAAAACCGAGTTCTGGATAGAAATGATATATTTTGCTTATTTCAGAATTTATCATATTTTTATAGTATAAGAATGGAAAATCAAAGAAGCCTATCAAAAATAAATAAATTATCTTTAAAATATCTGCATTAATCTATACTAATATTATGAAATTGGAAAGTGTATGTATGTGTTTGTTTGTCCGTTTTTCACGACAAAACGGAGCGACGAACTGACGTGATTTTTTTAAATGGGGAGAGTCGAAGGAATAGAGAGTGACATAGCCTACTTTTTGTCCCTTTGTAACTCCTCACTTCCAATGCGAGCGAAACCGTGGGCAAAAGCTAGTAATTAATAATGTTTCAAAAATTCATTACGTTGATACTTTAATCAGAACCAATATAGTGTGTAAATAGTGTCGGCTCCATTACAGAGTTTTAGAAAACATAAAAATTTAGAAAGAAAAAGGAAAGAGTATGGATGTTACAAGTTTACAATTTAATGTACAGTTACTAGCATATACTACCAACATAGTTTACAAACACACACATATATATATATATATATATATATATATATATATATATATATATATATATATATATATATATATATATATATATATATATATATATATATTCTGTGGTAATTAATAATTAATAAAGGAAACTTTAAAATACATATTTAATATAAGTGATATTAAATATGTATTTTAAAGTTTCCTTTGTTAACGAAATTAGTAGAAAGATTTATAAAATTGGCAGTTTCAAATATTTGTAAACTATGTTGGTATAATATATATATATATATATATATATATATATATATATATATATATATATATATATACATTCGGCCGAAATTCGGTTTAAATGCCGAACATTCGGCACTAGAAAAAAGTATCTTCTTTCACTATTTTGATTGAAATCTACGCTAATGTTATAAAGAGGAAAGATTTGTATTCTATATTTTTATATATTGCATCATCAAAACTCAAAAACTACTAAACCGATTAGAAAAAATCTTTCACTATTACTTTCGAAAATAATTCGTAAAACGGTTGATCCCCCAAGGCCATCCCTGAAACATCCTGCTAAATAAAAAACATAAAAACAAAAATGAAAAAACTTCAGCATAGATTTTTGAGTTTGAAGAGTTCAAAAAATATGTAAAACGGTTGACCCGGCAGGTCATCCCTGAAACTTTCCGCTAGATTTTTATCTATATCTTAGCATATCACAAATCTTTTCAGAGTTCAAAAATCTTAAATTTGTTACAAATATTCGTTAGTATATAGAAGTAGTGGTAAATGACAGTAATTTCAAAATTTTTGAAATGCTATATATTTTAAAAAAAATTATTGATTTTAGTCTTTCGAATGTCATTCAACGCAATTTTAAAATGTTTTTATAGCTACGTAATCTACAGACTCAGAAATGTCGAAGCAATATCAAAAAAAATTTTTTTCGAATTTTCGATATTCACACACTTCCAAATTTTTTTGTCAACGATAACTTCCGAGCGGATTAACCGATCATGATACAATTTATGAATTAGATGCAGTTTTTTAAGAAAAAGAGCTGCTAAAATTTTATACTCAATCGATACATTAATCTGGAAGTTATATTATAAAAATATGTTTCGTCAATTTTTTTGCGATTTTTTCAAAATTTCTCAAAATATTCTAGTCCGAATTGGATAAAATTTTTGGAAGTCTAAGTTGAGCAGAATCTAATTCAATGCCATTAACCGCGTTTCGATCGGTCAAGCCGTTCAAAAGTTATGAAATGTTTACATACACACATACATACATACATACTGACGTCATCGCGAAAATAGTCAGAAAATGTTCCATACATAGCGGAAAGTTAAAAATCAGTTGACCCTGTATGCTATCCATGAAACTTCCCGCTAAATTGAGGTATTTTAGGCTCAAAGGAATAAAAACTATACCTAAGCATTTTTTTTTCAAAATTCTGACTTTTGACTTCTGACTTCTGAAAATGACAGTAATTTAATTTTTAAAAAGCTGTATATTTTGAAAACGATTATCGATTTTCATCCTTCAAATGGCATTCAACGAAATTTTTGAGCTCTAAAATGTTTTTGAGCTACATAGTCTATAGGCTAAAATATGTCGAAGTAATATCAAAATTTGTTTTCAAAATTTTCGTTATAATAAATCCTAATAAACTGATTTTGACCCAATTGACGGTATTTAACGCAATTTTTAAAGAGAAAAGTTGATTAAATTTTTTAAGTGAATCGGTGTATAAGCCTAAGAGTTATTTTAAAAATATTAAGTAAGTTTTCTGTAAACAGCAAAATTTTATTATTCAAAAGTTATAACTTTTGAAAACTTGATTCGATTTTGATTCTTGAAACTACATTTGACGTAATTGTTTTATGTACCACAATATTGTAGAAAGTTTGACATTCAAACAAGTTTTGGTCCAAAAGTCTCTTATTTCATATAAATAATACACTTTTTTCTAAATTTTCGTCAACGATAACTCCCAAACGGATAAACCGGTTTTGATACAATTTACGATATTTGACAAAGATTTTTAGAAAGAAATGCTGGTTAGATTTTTAAATCAAGCCGTGTATTAGCCGGAAAGTTATTTTAAAAATATTAAGAAGTTTTCTGTAAACAACAAAATATTAATATTAAAAAAGTTGTAACTTTTGAAAACTCGATTTGAAATTAAATTTGACGTAGTTTTTTAAGCACTAAACTATTGTGGAAGGTCAAAAAAAATTAGTTAGAGAAATTACTATGTTATGTCAAAAAACACTTCTAAAGTTTTTCGTCAACGATAGCTCTTGAGTGGAAAAACCGATTTTGATGCAATTAATGCATTGAACGCAGTTTTTGTAGGAATAGAGCTGATTAGATTCTGTACCTAATCTATACATTTATGTACTTAGATTATACAAAGTTATTTATTTATGTATGTTATTTATGTACAAAGTTATGAGATGATGTGCTTCGCCGTGTTGGTCCCAGCCTCCTTTGTAGAATAGGCCAACTGCCGTTCTGCCAGGCAGGTCGTAAAAGGCGACCGATTGGCTATCGAGTCACTACCATCGAGGCTACTAGGTGGTAGAGTTCTGCATTGTCTCGCCCGGGTCTGGTACCACCGCCTTACCTATTCCTACCGCAATAGCGTCAGTGCTTGTCACTGTCGTGTTCCGGTTTGGAGGGTAAGGTAGCCGGTAAACTCGCCACAAGATAGCAACGCACCATTAACATCTTTGGTGTCTATAGGCGATGGTTGACTCTTTCCATCAGGAGACCCATCTGCTTGTTTGCTATCTTATGACATAAAAAAAAAAGTTTACATATACACATCATTACATAGTATAAAACAAAGTCGCTTTCTCTGTCTGTCTCTATGTCCTTATGTCCCTATGTATGCTTAAATCTTTAAAACTACGCAATGGATTTTGATGCGGTTTTTTTAATAGATAGATTGATTCTTGAGGAAGGTTTAAGTGTATAAACCTTTCCGATATTCCCACGGGACCAAAAACTGCGCGGGTGAAACCGCGGGCAGGTCGCTAGTACACATATATACAGACATGCTGACCTCATAGTGAAAATAGTCGGAAAAGATTTCTAGGACTTCAAAACGTGGAGATCTGGTGAAAACTCGATTTTCAAAAATCGGGGCAAAATCAGTAACTTCCTTATCTATATTACCTACATAGCAGAAAGTTAAAAATAAAAATCCATGCCTAAATTGGAACAATATAACTCAATGTATCAAAATTTTGCTTTACGACATTAATTCACGTGCGTTGCGAAACCCATTAACGATATCCTATATATCTATACTAATATTATAAAATTGTAGTTTGTTTGTTTGTTTGGTTGTACGCGATAATCTCGAAAATTGCTGAACCGATTTGAATAATTCTTTGTGCGTTGGATAGCCTGTTTATCGAGGAAGGTTTTAGGTAACATCTTGCTACGACCAGTAGGAGCGGAGTAAATAAAGTCCGCGCGGACGAAGTCGCGGGCAACAGCTAGTCCATACTAAAATTATAAATGGGAAAGTGTATCTGTTTGTTTGTCCGTCTTTCACGGCAAAACGGAGCGACGAATTGACGTGATTTTTTAAGTGGAGATAGTTGAAGGGATGGAGAATGACATAGGTTACTTTTTTCTCTTACTTTACGCGAGCGAAGCCGCGGACAATATAATAGCTAGTAGTAAATAGTAAAATAGGTAAATAGCTAGTATAAAATAATTAAATTTTAAGCAAATTCGTAAAAAAGTTACGACATATCGCTTTTAAGAAAGCTCCCCAAAATTAAACCGAAGTTCGGCCGAAATTCGGCCGAATTTCTTATTTTCACCGAATGTTCGGCCGAAGTTCGAATTCGGTTCAAACCACATTCGGCCCATCACTAATATATATATATATATATATATATATATATATATATATATATATATATATATATATATATATATATATATATATATATATATATATATATATATATATATATATATGAAATAAATATTATATTAATATTTGATTTTAACAGCAAAAATCTATTACATTTTAGTAAATAGTAAATGAGATTTGTCTAGTAATAAATCAAATATCTGTCGGCGGAATATTAAGAGGTAAAAATATGATTGCAGAAGCATTAGTAAAAAACTTGCTCAACCTAGTAATTAAACCCAACATCATTCAGTTAAAGAAAATTAAGTAATTACAACATTTAAAATTAATGAAGTACCACCGTTATGTTTATACCTCCGAAGAGGCAATAAGTGCTAATAGTGCAACCATGCTTAGTATTTTCATTATATGACAGGTGACCAACCAACCGACAAATCTAGCATAAACCAGTCAGGCTAGTTATGTTATGTTATGTTATTAACAAAACTTAAAAAAAAAATATTCAAAGTTTGAACAAGCATCTACCTCGAAACCGGTACCGCTAAACAAATGGGTCCATCACGAGATATCTAGGTACTTAATTAATTATCACTCCGCCACACGGATAGCAACACACTATTAACATCTTTGGTGTCTATAGGCGATGGTTATCTCTTTCCATCAGAAGAGCCATCTTCTTGTTTGCTATCTTATGATATATAAAATATTTTGTTTTATCATTAGTGACATTTTGTATGCTTGAATATTTATTTGTTTCTCATTCGCAAAAATAGCTAAATATGAATTTTATGAAAATTGAAAATGAATAAAATTTGGTCATAAATTATCTAATTACTAAATTCAATGAAATTTAGTAATTACATAATTTATGACCAAATTTGATACCCAGTCCACTTTTATCCCGAAAATTGCAAATTTTCCAGTCTGATTTACAAAAATCTTAATAATGTAGCGAGCGAGTTACTTCACGCACCTACTTTTGTCATAAATTCATTCATCAAAATCCATATTTTTTTACTGACATATAATATTCATACAATTTGAAACATGTAGTTAACATCCGGTTAATAAACTATAAACTTTGCCAGTTAGTAAAAATTTATTTCTTCATTTGGAAACGCCATAAAAGTATTAAATTTCATCCCAGTTACATATAAAACTGCTTTTAATTAAACTTTAATTAAAACACACATTAATAAGAGATACATGCGTCTATAACGAGTTTTGCAGTGAAGTAATTCAAATCTGTATATCAATAACTTTAATGTATCCATCAAATCAACATTTAGAACGTATCATTTATTCAGTTCCCACGATATTTCCTCGTCTTACGGCGTTATTAATAAATTCAATATGTTTTTAATAAATACAGTCTTATTTTCTGTGAACCCAAAATTTAGGAGGACGGCGTTTTTCTCTAGCGAAATTTTTTCATCAGGATTCCTTTTAAGGATGAAATATTAGAGGTATCGCGTGCCTGCCCCGGCCTGTAATGAGACCCTCAGGAATACGAAGCAATATCTTAATACCCGCCTAGCCTGGGGTGACAAATACACGACATTCGCGTGGAAACGGTAAATAATTTATAACCATCCACTTTACGGTGTTACTGCGTGCGAACATGGCAGGGCATGGGCTCGTCAAATTTAACAGATGACCTATGAGGTCAAAATTTATAAAGTTTATTTTGGTAAATAATACTTTTAAAAGGTTGTTGTTTACGTATTTTTTATTCAGTGTTTTTATAGAAGAGGGGCAAAAAAGCATTAATCTCACCTGGTAAGTAATCATTGCCGCCATTATGTCTATCATAATACTTTAAAAAAGTTGTTACAGATGTATAGTTTTTTAATATTTTTTTTATAGAAGATAGGGCAAAAGCTAGCATTAGTTTCACTGCTAAGTGATCATCACCGCCCATGGATATAATACTTTGAAAAAGTTGTGACAGATGTATACTTTATTTAGTACTAGCTGTTGCCCACGATTTCGTCCGCGCGGACTTCGTTTACTCCGCACAGCTCCTCCCCCGTAGGTGATAGCGTGATAATATGTAACCTATATGTCGACCCGACCTATTAGTAATATTCATGCAAAATGTGAAGTAAATCCATGCAGTACTTTTTGAGTTTACCCCGGACATACATACAGACAAACAGACAAAAATTCTAAAAACTATATTTTTGGCTTCGATATCGATTGTAGATCACGCCCCACGTATTCTTTAAAAAAATATTCAATGTACAGTTTTCACTTCCTTACGATTTTATTATATGTATATACATTTTTATAGAAGAAGGGGCAAACGAGCATTAGGCTCACCTGGTAAGTGATCACCGTCGCCCATGGACATAATACTTCGAAAAGGTTGTTACAGATGTATATTTAATTTACTGTTTGTAATAGAAGAGGGGCAAACGAGCATTAGGCTCACCTGGTAAGTGATCACCGCCGCCCATGAACATCCACAATACCAGATATTGTATTGATTCAGGCGTTACTTTGCCGAAATCCATTATAAAAAAAGGTGAAATTAATTAAATTTGCTATTATCCGTGAACTCTTCTATGTATCTTCCGCGATGGTACCGAAAAGAAAGACGCCGGTTTAATAGATGGATAAGACTCACCGATGGTCCGGACAAAAAGAAGACCCCAGCGGAATTATCCACTCACATCCACCACACTTTTACACCCACGTCTCACGCCGGCACCAACCACAAAAGCACACAATTAATGTACGCACTCAACGCACGTTTCACTTCGAAACCGAAGCAAATTCGGCGGTCTTCTTTTTGTCCGGACCATCGGTGAGTCTTATTCATTTATGAAACCGACGTCTTTCTTTTCGGTACCATAGTGGAGGATACATAGAACAGTTCGCGGATTATAGCAAATTTAATTAATTTCATCTTTTTTATCCACAATACCATCATCAGATAACCATCGACTAATGACACTGAGGATGCCAAACATGCCTTACTATTCCTGTAATACCACATGCATAAGTATACATACTAGTTTACGCTCCCAACGTGATACAACAGTGATAAACACCGACGTTATTAGGGTTGAAATACGTAAGACGGCGGTACCAAACGCGGTTGAGACATTACATAACTCTGCAACCAAGTTAATACGTATAGATGGTACTCATACTTTAGCCTCTCATCTTTTAAGAGATGCCTGACAGTAAAGTACTCCATCTATTGTTCAAATGGAATCAAGATTACAATTTAATTTTCCTGAAAAACTTCCTGGGGCCAAGTTGTTTTATAAGTTTTAATTATCCTGAAAAACATTAACTATCTAGGACACGAAAACTCGGGAATATTAACAAGAGCAAGTTTTTTATACCTACATACTAGGTAACCCGCACAGCTTCGCCCACGCAGATTGACATGTCATCGATAAAGTTTTCATATAAACTTTCGTTAGAAAAAGAAGGTATTATACCGCAAATTTTCAACTATCGCCATGCCAAATTTTATATAAATCAGCTGAGCAGTTTAGGCGTGAAAGTGTATCAAACAAACTTACTTTCACATTAATAATTTTAATGGATTATTTAATAAACTCAATAAATTCATTCCAAAATCATTCCTTGTATGACGCATTATTTTAGGTCCATCAGTTAAGGTGAAGACATGATTATCTACAACATTATGGCGATGTAATTTAAATGACATGTTTAATTAATAAACAACTGTTTGCCTGAAATAAGTTTAGTAGCAGTTACAGTTTTGCTGCTATTTAACCAGATTTTACCTCGAACTCTGAAAAAATATCACCTCGAATGATTCTCTCACGTTATAGAAACAGAGGAATAATCAATAAATTTTCCAATTCAGTAAGATTGTTTAGTTTATCGCTTAACAGAATATGTGAAAATACACATCTTGTCGGTTAGATCAAACTTTTGGCAATATTGTCAATATCTAAATGGATCACATTCTAATTATCTTTATAAATTTATCAACAGTATCTGATAAAATAAAGCTTTCTATCCATCATAAAATAAACAGACATAACCGTAGTTACAATAACTTATTTTGAAAACAATAATGTTTGTAGCGTCGCAACTGAAAGTTAGATGTGCGAGAGCTCATAAAATAGTCGTAAAGAGTGTTTGCTTTTGGAGTGCTCGGCGATCGGCGCTTTGATTTGTGTGGGGCAGCTGTTTAAAGCGTTAATAACTTAATTCGTCAGAGTTGACGGAGGAAGAGGGTTCCGAAGCGTCACTTCACCGCTTATATCTGTAAGGTGGATAAATTTGGTACGGTGAGTTTAAGGATAGAGTCACACGAAGTTTAATATCCATTAAATTACAGATTGGGAAGAAAATATTATACAGTTAGAAGCTATTATATTACGTTTTGTTAGTTTTCTAGACTATATGAAGTATGAAACCACATGTTTATTTAATTAGATATCCAATAAAATTTAAACGAGTAAAAATGGCTGACGTAAATATTAATACCGTCATATTTTTAAAATTATAAAAATATTAAACTGCTTATCATAATAAAATAATCGTTTAAGTTGATAAATGCATCGATGGGTATCGCCAACCATCTCGCTGGTCTATAAACTTGTGAATCGAATCTGGTGATGAATCAGGAACGTCTTTAGAAGATTTGCCTGCATCGCAAAGGAGTCAGTGTAGTTATATTTTTCATACACGTAAGCGACATATACCTTACTTTTATTTACATTATAACCAGCCGATTTTATGGATGTACGGGATGTTAACTTAATGGTTGTTTTCCTTAATACGAATTATGTTCTGTAGTTATTATTAACTTGTTTGAAAAATTTGAAAAGTAAATCGAGTTGTCTGATGCAAATAGCAATCTGATAATTATAATCTTATATATAATGAATATTAGATTTCAGAATATAGTTTACATTTAAATAACATACTTTAAATGTTTAAGGCACATAAATATTTCGAATGTTTTATAATTACATGTCATACATACAAACATCTCTTTTTATAGGGATTTAACTTAAATCTATAGTTTCTATATGGTTCTGTACATTAAAAGAGGTAAAAAGCTGCGTGTGTTTCTATTTCAATGTTTAAAAGCTGTTGTCATTCTTAAATACTTTTCATTTAACGGTCGTGAAACGATTTGTGAGTATCGACGCTCCTTTAGACATCTTAATATTTATTGCCGTAAAAGCAGCTATTTTGAATGTGGCTTAAGTGTTTAACACTCTGTCGAGGCTGGAATAATCGTTTTCTGACTGTTCCTACAGATATAAATATCCTTAGGTGTATCATAAGCTTTCTGAATGTTTTGACAGAAAGAAAGAACTATTATTTTGTTTAGTATTTTAAAATTGCGCAATTACAGGACTATAAAGTTTTTTTAGAATATAATTAACCGTTTAATAAAACAGGTTGTAGAATTTAACATATTTAATTTCCGTATTTTATATTAAATTTTATTATTTATACATCGTCCAATACAAGTAATCTTTATTAAATTGTTTAACATATTAAGAGCAAATAAATAACATACTTAATTACACACAAAATTTGACATTAATAATAGTAATGGTATCATCATACCCGGTTCTCTTGCGGGGCAGGCAGAGTAAACCGGACATCTATAGAATTTCTAGTTCACCAGGATTCTCCAGTGTGTTGGCTGACGTGATGGGTGGTGAAG
Source organism: Apodemia mormo (assembly GCA_036924255.1). Taxonomy (NCBI): domain Eukaryota; kingdom Metazoa; phylum Arthropoda; class Insecta; order Lepidoptera; family Riodinidae; genus Apodemia; species Apodemia mormo. Next base: position 15,729,056 of record JAUPFN010000002.1, read on the forward strand.
ATGATCCCATCGTCGCGTTAATGGTAGGAACATTAACAAACTGAACTATGAAAATACTTGATTTTTTTTTATATAAACGATAACGTAATTTCAAATTAGAACCTGGTTTAAACGTTTATCAAATTTTATGCAAATTCGTTAAGATGTCGCGGCGTGATTGAGTGACAAACATTCGATTATCTCCATAAAATTTTTCATTAATACCGATGGAATGGAACATTGGTAAAATAATAATACAAAAAAATATATCTGCTTACAAAACGTTTTCAAAACAGTGATGCAATGTCACTTATAAAATTCTCACTAACTACAATGAGCTACAGTAACTAACCTTGAAGCATATTTCATATTTACCTTAATGATAAACATTATTCAGCCGTTCACAGATAAAAGACTAAGATGTTCTTGAGACTGGGATGAGAGATGTCCAAATACCTCTAGTGTAGAGATTGTTAAGTACTACTCGAAGTCGCCTATACAGTATTTTTATAAGGCAATAGTTGGACATGACAAAATCTAAACCTCGAATAAAAAATAACTTATATATTTTACTAAAGTATGTTAGAAGTTTTTGGGCTCTTAAACATTAATAGGATTGTTATCATAACGGTAGACTAAAATAAAACTAGTCTTATCCCAGGATATCTGTTTCATAAAACTGACAAGTAGGTATATATTCGTAGGTATCATAAAATTGATAATATGTTCACGTTTCTTCTGATTGATATTTTTTTTTATTTTAACCTTGAGTTTACTAATAAGATTGTTTGAGCTTTATTATCTATACAAATAAATAAAATTGGAGTGTCTGTTTGTAATATTAAAATAACCGGTTTTAACTAAATGCATATGGTTTTAACTAAATGGATGTATACACGGTACAATTACCAAATTAACACTTTTTACGATTTTTGTCTATTTGTCTGTCTGTCTATCTGTCTGTCTGTCTGTTTGTTCCGGCTAATCTCTGGAACGGCTGGACCGATTTTGACGGGACTTTCACTGGTAGATAGCTGATGTAATACAGAGTAACATAGGCTACTTTTTTTAAAAAATCCCACGCGAACGAAGTCGCGGGTACAGCTAGTAATAAAATATAAACTAACTGGAAAGTGTTTTGATAATAACATAACTATAATATTTACGGGACAAATAAAAACTTACTGATCTACCCCAAAGCAAGCAAATTATTTGCTTGTGTTATGGGTGTTAGTCAACGGTTCTAATACATAGAAAAATCATATATAAATACTTGAATACATTTAATAAACACCCAAACCTGGAAATACAAACATTTATGCTCATCACACAAAATATGCTTGTCCCTGTCGGGGATCGAACCCGAGCCCTATCGATTGCGTAGTCAGGGTCGCTAACCACTCGACAAATGGGGCGGTCAATTGATATACACCTTCAATAATTTTTATATTACATAATAGCTCAGTAACGTATCTTAAACTATAAGTTAGCAAACAATCAGATGGCTCTCCTTATGGATAGAGAAATTACCGCCTGTAGACACCAAAGTTGTTAATAGTGCTTTGCTATCCGTTTGGCAGGAGGATGTTGATGCCACACGATAAGTCTATCGGCTACCTTATCCTCCAAACTGGAACACGACAATAACAAGCACTGACGCTATTGCGGCAGGAAAAGGGTAAGGCGGTGCACAGTATTTCGCCTAGAACATGCTAGGTGGACAAAATTCATGTTATCATTTCCAGGAAATCTTAATTGCAAAACGTAAACAACACCCCTAATCTCCAGATTCCAAGAATCGGTTGTTTGTCAAATGCTTAACTGATAAGGAATAGTGGTTAGAAGTCAGGTATTGAGTTTAATGAAATCGTTACAGTCAATCAGTTGCAGTTTAGTGACACTTTCGTACACATCCATAGTGGCTTATAGTTAATATTTTGAGTGTTTGTGATGGATATCAACACGGAGGGTAAGTCCTATTATTTAAAAAACCTTTTTTAAAATCTGAATCTGTTCAAATGAATTTTAGGTATAATTTTAACATAGCTTATATATTTTAACGTATTTTTTTTATGAAAGAATAGTTTTAAAGAGTTAATTTTGCAGACATTCACCTTTATCCGGGCTAGTTCTTTGATATATCATAGGAAATACTTTATTCTTCATAAAAATACACAAATTGTTTAGCACACTTCAGTACAACATATTCTTTTCTTTTTTTTTTCAGAACGCTTATACTCTATTTCTAGGGTAGAATTTTTTGAAGAGTGGTTGAAACCCACAAAAAATGAAAAGAACTCGGGTATATATGAGTACCTTTCTTCAAAATTTCACTTTGGTAACATTACTGAATGTAGCCAAAAAGAAATAAAGTTGAAGATATCCAACTTTTCCAATAAAATTGGTGTCAAATGGTTGGCTTCAGGAAAATCGAAGGAGCGTTTTTTAATTAAAAATAAGACCTGGCTGGATGAAGAAGATATACAGTTTACTGTGAGTTCTTTTGAGCCACAACCATCAACTTCGAGTGAGGCTGTGATTTCAGCAGGAAGGCCTCGCAAAGAATTCGAAGAATCGTCGTTTAAAACCAAAAAACGTCGAGTCGTGGATCTCGTAGAATCGCGAAGTGTCAGTGAATTGGTGACAGCTGCCGAAATTGCTGCGCGTTCAGCAGGACAACGGAAAATTGCCAGCGTAATTAGAGACATTAGTGAAAGCTCAGTTATTAATGTTAAGTCTAAGGATACCAGTAATGTTAATCCTAGGCAGTTAAGTAGTGACGAAGCGTTAGCTTACTATATAGATTCTAAGTCAACAACACATGCGTACAAACAAACAAGAAAGTGGTCTATGAAGGCAGGACATAATGTGTTTCCATCATATTATAGTTTGACAAAATCTAAACAGGCCTGTTATCCTGCACAGGAGCACATTGCTGTAACAGAAACACGTGCTGAAATAAATTTGCAAGCATTATTAAACAAAACAGTGGAACGTTTAGTATTAGCACAGCATGAAGTTATCAGCAGTGTCCTCGCAACAAGTTCGTCTTTTACACTTGTAAGTAAATGGGGATGTGATGGAAGTTCTGGGCACAGCACATACAAACAGAGATTTGAGAACACTGAAGATACGGACGAATTTCTTTTCGTATTTTCTTTAGTTCCCCTTAGATTATATGATGGGGCCAAAATTGTTTGGCAAAATCCTCGGTCTTCATCAACATTGTATTGTCGCCCAATCAAATTAATATTTGCTAAAGAAACGAATGACTTCACGTTAACGGAGACAAATAGATTGTTGGAAGAAGTTAACGCTCTTCTTCCAACACGTATCGAATTTGGTGATTCTCAAATCTCTGTGAAACACGAACTTTTGCTGACAATGACAGACGGAAAGGTATGCAACGCTTTAACGGAAACTCGTTCAACTCAAAAGTGTTTCATCTGTGGCGCCACCCCCAAGACGATGAATGATGAACCCGCGAACTTCAACAGCAACCAAGATCATTTTGGCTTTGGTTTATCTACACTTCATGCTTGGATTCGTTGCTTCGAATGCCTTTTACATATCAGCTACAAGTTGAATATTAAGAAATGGCAGGCTAGAAGCAACGAAGACAAAGCAGATATCAAGGTTCGTTCCGACGAAATTAAGTTAAAATTTAAGAACGAGATGGGACTTATTGTAGATAAACCAAAGCCAGGATTTGGTTCTTCAAACGATGGAAACACGGCTCGTCGGTTTTTTAAGAATGCTGAGATGAGTGCTCAGATCACGGGATTGGATGTTGAAATCATCAAACAGTTCGATGTAATATTGAGGACTTTGTCTTCTGGATTCGAGATAAACTTAGTTGAATTTAATAAATTTTGTCTTGAAACCAGAAGACATTATCTAAGTCTCTATTCGTGGTACTGTATGCCTGCTACTGTACATAAAATATTAATTCATAGTACAGAGGTCATCAAAGCTGCATTGCTTCCAATTGGGCAGCTTTCCGAAGAGGCTCAGGAAGCACGTAATAAAGATTGCCGCAGATTTAGGGAGTACAACACCCGCAAGTGCTCGCGTGTTGCCACGAACAGAGACTTGCTGTCAATGTTGGTTATAACATCTGATCCCTTGATCAATAGCCTTCGAGAGATTCCCCAAAAAAAGCCGGAAAAAATATGTTCAGAGGTTTTAAAGTTAATTTTAAGCCCTAGTATAGTAGAATCAAGACTGGAAACGTCATCATATTATCGCACAGTTCCACAAAATGATGACGATTACACAGTAAACGATTCATCAAAAGACTCTGATGATGATTATTAGGTTACGTTATGAAATATTATCTTTGCTGCTTAGTTTTAGTTTTCATGCATATATTTTCTTTTATTGTAAATAAACCTATGATTGTTTTGTTACTATTTGTAATTTTATGTATTTAGATTTATATTGTACATACCTCTTGATACTTATTCGATCTGAACTGCATGCAATTTACAGCATTCATAGTACTCGCTAAGTTAATTGTTGCTCATATATTATTTTTGAAAATATTTTTTTGCTATCATAATTTTTTTCGTTTTTTATTACAAAAACATGACTACCCATATTTGAAATAAGTAAGAGCATCGTTATATAACATAAAATAATATTGTCCACCTAGCATGTTCCACGCGATACACTGTGCGGTGGTACCAAATACCCGGGACGTTGCGAAACTCTACCACCTAGTAGACACGAAGGTAGTGATACATATCGCCAATCGGTCGCCTTTTACGAACTGCCTTTTATGAACTTGAACAAAAAATCCTGGCAGAACTGCAGTTGGTCTATTATTCAAAGGAGTACGGATGAATACGGGGAACTTAAGTAATAAAATAATTTATACAATGAATTGAAGTTAATATAATTTATTAAATCGGTTTTCACGAAACTGCCCCTAAATACATCAAATGGAAGAATTTTACTTGTTAACACATATAACAACATGTTTCAGAAATATGGGATATCTAACTTATAAAAAATCTAATGAATATAATATGGTAATAGAAAATAACTTTTTATCTCAATTGTCCACTGAGATACAAAGATGGCTACATATAGGCTTCGCTGAATTTCTACCACGAGAGCGATCATGTCAGTATCTTCAAAGAAAACATTCTTTGAAATCTATTATGATAAACATAATTGAGCAACTGGAAGCGGAAGAGAATCGTTTTTGTATGAATAGTAGCATTAATAGAACATTTCTTGGGAACATTAGATAATATATTAAACTAGCTGACCCGGCAAACGTTGTTCTGCCTTTTTTAACTACTCTTATTATTTTTTCTATATTTTCTCACCTTTTAAACCTTATCTGGACGTCAACAATTAATTCAAAACCAAAATCAGCCAAATCGGTTCAGCCGTTCTCGAATTTTAGCGAGACTAACAAACAGTTTTTATTTATATAGATTATCTATCTTATAATCAAGTTCTCATGGTCTCGCTGACTGCCTTGTGCCTAATCGGCTCAGATTCAGGTGCGAGGTCCGTATAGGGCCGTATAGGAAAAGTGTTGTTAAGGCCTTTTCGAGGTTTTCACAAAAAAAAAAAACAAAATCACAGCAGCAACTCTGAGTTTGGCGGATGGTGTGTCACCACTACTGCCTCAGATGAGCACACAAAACTGTCGTTTCCTGTCCGGTAATCGCTATATGTAGGTATAGACGATAATGTTTAACATATTGTCAGTAAAATGCGGCGATGATGATCAACACTCATCTTGCCAACCTGGAAACCGGTAAACCGTGGTGAATCGAAAATCTATGGAAATTCGGTTTACCTTGTCTACTCCGAATCAGAAATCCTTTTATTGTCCTCAAACATCTGACAGATTTGGAAGTGAAATAAATTTTAATTTGTTTTTAATTAATTATGTATTCTAGTTACAGTTCATGTTATTTTTGTTTTATCACTTTTATTGCCTATTAATATATTTCAAACTAAAAAATATCTCAGTGAACGTAATTCTTGCCTGAGCCACACATAAAAGTTTATTTCGTATAAATTAATTGAAAGTCCTTTAGATATATGATCCAGTTCTGGGTTAGTTAACCTGCATTAGAGGTTAGTATGTATTCTGCAGTAGTAAGCACTAATTGGAGACACGTATCTACAGTTTTAGCTCAGAAATCGATAGTTCTTGTTTGATTAAACGCCACGGGAATACTCAACGAGTGGCTGCCATTTGCCGTAGTTTAATGAGTGTTCGGAGCATATCACGCCCATACTCAGATAATGAATGAAATTGGCACACGATCGTTAAGGGAAAACCTCATTAATAGTGGTGAATTTCTAGTATATATTTCTATTAAATAATGCTGTTTTCTGTTAAAAAGAAAAGACAAATATATATCAGTGCTAACAAAATAATAGCTTTTTCTATTTATAAAACATTGCGATTTGTAATGAAAGAATCCTATGTCTTATCAAACAATATTAATAGAATTATGAGTAGAAATAATATTATGAATATAAAAATAGAATTTATAGAATGCACATAAAAATAGAATAGAAAATAAAAAAATATTAGAAATACACAATCTAAATTAATATTATAAATAAGTTTGGATGTTTGGATGTATGGATATTTGTTACTCAATCACGCAAAAATGGCTGAATCGATTTGGATGAAATTTAGAACACATCTAGATGATGACCTGGAATAGCACATAGGCTACTTTTATCCCGGAATAATTGGTTGTTTCCGCAGAATTTACCAAAAACTTTAATTATGCCGTAGGCTGCACAGATAGTGCATAAATGCTGAAACATATTTAATAAACACTCAAACTCAGAAATACAAACATCTATGCTCATCACACAAATTTTCGTCCCTTTGGGAAATGGAACCGAGCCCTATGATTGCGTGGGCAGAGTCGCTTACCACTCGACAAACGGGGCGAATATACTATAGTTTTGTCTACATGTTGTTTGAATTTTAATTTAGTAGCATTATAAATTCTTCTTATTTTTAGATTGATTCATGTGTAACCTTAATAGTTAACACCCACACAACATAAGTAAATTACTAAAATAGTTCTATAATTTATCCATTAACTAGTATTCTCCTAAACTCCAAAGTTCTAAGAAACTCTTATCTCTAGTCAAAGAATCGTAACTTCATTAAAAGTTAGCTTGTTGTCTACATAAACACAGCGAGTCATCTTTCAGGGAATCATTTAAAAATGGATAGTATTTTCCCAAGCCATGCAAGAATCACTACAACGTTTTTAATTATATAAAAAATAAATTATGTAACGTAAAATACCTATCCTTGCATTTTAAAACTTTATTTTTATTTGTATATTATTAGCTATTTGGCTTTTTTTTATTATATTTATTTTTATTCTCATATAAAAGTTTATACCTAATTCACCTCTGTAGGGGTTAAATTTTCAAAAATACTGTCATAGTGCTCCCTTGCATTATTTAAGGTATTCCTGTACAATGATTCATTTTTCTAGGTGGTCTAGGGGTACCTTATTCAAATCAGAACATGAAGTTCTGGGTTTGATCTCCAGGTTCTTGAAGGCACTATTAACATATATATGTTTGGTGTATAGACACCAAACATATTATGTTAATAGCGCTATTGAGCGATGGTTGTCTTTTGCAATGATCATTTGCTTTTCTGCCGTCCTATATTACTTTGTTATACCACCAAAATAATTGTAAAAACAAATTAAATTACTTTGTTTTTACAATTATTTATGTGTTTTTTTAGGGTTTTACCTAAAAGGTAAAACGGAACCCTATATCTCTAAACCGTGATAGCTAGAAAGATGAAATTTGCACTAATTATGTATTAAATACTAAAAAAAATATGAAAATGGGGGCACAATAAACAGACAATAAACGTGTTTTTTTTTTTCTTTTGAAATTCATTTTCATTTTTAAATATGATGGTACGAAACTCTCGTGTGTGAGTCCGACTCGCACTTACTGGTTTTTTTAAATTTATTATTAGGAATTAAAAACTACATACATCCAGAAGAAGCAGTGAGGAATTATCTTTATTTAATTTAATCTACTGTTATATACTCCTAGGTTTTGTAAAAAATCCATATCCCAATTCATTATTTTATCGGTCAAAAGTATAGAAGGTCGTCAATATTGAATAGATAATTTACTGGATTATTTTTTCTGTCCTTAAATACTGCAATACCTTATCAGGTTGATCACAATATATCCACGTAGCAGACACAATAATCCAGGAACATATAAATATTTCAGCTTGACAGCAAATAAAGAATAGAATAAAGAACGAATATGTGGGTAATATTGTGACTGTCGCCGCTATTGTCGACTTAATATCTGCCTCCAACAAAAGGAAACGTACACTCAATTCCGAAAACGAATAAAACGTGAACGCGCGTCAGATTATAAGCATAAATTATTAGGTACTTTTGTTCAAATCGAAGTGCTCGTTGAGACCCATTCAATTACTCGAACATACAAGGAGAGTCGAGTCTCTCAGATGTTTGTATTCGGGATTAGTACGGGATATCTGTGTCGGTATCTCCGTGAGATAAGTACGAATATACGTCAACGTCGGACAACTAAGCCGATTATTTTAAATGTATTCACTTCCTTAATGGACGTCGTTTTTCACTTGCCATGACTCCGCTACGACTTCTTGAAGATTTGGTTATGATCCGGCCAATGACTGTTGAGGATTATAGCCTATTTATCGGATGCTTATTAATTTCTCTTTATTCGGATGCACATGAAAAGAAGATATCAAATATAATTTATAGTGGTGGAACCACACTATTACCAGCTAGTTTATATAAGAAGTAAACTGGTTTGCCCTAAAAATATACCCACTTACAATAAACGGACGAATGCGGAAAGAAATAAATATTTACGTTTATTTGCTTACAAAAATCGAGACCAAATATTATCTTCTTCAAGATTGGTCTGTTTTTCATTTGCTAGCGAATTGCGTCTTCGGAGTTATAGGCATATGACATTTATCGCTTACGAAGGGTAAAAGAACTAGTCATTTTAATGAACCTTTGATATAAGGAATAATAAAATATATTCATAACAAACATCAAATAATATTTGACTTTTTGACCGATGGAATGATTAAATTAAGATATTATTATGTTGCTTAATGGGAAATTCTGAAATTTTTGAAATAATATTTAAAATTATTCCCGTCTTGGCCCGGGCTTCTTTGAAGAATAAACTAACTGCCTTTCTACCAGGTAGGTCGTAAAAGGCGACCGACTGCTCCTAGGTGGTAGAGTTCTGCATTGTCCCGCCAGGGTCTCGTGCCAACGCCTTACTTATTCCTGTCGTAATAGCGTCAGTGCTTGTCACTGTCGTGTCACGGTTCGGAAGATAAGATAGTCGGTAAACTTATGCAAGTCGCATTAGACCTCACCACAAGATAGCAACGCACCATTGTCATCTTTGGTGTCTTTAGGTGATGGTTGACTCTTTCTATCAAGATATCTATATGCTCACGTGTTATTTTATACAAAAAAATCATTAACAAAGCAACATCCCATTATTTTTGTTATGCACTTGAGTTGCAGTTCTCGATTTTCACTAGAACAAAATCTACTAAGATAAAAACTATATTGTTGATGCTACGTATTATTTTTTATAATGTCTGCCTATAATGTTACTTGTACTAATAACTATTAAGTTAATAATTGATATTGCGTATTAAGTACTGTGTGACTCGCTCGCTTTTACACCTTCTAGGAAAGCGCGTTCCATCTTAGGCCGCATCTTAGCTTACCATCAGACGAGATCGTGGTCAAGCCCTTCCCTATCGATATTTAAAAAAAATACGAACACGAATCCCCTTTAATGTTAATCCCCTGTAATGGCGAAAAAATGGCTAATTCGTGTCACTAACATTGTAATTATAAACTAAGTGACAGAGTTCTGTAACGTCTCGACTAGGTATGGTATTACTCTCTTACCTATTCCTGCCATAATAGCGTCGGTACTTGTCGCAGTCTTGTTTTGGTTTGGAGAGTTAGGTAACCGGCAAACGTATGAATGTGGCATTTCATTCCCGCTACTTGCATATAAACGCGTCATTAACATCTTTGGTAACTATAGACGATGTCTCCCTCTTTCTATCAGAATAACCATCAAATTGTTTGCTATCATAGGATAGCAAATTTTATGTTATACGACAGGAAACATGCAGATAACTCTCCTGATTGAAAGACACTATTGCCTATAGGGCACCTAAGATATTAATGGTGCTTTGCTATCTGTATAGCTAGATGTTAATGCTAGTTGCGTAAGGTTACCGGCGGACCGACAATGAGAATCATTGACGCTACTACACTTTACAGTGTTTGCTAAATCCCATATGAACAATTTATATATTTATTTATTTATGCACAGACAAAAAGTACATAGGTTTAACTTAATGCCTATGGTCATTCTATACTAGCCAACCTCATGTATTAAGAAAATAATTAAAAGAGGTGGTGCATCTTAACTCTTTTCATATAACTTACACTTATTATGAATAAATAATTTACAATATAAATATATAAATACACGTTATAACAATACGTACCTACATACATACATGCATAAACACTCATATACATACATACAAATATATATATATATATATATATATATATATATATATATATATATATATATATATATATATATATATATATCTAAACTTTCAAACATTATATTTTTTAATTTATAGGAAGATATTTAAAAAGTAACAAATTTCAAAAGAACACTAATATCCAGAATACACCGAAGCATAATCCATATTGCTTTTTAGTTATTAACGTAGCGTCTGAGTATGTTCCTTGACAAATTATGCGTGAAACCTCGAGGTTCAAATAATATACGCAATATTAACGCGGCAGGTGCCTTCATAAATATTACTTACGATTCATCCATAATGGCGACACGAGCAATTTTTCGAGGAAAACACCTGAAATGGGCTAAAATAGAGAGTTGCCATAACGTGTGAAAATACAGGCTTTTAAAAATATTATATTCGTGTCTAATCTACCAGGTGTACTGAAAGATTGATATTATTACGAACACGAACACTCGTTGGAAATTACTACGTTAAATTAGTAGCTCTAGAGCTCTTGTTATAATTTTTAGCTGGTTTTTGACATTTTTGCTAAGTAGTGCCTTAAATATAAACAGAAATACAGCGCTACTATACTTTAATAGTACCTTTAGTCTAAAAAGAAACTCATAGCGTAGGTGCATTGATAATATTTTAAAAGTATTAGTATTTGTGCAAATTTTAGAATGCTCTTTAACTTTTTTTTAAGATTTTGCATAGGGTTTGCAACTATAACCTTTTTCAAAAATTGTTATTGTTATAACATTATGTTGATGTTTGTCGAAAAATTTAATACTATGTATTACATTTTTTTGATAATCCGGAATTAAATACCACCAGACATGTTAATTGATAATGTAACGATTACATAACAACGATAATAACAATATAACGATTACCGTCATCCCAACTATCGCAAATTCGAGTATCGCAACTTCGGGCTACTACTGCAATTAAAAAAACAATAACTTATACTTACACGACTCAAATAATAAACTCAGGTCCAAGTGAGCTAAGTATGGCAAACCGACCGCAGAACGATAAAAGCCTTAAATTATCAAAACACGTGATATAACAATATGTATTTTTATACTATTACTAGTTGACCTGGCAAACGTTGTTTTGTACAAATTACTTGTATTGAATATTTTGGTGGGATACTAGAGAGGGGGAGGTTAATTAAGATAAAAACTATCTTATTTTTTAAGTTGGACCAAACATTAGATATCTACAAAATGTCATTGAAATCGGTTCAGTAGATTCGCAGTCCATCGTGGACAAACAACGTGACACGTAATTTATGTATATTAAGATAAGACACTGGTAGATTTCACTGACAATTGCCATTTTAATAATCAAGGAGAAGAAAAAGAATATTCAATTATTAGACAGGCACGTTCTTTTTTATTTATCAAAAGTGACTAAAATATAAAAAAATAGTTTAACCAATCACTGTCAAGAAGTAAGATGTGGTTACAAAATAAGTTTTCATAAAGTGAGAGTATTAATAAATAATTTCCTTCGTAAAGTTTGACGTATTACATTTTCTAGATAGGACAAACTTTAGAATTAGGGTTTGGATTTACTTCAAATTACTTACTTGTTTAAATTCCAATTAAGTTAGACCTGGCATTTTAATGAGAGAGTTCTCGTATTCATTTTAAGAGATTTCTATTGAAAACTAAACAATTTTGGTCAAGTATGTGCTATCCCCGTGTTGGGTCAAGCCCCTATTTGCCATTTTGCACAAGCAAATGATTTGCTTACTTTGGGGTTAGACTATCATTCATGTTATTATGTATCATTCTTATTCATGTTATTAGTACAGCGATATTTCATATTATTAATAATTAATAATTATTACCAGTGATATTAATTATTATTATAATTAATATAATAAATCGACGTCCTACGTAAGTTGTCGTAGTTTAAAAATGCGATTTTAGTTTTATGTATGAAAATCACTCCACTTTTTTGGATATTTTAATACCACGAAGAATAAAAATGAATTTTCTCTTAGAATTGGAATTTTTCTAATACATATTTCATTTTTATTCTTCGTGTTATTAAAAGATCTATAAAAGTGGAGTCATTTTCATAAACAAAACAATAATCGCATTTTTTACGTTACAACTTACATAGACCCGTCGAAATATTGCTAAATTTATCTCGTTTTTCGTTAAAATAATATATTTATTAATAACAATCCTCTTGTGCATAAGAACATTAAAAAATTTAGTGTCTATCTATATTAATCTTTATTATTATTATTATTATTATTATTATAATAATTATTATTATAATATTATAAATGCGAAAGTTGGATGTTTGGATAGATGTTTGGATGGATGTTTGTTACTCAATCACGCAAAAACTACTGAACGGGTTTGAATGAAATTTGGCACACAGGCAGCTGATGACCTGGAATAGCACATAGGCTACTTTTTATCCCGGAAAAAGAGGTGATCCCTCGGGATGCGCAAAAAACTGTGTATAATGCAGCGGGCTGCACGCTGCAGCTAGTATTATAAATGCGAAAGTTTGGATGTTTGGATGGATGGATGTTTGTTACTCAATCAAGCAAAAACTACTGAACGGATTTGATTGAAATTCAGCACACAAGTTCACGATGATCAGGAATAGCACATAGGCTACTATTTATTCCGAAAAAATTAGATAATCCCGCGGGATTTGCCAAAACCTTTTATAATGCAGCGAGCTGAACGCGGCAGCTAGTTGTTATGTAAGTCTACAATATGGAGATTTAATGTTACACTAGCGATTGCCTGTACCAAAATTTGACCACAGACTAAACAATCAAATTAATTACTGTGGTAACTGACTTTAGCCGTAAAGAAAGTAGTTACATGTGTGTATAATATCATGGTGTCACCTGAATATGGTGTGTAATGTTTATTAATTCAACGTTTTTCAAATGATTTTTATTTAAAAATATTAGGTTTCTGCAGTTCTCCGCATTGTAATTTTAACTGTACCAAACATATTTCACTGTTCGCATACAAAGTTTTTCCTTCACGCATTAATATATAGAAGATATTATTAAAGGTACCAAAGGAAGGTGCTAGAGTATTTTGAACCGGCGACTTCCAATTAAAACACGTTATCTGAGTTTACCTGTGAATTTTTAAATCTAACTTTTATTTCACCACATCGGTTGAATTCAGTAGACCGTTACTAGAACAGGTGGATAACATAACGATACAAATTAATTAGTGGGGCGCCAACTCCCTCACTGCAGGGCGTTATTAAACGTATTTTGCATATTTTTATCTTCCGCTTTCTATAATTAATCTAAACTTGTCATGATAAATATATATAGTACGTGTGATTAATTAAAATGTACAACCGACTGCGCTAAAATGAGGGTTATATTTTTTGAATATGTTTGTCATTTTCTTTAACTTTAATGGCTAGATGTATTTAATTTTGAGAAAAATTTTTAGACTGGTTTTAATTGTGAGAGCTTAATATGCTAAATAATTTTTACCCAATGGTGCTAGAAACGGTTTTTATATTTTTGGATGCAATCGGGTTTTTCGGGTTAATATTCTATGTACTTATTAAAAACTAAAATTTGTCATTATCATTCTTATAGCTAATAGAGCTCTGCGACTTTGCACCCAGGTAATATACGTATATAAAACATATTAGTAGGACCGTTTTACATATTCCTACCGAAATACGGACCTAATACGGTGTTTGGGTTTAGAAAAAAGTTAGCCATAAAACTACGCTTTAACTCGTACGTCGATCAGTAACGTAAGTCAGTAAAATGTGGTGACGGGAGCGACATTATTCAAATCAGGGAGTTCAAATAGACCAATAATAGAACAGACCAACTGCCGTTTACCGTTAACCGTCTTAAAAGGCAACCGATTAGCATACAGCCGTTATAGACACGTATAGTGTTACTACCATCGTGACTACTAGGTGGTAGAGTTCAGCAACGTCTAGCCCGAGTATTTTGTACTACCGCCTTACCTATTCCTGCCGCAATAGCGTCAATACTTTTCATTCTCGTATTCCGGTTTGGAGGGTAAGATGACAAGCATCGATTATTATATTTCGGTTTGGAAGGTAAGGTAGCCGGTAGACTTATGCATGTGAGATTGCTATCCCGCCAAACGGATAGCAACGCACCAGTAACATGTTTGGAGTCTATAGACGATCGTTGTCTCTTTCCATCAGGAAAACCATCTGCTTGTCTGCTATGTAATGATATAAAAATATGTAACAATTTATTTAATTATATACACTATTTTTCCGAATTCATGATAGACTAAGTATGTATTTTAGTTTAGATAGTTTAGATAAACTTAATGTGTATTGTATTAATTGTTTGTTGAGTTTAGCTGCGTCTTAAAACGGATAAAGGCCACACAAAGAGAACTTACCCAAAGTAATCACGAGACCGTAAAGTCTTAAGTAAATATTTCTATGAAAGTTTGTTATTATAAATCGGAGTGATGTTTCGATAGTATAGATTAACTTGTTTCACATGCCTTCGCAAAACATTTTCGACTCTGATACTATATTATAATAACTTGGAAACATATTTTGTGTAATAATAAACCCTGACCAAACCAATGGAGCAGAGGTTCGATTTCCCACAGGGAAAAACATTTGTGTGATAAGCATAGATAGATATTTGTATTTTTGGGTTCTGGTATTTATTAAATATATTTCAGTGTTTATATATGTATTGCTATATATAAGTGACGTCGACTAACACTCATATCACAAGCAAATTATTTGCTTACTTAGGAATTAGAACAATTCGTGTAATTTGTCCAACGATGTTATTATTATTACATTAATTCAAAAAAATGATCAACTCCGTTGATTGTACTAATCGCTACATATACATGTGTATATTCTAGTTAAATGAGTTCATCGTTATAGATGAAATTCACATTTATAATATTGATCAATACTTTTGTGTTTCTAACTATATAATAATTTTTATACTAATATACTTTTATACTAATAGCTGTAATAATATTTTAGATTTATTGTTTAGTGACACAAATTTAGAAATTTCTCGTTCAGAAAATCCCCTTGTATCTGAAGATTCATTCCATCCATGCTTAGAAATAGATGCGTCGGAACTTACAACACCATGTTTAAAGTCTAAGACAGTAACTAGGTATAATTTTTACAAAGCGGACTATAATAACCTAAATAATTACTATTCCCAAATCGACTGGAATAATTTGCTAAAGGGTGAAACTATAGACGAAATTGTTCGACAGTTCTATTTTGAAATTCACAAGGGAATTGATAAATTTGTTCCTAAAAAAACTTACTCTGCTTCAAAAAATTACCCCGTATGGTATTCTTCATCCCAAATACATATAATTCGTGACAAGTTAAGAGCACACTCTCGTTGGAAATCAAGTAAAAATCCACGGGACTACCACGAGTTTTCTATTTTACGGGCAAGGCAAAAAAGAGTACAAAAAAAATGTTATAATTCGTATATTGAGAAAATTCAGGTTACTCTAAAAAATGACCCCAAAAAAATTTGGACCTATATTAAATCCCTAAGGAATAATAAATCTGGTTATCCTAACACGCTAACTCTTGGAAACACTACACATAAGAATGAACTTGAAGTTTGCGAAGGTTTTAATTGCTTTTTTAAAAGTGTTTTCCAACAACCCGCCTCATCTTATAGCTGTAACTTACAATCTTACGAAGAACCTGTCGATACTATGTATAATCTTAGTGTATCAGAAGAATATGTTTCAAAGGCTTTAAAATCATTAAATCCAAACAAAGGGCCAGGAAGTGACGGTATACCAGCTATATTTGCTAAAAATTGTGCTGAAACTCTCCCTAACCCACTGCACAAAATTTTCACTCTATCTGTAAACGTTTTTGGCGCTTACCCGGATATATGGAAAGATGGAAAAATCGTACCGGTTCACAAAAATGGTTCGCGAAACAGAATTGAAAATTATCGTCCAATTTCAATTTTGAACACATTTAGTAAAGTTTTTGAAAAAGTTATGTACCGCACAATATGTTCAATAATTTATAAGTCAATTCCAGAAGAGCAACATGGTTTTATGAACAAACGTTCAACAATAACAAACTTGACAGTTTTTACAGACTACATATTGAGGAGTATGGATGAAGGAGCGCAAGTTGATGCGATTTACACAGATTTTGAAAAAGCGTTCGATAGAGTAGATCACGTCATCTTACTCCACAAGTTGCAAGCCTTAGGAATTCGTGGAGATCTTCAGAGATGGTTTTGTTCTTACGTATCTAAGAGAAGGCAATTTGTGGTAGTTGGTAATGCCAGAAGTGACTATATTACCATCACCTCAGGTGTACCACAAGGTTCAATTTTGGCGCCTTTACTATACAATGCGTATCTGTTCGATATTAATACTTGTCTTAGCAAATCTAATTATTTAATGTTTGCTGATGACAAAAAAGTATATCTGAAAATACGTAACAAAAAAGACTGTGACAATATCCAGAATGATTTAACTAACCTTAATAATTATTATATAAAAAGTAGAATATCAATAAATACGTCAAAATGCCTCCAAATTACATTTACTCGTAAAACAAAACCCATTGAACATTCCTATTACATAAACAACTGTGCTATAAAAAAAGTTACGTCAGTACGCGACTTAGGCATAAGACTTGACTCGAAAATGTCATTTAATGAACACATTGATATGATTATTGATAAAGCATACAAACAGTTAGGATTTGTCAAACGTGTCAGTGAATACTTTAAAGACTTAGATTGTATTAAGATTTTATATTTTACTTTTGTTAGGAGTATATTAGAATATGCTTGCAGTATCTGGTCACCATGTTACACAATGAACATTGAAAAAATAGAGTCAATACAGCATAAATTTGTAAAATTCTTATGTTTTAAATGCTATAAACACTTTGAATCATATTCTAAAGCATGTAACTATTTTAAAATAGACACACTAGAATTAAGACGAAGGCAATATGATATGATCTTACTACAAGATATAATTTCTGGAACTACTGACTGTAAATTACTCCTAGAGAAAATAAGTTTTCAGACGCCTTCTTTTCGAACCCGCCACTCAGCTCTGTTTCACGTCCCCCATGTAACCACTAACTATGCACAGAATTCTGTCATATGTCGTTTAGCCCGAACGTATAATAAATATTATTCAACTTTAGATTTATTTTTACTATCTAAGAATGTCATAGTTAAGAATGAAATTAAAAAAATACATCGCTCGTACATATAACTAAATATTATATTTCTATTTTATACATACACAAACACACATACACACGCACAAACACACACACACGCACACACGTGTATATATGTGTATGTATGTATGTATATATATATATATATATATATATATATATATATATATATATATATATATATATATATATAATACTGTCTGTATATATGATAATACATTAATAGATATATGTATTTCAACGAGGATGTTTTTCAATCACAATCATTGTATCTATAACTTAAACAATGTAATCTTGTATTGGCCATATTTTTTAATTTATTCTTGGTGTTAATATTAATTGTATCGCTGTTTGATTACTAAAATAAATAAATAAATAAATAATAATACGTGTTTTAGCACAACTACTACATTTTAAATGCCATAAAACTGCAACAACTGACTTCTTCTTCTCATCCCTTGATCTCATTTTGGAATCTTCTCCAAAATCTCTTCCAAATAAAAAACGCAAATCTTTATAAAAGCTTAGACAAAGCTTAGACATAAGCCGCGCAAAACCTTGTGGTCATCACAAGTTGGTAGACAATTTTATAATTCGTAACAAAAACAAAGTAATGAATTGTTTGAATAATTTTACTGTCTAGGTTCTAGGTGGTAGTCACTTTGCTTTATTTATTTTTATTAGCGAAAAACAATTTGATACAACGATCGCATTGGATAGGAAATTGTTTTCGTTATCTCAGAGACGATGATGAATTTAGGTATCTTTTGGCTACGAAGCGATGTTGCTTTATATACTCATTTTTGGAAAAAAGAAAACTTACTATAAAACCTCAAGCTAAATAACACAAATTGGGTAATACCTATTCAAAATACATATAGCACGATTAAGTGAGCAGCTAACATTTTAAGTAAAATATAATACCATTATTTAGAAACCGTAGGAGCCACATCACCCTATCGCGTGCGCTGCGAGGTGGGGTCGTTTATATCACTTGTCTACACAATATTACACTATTTATAATAGTTTGTACAAGTTAAATATTGCATAGAGGGTTCTGCACCTCAAAAGGAAAAAATAGAATCCATATTACGACGTTACACTTCTGTCTGTCTGTACGATAGTTTAAATTTCCAGCCGGATTTGTGCTTATTTATTATTTTACTATAAGAATAAACATCTTTTATATCGTAAGATAAAAAAAAAGATAAGCAGATGGTTCTCCTGATGGAAAGAGATATCCTTCGCTCAAAGACACCAATGATGTTAATGGTGCGTTTGTATCTATGTGACGAAGCTGAAATGCTTAGTTTACCTGCTCACTTCCTCAACAAATCGAGACACGACACTGATATAAATTGACGCTACTTTGGCAGCAATAGATAAGGTGATAGTACCAAACCTGGTCCAGACGTTACAGAACTACACCACATATCAGATCAAGTATAAAGCATTTTATATTATAAATTAAATAACACATAATTAACTAGATTGGAATACATATTTTAGTTGGGATTATCCGCAGGCTGATAATAACTGATATACACATTACATTTTTATTCAAGACTGAACAGCACAGATGGTCTTTAGTTTTTTTTATATATCATAATAGAATCTCTTGATGGAAAGAGATAATCATCGCCTGTAGACACCAAAGGTGTTAATGGTACGTTAAAATCCGTGTTGCGGGATGGTAATACATTACACATACGTCAACCAGCTACCTTACCCACAAAACTAGAACACGACAGCGACAAGTATTGATGCTATTGCAGTAGGAATAGGTAAGGAGGTGGTACGAAAACCCGGATGAGACCTTGCAGAATTCTGCCACCTAGTAGTCACGATAGTAGTGACACGTTAAGTAATTGTTCACCTTTTACAAACTGCCTGGCAGAATAGCAGTTGGTGTATTCATCAGAGGAGCCTGGACCAACATGGGGAAGATTTTAATTTGTAAATAAAAAAATCATAATTATATTAGACTGGAAAACGTATTTTAGTTGGGATTAACCGAAGGCTGATAATAGCTATGATATACACATACATGTATAAACTTATTGAATTATTATGGAAGACTGACCAGTATGGGTGGTCTTAAGTAATAAATAACTTCATTAACTCTCTATCACGATAAACTTTAACAACCCAATCAAATATATATCTTCTATTGTCACAATAAATTTTTAACTATAAGGATTCAGCCATCGTGGCAGCAACTTTTGGTGCCTTGCAGTGACCTAAAGCGACAGTAAAATAAATTATACATTACAGCAAGCGTGACGGCCATAGTTTCTGTGTCTCAACACTTAAACTTAAGCGTTACTATGTAGCATGTATATATATGTACGTAATACGTAGTATGTATACGTGCTTTCAAAGTCTATGTAATGGTTATATAGGTTTTATAAGACCGAGCTCTATAAAGTGGAAAGAGAGAAATATGGCAGTGAGATGAGAGATAAGTGAATGCTTTGGCGAGTCGGTTGAGTAGTAGAGTTGAGTGAGGTAGTTTTGCTAACCACTTAATACAAACAGACAAAAATTCTAAAAACTATATTATTTTTGGCTTCGATATCGATTGTAGATCACGCCCCAAGTATTCTTTTTAAAAAATATTCAATGATATGACCGACTATTAACGGCTATCGTCGCAAAGATTCCGACTGCGTGTGTCTTCGCGCTTATCTTCGTGACGATACATGCAGTTGGGGCCGAAGGGATACTGGAAACAAGTGAGATAAGTTCACTTGTTTCCAGTATCCCAATCATGAATAATTTTGATATTTGTAGATGGTACGGTTCTTCCGACGTGATGTTAAGAGAACGTAGACAACGCGACGTTCGTCCTTTGACATGGAGAGAACCGTATCTTATACATTAAATGAAACAAAATGAAAATGTAATACTCAATGGAGTGAAAAAGTATATAAATTGCAATAACAAGTTTCCTTTGACACATTCAAGATAAAATACCAATCCAACGTTTCTGTAATAAATCCAATAGCTGACCGGCCGTTTGAATAAC
The DNA here is from genome assembly GCA_036924255.1 of Apodemia mormo. Lineage (NCBI taxonomy): Eukaryota > Metazoa > Arthropoda > Insecta > Lepidoptera > Riodinidae > Apodemia > Apodemia mormo. Next base: position 15,749,935 of record JAUPFN010000002.1, read on the forward strand.
GCCCGGGAAAAAGTATTCATATTGCAAACATTTATAGCAGGGCTTAAAACCGGTCTAAAAAATACCGGTTAACATATTTTTTTAGCGGTTTTTATAAAAGATTTCGCTCGGAGTGAATTTTGGGATGAGAGCTCTTCATAAAGCTAAACAAAGCCGTTAAAACCAAAAGCGCGAAAAATACGTTACGCTTATGGGCGAAAATTGGGAGTGACGGCCATCAAAGATTTTTTAAAGAAAATCTCGGTTTGTTGATTTAAAACCCTTACAGTTTTGCTGGAAACGGTTATTTTTAAGATTAAGGTAGAGCCAAACCTTAACTAATAATTTCCATTGTACTTGCGCTAATTTAGATGTTAAAATTTAATCGTGGGAGGGATGCGCTGTGCTGTGCTCCCGGCTGCATGGGTACCATCATCTTGCTTGTTTCTCCCGTGAAACAGCTTTGCTCTGTTTTGGTGAGAAGGACAAGACAGGCAGTGTAATCACTGGCATTGAGACTTAATATCTTATGTCTTAGGATAGGCAATATATAAATGAGTTAATAACCTAGGCTAGTTCCAGTTAAACTAGTTTATGTTCTTTGGTGTTGTCGGCCACTTACCATCAGGTGGCACGTCTGCCAGTTTGCCTATCCAACTAACACAACTAACATAAAAAAACGGTAATCAAGCCCATATGTATTGTGTATATAATATCAGTTAAAAAAATCCACATCAATTGGCAAAGTCATCTGCTACACATCTACTAGCTTAATACAATCATAATATTATGTGTAGTTATATAATAGATATTTTTTTAAATTAGTCTAAGGGAATATTACTCACTTATGGTATCAGTGGAGCATTTTAAAATACATTTTTATTTCTCAACAATTTCTTTCATTAACAACACGGGTGTACAATAATTAGGTGGTAAAGCTTCACAAGTATTTACTGAGACAGTTGGTGAGTGTTTCTCAAAACTTGTTTCACAAAATAAAATTGACTTGCTTAATTAATCAGTTTCTTTTAAAGTTCTTTATACGTAAAAATGTGGTTTTAAAGTTTGTAACTTGGGTATAATTATTGACAGTTGGCAAATAATACGCTTTTTTTTTTAATTTTGTTACTAACAAAACATTGTTTCAAATATTAGTAAAATATTTATTTGACTTAGTTAGATTAGGTATATTGACAATAACATAAAATAATTTTACGTGAACAATTTTATTATGTCATTGGCTAGCCCATGGAATACAGAAAACAACTTCTTTGTTTCATGGGCTAGCCAATAAAATAAAAGCAAAAAGTACTCTAGATTCATAGAGATAACCATTTCGTATAGACACAAAAGGTTATCAATATCAAGGTTGCGTTGTTGTCTGTGTGGTTGGGATATTACCAACATAATGCCACGTGCAAAAGTTTGCCGGCTATTTTACCCTTTAAAGTTGAAAAAAGACAAAGTCTAGTACTACACGAAATGGTAAGGCGGTGTTACCAAAACCAGGCCGTATTTCTTAAGGCGATAGGTAATGCCAAACTACGAAATAGACACCTCTTTGAAAGCCTACTACTGCTAACCGGTTGGTCCAATAATTTTAAAAAAATATGCATTATACGTATAATATAATTAAGTTTAAATTTTAAGTTCGTTTTTTTCAAATTTTATTGTTATTTTTGACGGAAAAAAATCGAATATCTTTCTTATTTTTACGCAAAAATTTGCCTTTAACTTCCAAACTACTGTAACGATTTTGATGATTTTTCTTTTTATTACAGACAATTTATTGCTTTATAAAATTTAAGTTCAAAATTTTACAAAATCATTATAGTGTGCTATTAAATCAATAAAAACCTTATTATTTAATTCGCGGACAGCGCTCGCGTCGAAAGTCAGTCTCCCGGTAGCGTTCATACGGGGAGGCTCTGTCGCATGTTAGCGTGCTCCGCTCTCCATATTCGAGTCAAAGAGTAATAGTACAGATAGAACGTTTGGCACAATAGTAAGGTTGTGCCGTTTGGAAATTGAACATTTCGTTTACGCTTGGATGTTTTTTTTATAGTAGATAATGAGCTTGGACCGAGAAGGCTGTTTTTTTACAGATGTTGTTTTTATGATATAGACAAGGAACAAGAAAGGGTTTTTTTTAAATTCATCCCCTAAGATGGTGAAATAGGGTGAAAGTTTGTATGAAACTCTGTCATTTTTGAGTTGTAATGAATGATATGCCGTAATTAAATTATCCTTTAACTGAAAAAAAATTAAATACAAATTTAATATTTTTTTTGAATTCTAGTCCATAGACAGGTAAAAAGAGACTTTAAAGTTTGTATCAAAAATGAATTGTTTATTTATTGCATTACTATAAAATGTAAATTATTTTAATCTAGTATTTATGATTTTTAATACAATTAAGAAGTACGAATTTTCGGATTTTTTTAGTACTTATGCTCTTCAATCGAATTTGAAGAAACATACATGTAATGTTCGAAGTTTCATCCATTAAAGGAGTAAAAGTGTGTGTTACAATTTATATGAAAAATCAATCGTTTATGGTCAATATAACTTGAAATTCGGCACTTATGTTCTTCAACACAATTTAAGAATCATATATTTGGGGATTTTTTAAATTTCATTCCTTAAAGCGTAAAAAAGCATTGATGTTTGTATAAAAATAGTTTGTTTATTGTAGAATATTGTAGAAATTATTTAAAACTTAGTATTTATGATTTTTAATACAATTAAATGAATACGAGTTTAAGGTTTTCAAATGTCATCTCTTTAAAGGATGAAAAAAGTGGTAAAATTTGTAGAAAAAATAAAATATGTTTAATCAAAATCTCTTCAAATTTATTAGTCATGTTTTTTAATTCAATTAAATAAACGAGCATGTAAGGATGCTGTGAGTTTCATCTCTTAAAGAGGTAAAAGAGGGTACTAAAGGGACTGAAAGCTAGTACTTTATAAATAGTTTTGTTTGCGAGTAGACGCTGAATAATATTTTGAGACTATTCATGTACTTACCTACGTTTACACTTGAATGTTTTATTAGCTATAGATATATAAGTATTTTGTCAATATTTTGTATAAATGTACAAAAATAAAAAAAAAAAAACATATAAACAACGAAGATAATTCAAGCAAGCGAATAAAAAGCAAAACTCTAAAGAAAAAAAATAAAAACTGGTACTATTTGAAGGTGGTAAGGAATTCCCAACTAAAAATAAATAAATTTTCTCGTCGTGTTGGTCCCGGCCTCCTTTGTAGAATAGGCTAACTGCCGTTCTGCCAGGCAGGTCGTAAAAGGCGACCGATTGGCTATCGAGTCACTACCATCGTGGCTACTAGGTGGTAGAGTTCTGCATTTTCTCGCCCGGGTCTGGTACCACCGCCTTACCTATTCCTGCCGCAATAGCGTCAGCGCTTGTCGCTGTCGTGTTCCAGTTCGGAGGGTAAGGTAGCCGGTAAACTTATGCATGTGGCATTAGACCTCGCCACAAGATAGCAACGCACCATTAACATCTTTGGTGTCTATAGGCGATGGTCGACTCTTTCCATCAGGAGACCCATCAGCTTGTTTGCTATCTTATGATATAAAAAAAATAATTAAATATATTATACATATAAATGGTCTAAATAAACCAACTTATTTAGTACTTTCCTCTACAAACATTAAATTAAATTATATCTCTACTTTTCTCTTACGAGATTTTGAAACAAAAACTAAGAAGCTAGTTAAAGTTTTAAAATATTATTCAAGCGATTACATTTTACAAAATCAAATTTTGAAAGGTTTTGTTAAATATTAATTGTTGATTGTATGTATTAAAATAAAGTGCTACACGGGATGTATTGTATATTACAATACTTTTAAAGAAATAGGATACGTAACTGTTATTATTGTGTAAATTTGTTATATGATTTTTTTGTCGATTTTCGGTATATTTTTTTTCTTTAGATATTTATCGTTTTTCTAAAATGAATATATATGTAATCAATAAATGAGCGATTACTGGTATTGGTTTTGAGTTTGACAACATTCAGTCGATTCACGATGATAAAAGTTCATATAGGTGAACAAAAATGTTAAAACGTAGGTATCTGCATCCACTGTATATACTCTTTGACTTTGGAGCATGTCAGGGCGCGAAATAATATTTGCGCTGCTCCTGTTAGAAACTCAAGGTCGTTCGCAGCTGTAATCGCCTTAACTCTATCAAGTCACGATGCAATGGTAGCAATCAGTCGGCCAGGTATCGCTGCAATCAAGAACATCTATTAAGTCTACTATATTTTAGTTTGGTATTGTCCAATGGTAGAAAAAAATTCAAATACTTTTTAACAAAAAAAATGTTGACACATTCGCTGATTCAATTCTAGTGAATGAACCAACGATCATCTTGTATTCTTTATTTTTTAAATACTTAATTATCGTTACAACATACCATTATTTATAAATTGTACACTATCTTTATGAAACAAATCTTGGTACTTTAATTACATTCCCATAATTTAAATTAAGTGGAGTAGAGACTCAACTAAATATACATGAGTTTCATGAATTCAAGCCTTTTGTTATAGGACTAAAAATTAAAAATATTGCCAGTCTAAAATAATCTTGAAATATTAATTGTCACGTTCGAAAAGACAAATTTTAGCCTTGTTCACTTCCCCTTTTTTAAAACATTCGTTTTAAACTTGTAGCTAGTGTCAAGTAAAAGTACAGATATTTTTAATTGTTATTATCGTTATGAAGTTAGCAGCGACAAGATAAATAGATTCCCGTGACAAAGGTGCCGGCGCAAAGCGAGGTGTAGCTCATTAGTACTGAGAATTTCCTTTGCGTAACAGAAAAAAATTATCACAGATTAATTCGAGTTTCGCTACCGTAATTTTACAGAGCGTTAACAAGGTAACTCGCTGTGTACGTAACAAAGTTGCGAAATGAAACGACTTTGGTAGTGCCGCTTTCAGACTGAAACGTCCCCTTAATTTTCTTTTCAAACTCTTTAAATTTTCCATCGCTTTTAAGATTCGCGACTCAAATCGCTTTGCCGTGAGAATTACACAGTAGCTATGCAGATTATTAAAAGCTGCAATTGCATTCCTAAAGCTTCTCCAGCTCGTTCAAGTTAATATTTTATTACCCCTTGCATAAGTTTTATTTCTGTTTTAATTCCTTTTCATTAAATTATGATTTAGACTACAAAGGATAGTTATTTTAGTTTTATGAAATATTGTAAATGTATTTCTAAAAATGTATCTTTCTAGGATATTAGAAAATTGTGAGACAGGATATATTCAATTTGTTTTTTGTTATAAGGTTTTGAGGTGCTTGTAGATTTTGAAGTATAGATAGTTGGGTGTTATTCTTTATCGTTCTTTCAAAAGTTTCTTTTTGATTTTTCATAACGTATAAAAAGATAACCTAAAATTATAAAAGGTCAAAATTAAAAATTCGCTTCATTTGCGCACGTATTTTTCTTTTGCTTAATATTGACAAGTTTATTTCAAGTAGCGGTCGTTCTTTATGTTAAAGCACAAATAAGATATATTTTGTGCTTTAACATTATTAGACTTTACTAGATAGACATTACATACATTAGACAAAATAATAATATGATAAACAAACTATAACTCAATTTGCATATGTTAAAATCTTTTCTTATAACAGACTTTAGGCATAAACAAAACACTAATTTAATGAATTTCTAATACATAATATTATATGTATAAAATTATTAACTTTCTACAATTCATCCCCAAAAAACTTAAACTGTGCCGAATTCCACACTTCTCAGTGCGTGCAATTTTCGTAAGAATGGATACATAAGTTTCACGTATTGATATATAAAACATCTTCAAATAATGTTTCCTTGATAGGCAGATAATAATTTATTAATTCATAAATATTTACGCACAACATGTCATGATATTATTTTGAAAAGTAAAATTCGTTTATTTTACATTTATAACGTCGTTTATACATTTTACAGCGTTTATGATAAATATTCGTACTACATTACTTTAAATAATAATCATAAATTAGCATTTTACTGCACTAATTTCATTTATATTTTTAATGCAAATGGTGTTATGTGTATGTTTGTAACCATGGGCGTAACTATAACTATGTTATAGAGGTACAAAATGTACAAAAATTACAATTGTATTGGATTACAACACAAAATGGTGTTATAAATTATTTAATTTATTTTCATATATAAAAACAGATATCTTAGAGAGGATACGATTTTTTAATAGTTTGGCGAATCACTAGTAAATAATAGTTGTATAGCACGTAAAGCTGATGGTTTTGGTTAGCACTAGAAATATTCGGTGTTGGTTATTAGATTGGTGAAATACCTCAATGAGGATCACTACTCTCTCCAACCGAATATCTGTTAAATCTTGATAAACCGAAATCATTAAAATTATCTTCAATCGCCAGTAGTGCTAACTGGATTAAATTGTTATACTTAAAACTTTTGTTTAAGTAGTAAGTGAAGTGAAATTAAATTTTATAACAAAGATTATTTCATGTAATAACCGTTATATTATTGTCATTATGGTTATTACACAAAAAAATTTCAAATGATTGATTTTAAGTTTTTGATTATTACTGCAATTTTAACTTAAAATTTTGACTGTCATGGTAAATATAATTTTCCTGTCAATCAAGTGACTTCGGGATTGCAAGCGCCTTGGAATCCCAAAACAATTTTCGTTTGACAACATCCTCAGGCGTAAAATAAAATATAAAATGGCAACTTAAATTGAAGTAACACAAAAGTATCATGACATCAAATTGGTGAAATGATCCCTTCAAGCAACTTCAAAAGGTTTCATGTTTTTGAGGCAATGGAGTATCATGGAAACAAAAGTAACCACTCATTCTCTATCCACCCATTTAATGCGTACAACTACGCAACAATACTCGCTTTCTCTTAGATAACTTGAAAGCTCTGATAAATTACCTTAATTTCAACTCGAGATATAGCCTTGGGACTGTTAACTTGTCACTGTATTTAATCTTTTGTTCTATTGTTGTTTTTTTATTGTAGTATTACTCAGGTTATTTTAGTAATGTAATCTTTTATACAGTTATCAAATGTTGACAGAGACAAATCTGAGCGAAAATGTTTTGATTATATTTAATGATGCGGTAAATCTGGTATGTACACGATAATTGAAATAATATTGAACGTGATTGCATCATGGTCTATTGGGCCTCCGGCGAGGCCTAATAGGCCTGTCCAGAGCTGATATGGGTTTAATTCCCAGGTCTATGATAGTGCTATTCAATTTTTTTCGGATTTATCCTCGAAGATAGAAATCTTAATAGCAGTTTTTATTGATTTTTTTTTAGATGACATTGACAATTGGATGAGTTTGTAAAGCTGTCAGATTCAGTTATCAAGAAACAAGAGATAATTGTTATTAGGCTGCTTAACTGCGGTCATGGAGGTCATCACCCCTCACGCCAATAAAGAAACTGGTGAATCTTAATTCGTAGCATTTATTGATGTTCGCTGCGTTACTCAGTTTGACTAGTTAAAGACTGTATATTAAAGGACATGATAGTTAATAGTAATATATAACCACACACCATATGAATACTAATAGACCCGATATTGGGAAGGAAACGTGTCGCCGCAAATATGAGCAAACGCTCCTATTACTGTCAAAAATTTCATACATTTGTAGATTATATTATATTGTGAAAAAAATGCATAAACCATGTTGTACTGTTTTATTGTACCGAATGAGATGACAGGGTTTAAAAATTACACTTCAAATAATTTTATTTCATTGGTAAGTAGTATAATTCTGTACTTACGTGTGTAATTGCAAGTTACACTGCCAAACTAAATTGTCTTGAAAGGTGTATCCATTTAATCCGTGTATGTAACCAATCAAAATATAGTAAAAGAGGAAATTGCTCAACTAATTATTAAGCCTAAACGAAATTGGTATACTAATATTCAAAAAGTATAATCACCGCGTGGGTGACAGTGTGCTAACGAGTCTAGTATCGAGTTTAGGAAATCGCTGTTTGTAAGCAACGAACTTCGATATCAGTACGCGAATGTCCGTACTAAATTTTTCATAGGATACTTACGTTAAAATTTAAGAACCTATTTTTACATATTCAAAAACTTCTTCAGTATGTACAGTCTTTTATCACCTTCAGGATATGATGTAACTGCTCATCGAGTATCTGTTTAAAAATAATTTTGTGGTTGTCCAACTGACAACACACTACACATACACTTGAGAAGACTCCGACTAAGTAGAAGGTTGAATCCAATCTTAACTTTGATTCTGTTTCATTGTTTGAAAATAACTTATTAAATTATCCGAATAACGGAAATGTGTAGTCAATATTTACGTTAGTAAAGGAATAGACAATATTTTGATAGGATAGATTAAATAAGTAGGATACAAACAGTAATAAACGTTCCATGCTATGAGAAATTCTCGAATTATATGAAATATAAAGCAAACAACAATGAAATTGAAATATAATGTCAAAGTCGCGTGTAGCTGGAGGGAAGAACTATCGAAATCGAATAGAAATCTACATTTCGATAGGTAAACAAGCTTTCAAATACTTAGAGCTACTTTGCGATAGTATGAGTAGGGCTACAGTTTTCTTTATTTTCTATCAAAAATGTGCATGAAACTAGCTTGAAGTATAAGACGTTAAATATTAAATGTATGTGCCTCCATGTTGTTTTGTATATAGCTGAACGTTTATCTTAATATATATAAACTGCGTGTTACGTTGTTTGTCCGCGATGGATTCCGAAATTACTGAACCGATTTCAATGAAATTTTGTGTGGTCGCGTTCTGATCCGGCAGTATTTTTAAAAAATGTTGACATGTTAAAATAACTTGTGAAAAGTTTTATTAAATAAAGTTCTTATGATTTCTGATTTCTGATTGCTGATATCTAATGTTTGGTCCAATTTCTTTTTTTATCATAAGATAGCAAATAAGCAGATGGGTCTCTTGATGGAAAGAGTCAAAGATCGCCTATAGACATCAAAGGTGTTAATAGTGCGTTGCTATCTTGTGGCGAGGTCTAATGCCACATGCATAAGTTTACCGGCCTTACCCTTCAAACCGGAACACGACAGCGACAAGCACCGACGGCTGGAATGGGTAAGGCGGTGGTACCAGACCCGGGCGAGACAATGCAGAACTATACCACCTAGTGAACTTAAGACATAGAATAGTTTTTTTTATCTCAATTAACCCCAACCCCTCTCTTCACATAGTACATAAGTGATTTTATTTCATCGGTAAGAAGTATAAACTCTGTATTTCTGTGTATGTCTGTACAAGCTACACTGACAGACTAAGAAATTACCATGAAAGGCGTATCCATTTAATCCGTGGTGCGAACTGTACATATATATGAATACATGTATATGAATACTGCACTTTTTGTTTTAGATTGTGTAATTTAATCTTTTTGTTATATTACTCACCCAATTTTGTGGAGGGTACGCTTTTTATGAGCATTTTATTAGAGCATTCTTGTTAATCAACGACTTGCTTCAACCTTTTTGCGGAGTTGATCAACTTAGATTGTTTCGACGTTGGCTAATTTCTCACAAACAGCTACTTGAGCGTTCCCAAAATGATTGAAATGTTTGTATTTAACTTTGGCTGTATATATTGTTGAGTTCAGCACGATCAATAAATAATCAAGTTTTAAAGAATATTATATATATATATATTTTTTTTTTTCTATATCATAAGATATTTATATTATATTATATTTATAGTATAAGATAGCAAACAGGCAGATGGGTCTCCTGATGGAAAGAGTCAACCATCGCTTGTAGATACCAAAGATGTTCATGCTGCGTTGCTATCTTGTAGTGAGGTCTAATGCCACATGCATAAGTTTACCGGCATACAAAAGAGAGAGGGAATATACTATTTGCACGGGTTGTCATGTTTTCACAATCTTAATTTTTTTTTAACACTCTGAATACAACACAAGTGTACTTTCAAGTAGATTAGAGCTACGGCCTCAGACCAACAAAAATATTTATAACTAGTGATTTTTTTTTAACAACCTGTATGGTTGGTTTTGCTGGAAGAAATCTCTTAAAGAGATAAGCACGCCATTGTACATATATTTTCTTTTTAAATAAGTATTGTTTTGTATTTCTGTGTGTACAAAAGAATAAATAAATAAATAAATAAATAAATATTTGTTGGTCTGAGGCTGTAACCTACTGAGTTATTTATAAACTGAACCGCATGAAAATCAGCGAAAGGTATTCTATGTCGATGATGAAAATGCATTTTCCTGTAAATAAATTTTAGTAAAATGTGAAATATATCCGTATAACTTCGGCCAAATCCTTCCAAACTCTTTAATGTGAAAGAATAAGAAGCAAACTTAAAAACTAGTAGGCTGATTTAAAAAAAATATTTTACCAGTAGGTATAATATTATATGCATTATCTTAATGTGTTGTGTGGTTATATTTTTAAATTAGGAATTTAATCGAAACTTCTAATAATGTAAATTAAGATATAAAACCACCAACAACCATAATTCTTGAATCCTTTACTTTCTTGTGAACCCCTTGCGAAGCCGCAAGCGACAACATTTATAGCATATTATGTTTAACAAGTCATGTAAATAATATCCGTTATTTCCACAAAAACCGAAAGTGAAAGCAAGCAAAACTGTAGATATTTTATCAGATAAACCACAAAGAATCATTACAGATGGCAATTTCCGAAAATCTTCGTCATGAAAGGAATGTATACAGTTCGTGTTTTGTTTGATTCTGTTTTGAATAAAAGAACATTTTTCGATTAAATTGCAAGCGGTTTTCGGCGTAACGACAACGGAATGTTAATTGAAGATTTTTATAATAAGATTAATATTATTTTTGAACGCGTAAACCGTCTGTTTGTTTAACAATCTCATCCATAACAAAAAAACACACATTTCTGCATAGAAACTATGCTATACATAGAAACTATTTCATTTATTTTAGAAGATTTATTTTAGATTTCATATTAATATATAATTTTTTGCAAATATGTAATAATCTCCGTTGCCAATATTATTGAAATGATGATATTTCTACCGCAATAACGTTTTTCTCTGCCTGTATTTTCCAGCTTGAAATGCAAAGCATCGCTTGCTTTTATATTCTACCAACACTTATAACAAATAATCATCTCTGTTTTGAGTTTATAAGAAGGTGGCTATTTCGCATTGCTCGCTTGCGGGATAGGCAGAGTAAACCGATTGTCTATAGACTTTCTGATTTCCCTCGGTTTACCGATTTGTCGGTTTGCGAGATAAGTGGTGATCCCACTTTTTATCGAACTGATAACGATTATTGACTGGTTCTAGTGAAACTAGAAGAACATTTTACAAACATACAAGCACAAAAATAGAAAAAAATTAAAAGCTTCATTATAAAGTAGCGTTGAGTCTCGGAATCCACTGAGAGATTAAATTTTATTTGAAACTCTAGAAAAAAATATTTTTTACCGAATAACATAAAGTACTAACACTACACCGTAGATACGACATGTTAAGTTTTGGCAAGGAAGACCAAATTTTATCCATGCCCTTCGAACCATTTCAGATTAAAGAAAAGCAAATGTAGAAACAAATATAATGTAAACATAGAACAACACGCACACGCACACGCACACGTACACGTACACGTACACGTACACGTACACGTACACGTACACGTACACGTACACGTACACGTACACGTACACGTACACGTACACGTACACGTACACGTACACGTACACGTACACGTACACGTACACGTACACGTACACGTACACGTACACGTACACGTACACGTATACGTACACGTACACGTACACGTACACGTACACGTACACGTACACGCACACGCACACGCACACGTACACGCACACCTACACGTACACGTACACGTACACGTACACGTACACGTACACGTACACGTACACGTACACGTACTGTGTGTATATGTGTACTTTAGCGTTTCGCACATTAGTAGGAAATTTAGATCTCGTAGTCCTGTCGGTCATTAAAGATTTTGTTTTATTGTTATACTAGCGACCTGCCCGCGGTTTCACCCGCGTAGCTTTTGTTCCCGTGGGAATATCGGAAAGGTTTATATACTGAAACCTTCCTCAAGAATCAATCTATCTATTAAAAAAACTGCATCAAAACCCGTTGTGTAGTTTTAAAGATTTAAGCATACATAGGGAAATAGGGGCGTAGGGACAGACAGAGAAAGCGACTTTGTTTTATACTATTTAGTGATAACTTGTTTTTCTCCGTTACGATATCTATGCGCACACAGCGATACAAAAAGAGTATATAAATATTGTTTAGTTAATGAATCTTTCTATTGTTTAGTGTGAAGTGATGGCTATATTCAAGAGGTTTTCTTTTCGATATTTCTATACACACAATGTGTTTTATATTAATAGAAATAAAAAATATTTATTTTAGTATAGCTTCTTACCCGTGGTATACACACTTATTTGTGAATTCTAAGGGAATAATTTATTTTACAAAATAGAAGGTAGTATACATATGTATGTGTTGAGCCTAATTTATGTATAGGTTTCTAAACTACAGATTTCTAAGTAATTTATCTGTAAACACATTATGTTTAAATCCGTTAGCCATTAGTTGAGACGTAAGTAACAAATATATTCGTATATGTACTCATAAACTTTCACTTTTATGAAATTATTAATAGAACAGTACTTATAATATTTTTAATGGATGTAAACCATCAAATTTATTACATTTTTGTAGCTAGGTAACAACATTTTTAATGATTCGACAAAGAATTTTCACGTTTAAGGCTCTATAAAACAGACCTCCATAAACAAGCAATATTGCTTTATGGATGATTTGTTATTAATGATTACTTTTACTTCTGTTTAACTACATCAAGCAGTTATCCCAAAAAATTGCCAAGCCCAATTAACAGGGCTAAAAAGCCCAAATATCTGTTTACTCGTTTACGCTAAGTAAGCAGAAGTTGTTAATATTTTTTATTAATAGCCCTAGTGAAGGTTGCCACCTACTATTTCTTGATTTAAGGGTTAACAATATCAAAAATACGGGTTTTAAATATTTTTTATGGGAAATTGACATTATTAATTTATAAAAAAAAATTTAATTTACATTTTTATTTATTGACAGAGGTAATAGCTTTTTAAACATCTTAATTTTGTAAAGCAAGTGTAAAAAAATATCTATACATGTTTTACACGAACGAACGAATTCCGAGTCAAATTACCGCGGCGAGTCAGAAAGAATGCTCGTGTTTTGCCGCACTGGCCAACAATGATGGAATTTGTAAAAATAAGGGAGCTTTATTTACCCTGTATTATTTTTGATAATTACGGATTTCTACATTTTTGTAGCGCAAAAAACGGGGTAATCTGTATTTGGCCACCCTACTCAGCTTCCATGTATTCAAACGGTAATGTTTTCTTCCAGTTTCATTGTTTTACAAATTTGTAATATTTATACAGACACAATTTAATAAAAACTTTTTAGTAACTTGTGATGTTTTACCACATTAAGTGGTCTTAGCCTGGATCCGTTTTGAAGATTTGAGTATTATTTTTTTTGCCTGGCAGTTCGTTAAAAGAATATTTCTGCCATGTTTCGCCCATGTCTAGTACTACTATCTTACTCTTTTGCAGAAGCACCGGTATTAGTATTTGTCATTGTCGTATTCCCGTGTGAAAGGTAAGATAGCCGGAATCAAAAATGCAAATTACGTTAAATCCAGTCACTCACACGTCAATCAGTCACACGGATGGATGTGTACCACCACCACATCAAAGATGGTAATGGTGTCTTGTTTTCAGTGTGAGGGGGATGGTAATGACACATTCATAAGTTTACCGGCTACCATACTCTCCAAACCGGAATAGAACAACTACAAGCATTGACGCTATTGCCGAATAGGTGAGATGGTGGAACCAAATACCCAGGTGAAACGTTGCGTAACTCTACCACTTAATATAAATAAGTCCAGTTTTTATTTTACCTTATTAGTCTAGAAATTCTTTCGAGTACAGCTCAGATTTGATACCCAGATCGAGCAAAGTATTGTTAGTAAAATATGTGATGTGTCTACGTCTCAAGGGAACCACCGTGATGATATTTATTTATTTTATACGGAGTGTTTTATTTATTTTCACAATTAAAATAAAATCTAAAATATTAATAATATTTTGAATCTAAAATACTAATATTTTCTACTACTATTTAACATGAATTCATCGGGACTTCCAACAAAGAGAAGGCCAGAATTTCGTTCAATGCAGCTTATTAAAGCTGAATAAAGTATCTATTAAAGCTATCAAGTACACAATTATTAAATTGTATGGCATAACGTATTTTCCCTACCATAAGGTTAGTGATTGCCACTATCTTCTTTGATTTGAAAACTCTACAGTTGCTAAGAGACCGGCAATAATACATTTACATCTCCGGTGTTTATTGAGCTAAAAGTCGATTAAGTCAGATGAATCTTGCTAAAAAGAGACTCTAAGAAAATATGTTAAATATCAAATTTAAATCACAATAAAAATATTTTATTGTTTTATTGTTTCAGGTGTACCTCTAAGAGACAATTGAAACAAAACAGAAGCCCATGAATCCACACAACTCAACGTTATAACAACAAGCTGCTGCCTATACTTAGGTATATTTTCATTATAAAATATAAAAACAATTTAGTAATTAATTTCAATTTATTCAAAAAAAGACTGTTATTATATTCATAACCTGTCGCTTTCAATTACTTGAGAAAACCTTTCTTGGTTTTTGTATAAAAAGGTGAAATATTACGCTAAAAATACAGTTCAATATTTCTTAAAACAACCTTCTTATTAATGTGAGGCTTTATGATTATGTGACTGTATTTTGTAAGATTAACACGTAATTTATCTAACTTAAGTCAAATTTAAATTCCCTTGTACTTTCAAGCCGCTTCTCTTGCGTAGTAAGCAGAGTGAACTCAACCTTTACAGATTCTCTACGTTTACATTTACATTTAATCGGTTTGTCAGCTGGCTGTTGTAAATCCTTATCTAAGGCACGAGAGTACAAGTGTATCAGTATCACCAGTCCCTAGAATGCTACTGATATTTTCTAGATTGCAAATAACCCAAAAATACATTGCCCAACTCAGAAATGAAAGAGGCATTTTTTGTGTTGTGATTTTTGAACTTCTTTAAGAGAAGGAACTTTTATCATAAATCTTGTTTCTTAAATAAGAATACCATCTATCTGTTTCTTAAATTAGAATACAAAATCTATAAAATACTTGAATTTTATTTTTGTTTGATTTATTATTGTAACAAAACAGGTAGACTGATTTGTAGAAATTTGGGATATTTTAAGCCATTATATTAATTATTGATTGATTAGGAAATTTTTATACCAAAATGTATTTTTTGTGAAGAACCTAAATATTACATTAGGTGAAATGTAGTGCCACGAAAGGATAGCAGATTTTATCTAGTATTTTATGTTAGACTATTTATTATAACCTAGCATTTGATAACCCTAAAAATTCCCGAAAAATGGTGGGCATCAATTTACGATGAAATTCACAAAGAAAAGGTAACTTGTCTTTTTTTTCAATAAAGCAGCACCTGCTAACCATTTGTACGGCGTTCCCTCTAAGCTGTAAGCTTTGTAAATGTTGCACCATTTGTAGCGAGATTGAAAAACTGTTTCGCGTTCCAATTGCAACATTTTGGTTGTTCTGTCCTTGTTTGTATCGTGCAGTTTTACGGCCCTTTTCAGAACGCGTTAAAAGGTTGCAAAATTGTACAAACATTTTCTCTTTTACTTTAAGGCTTGGTTGTAAAACAGAGTACACTTTAGTCATTTAACTTTTAATTGGTTCGTTTTAGTATTCAGCCTTTAGATATTCTTCTCAGCTGCTGTGAATTTCTTAAATAATAATGATAACTAATTATATCATGTTTACTAATGAACGAGCTAACGAGATGCAAAAAGAAAACCATTTTGAGGGGACGAATATAAAAACGCTGTCTCTTGTTCCATAATATAAAATTTGCTGATGTAATGTACTAGATGCTACCAATTTACTAGGTTTTATATATATCATACTAGCTGCAACGTGCAGCCCGCTGCATTACAAAAGTTTTTGGCGAATCCCGCGGGATCACCAAATTTTTCCGGGACAAAAAGTAGCTTATATGCTATTCCAGGTCATTACCTACTTGTGCGCCAAATTTTATTCAAATCCGTACAGCAGTTTTTGCGTGATTGAGTAACAAACATCCATCCATCCAAACATCCAAACTTTCGCATTTATAATACTAATACAGATGATAGTAAACAAGATGGCTCTCCTGATGGAACGAGAAACCATCGCCTATAGACAACAAAGATGTTAATAGCGCGTTACTATCTGTATAGCGAGATGGATGACCTTACCCCCCGAACCAGAATACCATAACGACAAGCATTGGCGCTATTGCGGCAGGAATAGGTAAGGCGGTGGTACCAAATACTGGGTGAGACGTTGCGGAGCTTTGCCATCTAGTAGTCATGATGGTAGTGACATGTATAGCCAATCGATCGCCTCTTACGACCTTTCGGCAGATCGACTGTTGGTCTATTCTTCAAAGGAGCCTGAACCAATACGGGGGGAGTGGTACAGTTCTACGAAGTTCATAAAAGGCAGTTCGTAAACTGTGAAAGATTGGCTATACGTGTTACTACCATCGTGACAGCTAAGTGGTAGAGTCCTGCAACGTCTCGCAGAGGTTTCAGTACTACAGCCTTGCCTATGCCTGCCGCAATAGCGTCAATAATCAAATAACACAATATAAAGTTAATGTTCTTCTTATTCATTTCCACTAAATTTATTAATGTTTTATAGTAATATGATTCTGGACAAAAATATAATTAAAGATGCATTATCAGATATAATATAGGTATTAATAAAAAAATATAATTGGTCATTTTTTTATATTGATTCTATGAGTTTAATTAATTGTAAGATAATTCATGACCTTAAATTTATAAAATATGAACATTAATTATGATTAAGTAGATTATAGTATGTATTTGTCACCGACCACACAGCCTATAGACGGCTAATGTTTGATTTTCCGTATTGAATGTATTCTGGCAACTAGCTGAAGGAAGACGAAGTGGGGTTGCAACGCCGTAATTGGCTAACTCAAGGCCACAGTGAAAGATAGTAATGTACAGAGCATCTGATTGGTCGACACTGATTACTCAATCACTACTCATTGGCGCGTGGACATTTACATCGGAACTATAAGTCAGATGTGTTGACACAAGTCATTCGCCTATTATTAGGTGTCTATGGGCTATGGTCGGTGGTATTTGTACACCGGCATTGCCGGTAGATTATGGCGATCTGAATTACATTTGTAAGACCTTAGATTTATTGTAACCCATATTCATGCAAATAAAATATATTCTATTCTATTCTATTCTATTCTAATGTCATATTCCGGTTTGGAGGGTAAGGTAGCCGATAAACTTATGTATGTTATATATTACCTTAACACTCCACCACATCTTTAGTCTCTATAGGCAATAGTTGTGTCTTTTCACCAGGAGAGCACTCTGATTGTTTGCTATCTTATAATAAAATTTTAAAAAACACCAATTTCGAAATATTAAACGACAAATGCTCTAGTTGTAGTAAAATATTAAAAAGTATAATTACGTCCGGTTCCCTTGCGAGATAGGCAGAGTATACCGAACGTCTGTACACTTTCCAGTTCGCCACGATTAACTGGTTTGTTGGTTGGCAAAATGAGTGGTGATTCCCGTCGCCATGTTTTAGCAACCTGATAAAGGTTATCGATTATTTCTAGTAATGAGCAGGACCGAAGCACAGAATACTTAGAGACTACCAGAAGTCAATGTTATATACAAGTATTATTCGAGCATAGCACACATAGATATCTCTCACGGACGCGATATCTCCGACTGGTGCGGAACAATGCACCGAACCATTCCGAGATATCGCGTCCGTGAGAGATATCTATGTGTGCGTTGCTCGAATATCATATGTATGTAGATTGACTATTGATAGTCTCCAGTATACTGTGACCGAAGTCTTTACGTGCTCATCAGAGGCACGGGAGTGGTAACACACTACCAGGGCAGACTCAGAGCTGCTACTGAGATTTTGGATTTTCGAGAAAAACCTCGAAAGAACCTCAATAACAATTTCGCCTGACCCGGGTTAGAATCCAGGACCTTATCATATATAAGAGGATCGAAAAATGTCTGAAATTTTAATAGTAATAAAATTATCTTCACGCTTGTATTCCCAAAGCGGTAGGCAGATGTACAAGATGTGCACACACGATTAGCAGAAGATATTTAGTCACTAAATGGTAGGTACCAACCAACTATCAACCAACCAACCAAACTATCGCCAACCAGACACTTTTTTAATTCCGGGCAACGTTGTTTCCACCAGAAAACTGAAAAGGCACTTTTTTTGATTTGCCCGACCCGGGAATCGAACCTGGGACCTCGTGTGGTCAACGCTGATTCTAGACCTCTAGAGACCACAGAGGCGATAATAGTAATAACTAACAAGTTGTACATAGTTTATTTATTTAAACTTAATCTATATTTAATATTATAAATGCGAAAGTTTGAATGTTTGAGCGGACGGATGTTTGAATGGATGTTTCTTACTCAATCACACAAAAAACTACTAAATAGATTTGAATGAAATTTGGCGCACAGATAGATGATGACCTGAAATAGTACATAGGCCAGAAAAATTAGGTGACCTCGCGGGATTCACCAAAAATTGTAATGCAGCGGGCTGCGGATTGCCGCTAGTATAAAAATCTATGCACCGTCGCTTAAAACGAATCAGGTAGAAAAATAAAAGTACTGTTAATTGACACTTTGTACTCCATGATTCTTCTATTTTCTTGACCGTAAAAGTGAACGATGACCCCGATTTGCATTCCATTGTTGTTGCGTTCAATCAAAGTCCATTAAAAATAATCATGTTCTAGTATGTTGAATTCTGTTCTATAGTTTCTGTTCGGTTAAAAATTAATGCCACAACTACAGACCACATAAATACTAATAGACACGGCATTGGGAAGACAAGGTGTCCAAAACTCTCCTATCACTGTCAAAAGCGTCATACATTTGTAGCTATATTATATCGAGAAAAAATAAACCAATGTTGTACGGTTTTTTCGTACCGAATGAGATGACAAAGTTTAAAAATTACCGTTGGAGTGTTTTTATTTCATCGGTAAGTAGTATAACTGTGTATTTCTGTGCTTGAATGCAAGCTATGCTGACAATCTAAGAAATTGTCTTGAAAGGCGTATCCATTTATTCCATGGCTACAACTAACATTTCTCTGCGTTAAAATAAAATAAAATCAGAACTCGAAACAAATTTCTGTTAAGAAGACATCCAAATCACGGCTTATATTATTGGAAACTAAAGAGACATAAATTTATGTAATAACCGTGCAATCAATATCAGTATTGAGATAACGTCCAATAAAATTTAAATTTATGTCAGCCTAACCAAGGGTCGTCATATATCCGTCATCCACCCCGCATGGTCATTTATACGCACTGAATCGTGAGATTGACATATTGGAATATACGCATCGCTCAAACACACCGCTTTATTTGAACAAAAGGGTGTGCCATTGAAAAATTATGGATTCACTTTGTATACGATACTTTTGACATGGTGACATTTAACTTTTGAACAAACATGATTAATTTATACAGTTTAGTACAAAGTTTAATGTGTTTTTTTATATGATTGAAATTAATAATGGAGATGGCGTGAGAAGTGCTATGATATTTGTACATATGCAAACAATTGTAAAATAACGGGCCAAAAGCGAATCGGACTCGTGCAGGAAGGGTTTCGTACCATAATCTATAAAAAAAAAAAACTACAAAAATCACGTTTGTTATATGGGAGCCCCCCTGAAATATACATTCTTTAAATGTTATTATTTATTTTCAAAGTGAATATATAACAAAATATTCTGTGAATATTTCAAGCGTCTACTAGTTGTCGTTTTTATTAAGATCGAGAGAAAATTGCAAAAAAATCACGTTTGTTGTATGGGAGCCCACTTAAATTTTTATTTTTAATATTTGTTGTTATAGCGGCAACAGAAATACATCACCTTTGAAAATTTCAATTGTCTACCATGGTTTATGAGATACAGCCTGGTGACAGACGGATAAATACACAGCTGGATGGAGGGCGGAGTCTTAGTAATAGGGTCCGATTTTACCCGTCGGGTACGGAACCTTAATATCCATAAAATTACAAAAAATATGATTAAATGTATAAAAAATATAATGAATAGTTATGAAAGGAAAAATGAAATCAAACATTTGATTGCTAGATTCTGTTTACACGTTCTTAGAACTGATTAGCTATGTCGAACACAGGAAGTTAACGTAGCATTAAAATGTAGCTGTAAGATTTATATTTATTATTATTGCTACTTGTAAATACACTTCTGAAATATACTTCGAATAAGCAACAAGCTAACTTTTACGTATGCAGATCGTAGAGAAACGGGTTAGTTAGTATTCACTACGTACCTTCAAATGATATCAGTATCGTCACTATACATTTTTTGGTATGTTTAGTGAAGATATCAAGAAGTTACTAAACAGGTTAAAAAATGTAAAAAAAACGTAATTTTCCTTCTAATTGTGATACAAAGATAAAAATAATTATCATTACGACAGTTAAACTGAACGTCAATAGACGTTTAGACTCATTACTTTCTCGAGTAGCGAAACGGGCGGTGATGCTATTATTCAATATGAAATCCCAGTAACTATTTTCATGCATCATAACTAGGACCAACTGATTTTACCAGTTTTTCCGAGGCATGTGGAGCCCGAGGAGGTACGAGGAGCGGATATTCAGACGCTACATCTAAATTCAGGACTGCTAATAATTTTTTTCTACATAGAACAACCCAATGAAAAGACTGCAACTTGAGACATCGTGATCTGAGTTGAACAGTCTAATCACTAGAGAAATGAGATAATTTAGTGTTGAATTAAAAACATTAATGTAATACATAAATCTATTAACAAATTAATTATCGAAGCAGCGAAACATGAAATCACGAGTTTTATTTCAATTAGGAATTAAATTTTGTAAAAACTACGAATACGTAAAAATAAAAATAAGAAAAAAGTAACAACATTTTATTTTTATATTTTTATTGTGAATATATTATATCGTATTTACTTTATCAATTTCCATCCGAGCGTACTGGCTGATTCGCCATGCTCTTTGCAAATTTGATATCTCACATTATACCGCGGTAATGGAACAAATGGCTGACACACAATTGAATCCTTTTTCATTTACACTATTAATGTCCAATATAATTTTGTTATGTGCATCAATCAGTTTGCGAATCAAACGGAATATTTAATGATACAATTTTATTGATCGCAATTATTTAAATTGATATGACGGTAATGATTTATACGGTTATAAAAGGATTTTATGATCATTTCATTTGTATAACGAGATTAAACTTTATGTCATCATGGTATCAGAGAGATAATCAAATATCTAGAAAATTAGTAAGTTATTGAGTATAAGCATTAAAAGGTTATTAAAAAACCGGTAACTTATAAATAATCTCTAATCGCCCCGTGAGAGGGTTAAAGTAACTGATTCTCCTCCATCACTGATGGTCATAGAGCATTAAAAGTATATAATGAAAAAATATAGTTACTAGGTGATTCAAATTATAATAAAACCGAAATAAACGCAGACATAGCAAACGAAAGAATAAAGACAGTAAAGAAATATGTTGAAGAAATAAAAATCCTAAGCAAACATAATATACACGTCCTAAAAATATACTTCCTGTTTGCATAAATTAAACATTTCTCTAAAACGGTACAACAAAAGACTGATTAAATGTTGGTGAAAAATAATTTGGTCGTCAAAACAAATGATGGTGAAAATGTAACAGTATAAACAGAATCTCGTTTGGCAGCTTGTAGCGGTGAGGGAGGTAAGTCTCATTTCGCCAGGCAGATAAGTGCTGCCGTAATCTGTGTTTGGGTTCGTGTAAATGCAAATCGTCCCATAAAGCCATCGCCCCATCTTGTTTCGTCCCCCTTCCCCCTCTCTTAATGAAGAGCATCTCGGACCTCGAGCCGGCGTTCGTCATCTCAACGGCGGTTTAGGTACTACGAAATTAGTGTTGCTCCAAATTGTTCTACCTATGGATCAAGGTTATATTGGTTCATATGTAATTTAAGTTTAATAAGTTTCTGATTGAAGGGTTAATTAAAGGTTCACGATGTATGTGTTTAAGTATACTCGTAGGTATATATGTATAATGATCCGCAGATATATCCTTATATTAGAATTTAAACAAGCTTCGTATTGGGCTTTGTCCTGGTAGAGTTTTTTAATAAATGTTGTCAATAATTTCTAAGTTCATTTTGTTCATTCATTTTTATTTATTTTAAAGTATATGGTTATTTTTATTGAATGTTTCAAAAAATCTAAAATATCTTAGTATTTAAAAATATTTTCCAGAAATCTTATATATATATAAAAATCAATCCCTATTTTCCTTGGTCACGACATCAAGCCTGAATGGCTGGACCAATTTCGGTATTTTTTTTTGTTGTGTTTGTAATTGTAAAGAGAAGGTTGTTATAAAAGCAAATATTAAGAAAATTGCGCGGAAAATTAGAAAATTTAAGAATACTTAACCACCATATAAAGTTTAATGCCATTTTGGCTGCGTGGAAGGACAATCCCGTAGTCTTATATAAATTACGTGTCACGTTGTTTGTCCGCTATGGATTCCTAATATGTAAGGCAAAACAACGTTTGTCGGGTCAGCTAGTAACATATATATTTTAAATGATACAGTACGTTTTGTTAAAAAAATAATAGTATTCTATTCTAGTTTAAATGTTAGTTTCTACAGTTATATGTTAACTAGAATAGCTTTCAATTAAATTATTGTTAAAATTAATTCCTTAAAAAATTAAATTAACAATTTAATAAGAGCTATCATTAGTAAAATAAAGAAATTGTCTATATCGAAGGAATCTAGACAGAAATTGGTATGAATAGTTGACGTATTGATGTAAATACGTCAACTATTCATGCCAATAATGAATGAAATTTTGACATCAATCTTAACCTTTTGACCCCGCATAATAATTTAAAATAACGCATACTGTTCGAATCAAGGACAAACCGATACATATATTGACGCCATATAGGGCTTGTAAAACTCAGGACCGAATTAAGCATATCTGTCTCATTCTTAAAAACAATATTTCTGTGTAAATTTTTCAAAAACCTTTCTCAAATTTTCTCGTTCATATTATAGAAACACGTATATTATTTATTATGTATACGTCTCAATCAAAATTAAATTATCGCGTCCATGGTCTAGTGTTCCGGTGTCGATGGTGACCAAATGAGGTACCGGGTTCGATTACTTGGTCGGGCAATTCAAAATGTTGTTTTTTTAGTTTTATGATAAATCAAGGTTGCTTGGAATTGGCTAAATACCCGGTTGGCGATAGACTTGCCACCTATCACATTGATGGACTAAATATCTTCGGCTAATCGTAGATGCACATTTTATACCTCTACCTACCTCTTGGGGACACCGGCGTGAAGATACTTTAAGTATACGTGAGTAGAAAAAAGAGTCGTTAATCATTGCAAACATAAAAATGAGATGCATAAATTGACAAAGCAAATGGAAAAATTAATATTATGACCTTTACTTGAAAACTACACAACTACTACGACCTGAATAAGTTGCACCTTAGAAAAGCGACACGGCCCTGGCTGGAATATTGCTGTGAACGATATTCATTAAACCATTCGCGTCCAATGAATGTCCCTGAACAAAGAACTTCCCCTTTAGCGGTTGTAGGTGAAACAGTACGTTCGCCGCGCGGGGACCTCGTGTTGAATTACAAATACGACATGAGGTGAATTCCAATGAGGTGGACTATTTGTACCTTAGTCTTATGCGGAATATAGTATCCTTGTTATATATTATTATATTATATGGGTAAAGAAATGTTACGTTCATGAAATGTATATAAAGTTTGTCGTGAAGGTTATAAGGAACATAATATACGTTATAAAAAGAACGTATTTCGTAGGTTTTGCGTGATTTTATATATATCGTTGAAAATGCTTAGTTTTACACGAAGCAGTAAACAAAAAATGGAAAGAGAAACCATCGCCTATAGACAACAAAGATGTTAATGATGCATTGCTAGCGAGATAGCAATGACACATACATAAATCTACCGGCTATCTTATCCACCAAACTGAAACACAACAATGATTAGCATTTACATGATTTTGGCAGGAATAGGTAAAGCGGTTGTAGCAAAACTGGGTAATATTTTGTATATTATCTCTATCAGCTAGTAGTCACGATGGAAGTGACATGTGTAGCCAATCAGTCGCCTGTTACGACTTTTCGACAGAACGGCAGTTGGTCTATTCTTAAAAGAGTCCGCCCGCTTGGCTATATGCCAATCGTATATCTTTTACGAATTGCTTTGCTAATAGGTAAATTATCTATTCTTTAAAGGTGGTCCAGGCCTACTTTCCTTGATATCAATAAATAAGAGACCACAATCACACATTGCTCAACTGCAACTCCATGATCCAAACTGCCACTTGACCAAAAAGATTCTCAAATTAATACCTAAAAACATATTTTAAAGCGCTTAACATTTCTCAGATTATATACCTACTAGCTGTTGCCTGCGACTTCGTCCGCGCGGACTTCGTTTACTCCGCACAGCTCCTCCCCCATAGGTGATGGCGTGATAATATGTAGTCTATAATTATGTTGACCCAACCTGTTAGTAATATTCACGCAAAATTTGAAGTAAATCCATGCAGTACTTTTTGAGTTTACCCCGGACATACATTGAGTTTCCTACGATTTTATTCAAAGAGTCTACCCCGCATATACATATAGACAAACAGACAAAAATTCTAAAAACTATATTTTTGGCTTCGGTATCGATTGTAGATAGCGCCCCAAGTATTCTTTAAAAAAAATATTCAATGTAGAGTTTTGACTTTCCTACGATTTTATTATATGTACTTATAGATAAAAATGCGAATCCACACATTCTTACTATAATATAAAGCGAAAGTCTATCTGTCTGTTACACTTTCACGGCTAAACTGCGAAACTGATTTTTATGAAAATTGGCATGAAGATAGTTGAAGATATGAGCTCCAACAAAACCATCTTTTTTTAAATCAAACCTTAAAGGACTGAAATAGGGGATGAAAGTTGGTATAAAAAATATATCAACGAAATGTAAATTCACTTACAGGTAAAGCTGCTCTGATAAGCTAGTAGTTAATATTTTGGGTGTGTCTTTGACGACAAACATGGCCATCATTGACGATACTTTACATACAATGACTACTAATAGTTTAGGAATAAATACGGTCAGTTTGCGCTCTAAGATAAACAGGAAAGTCACGTTTAAATATTAAAATCGATGCCTAATAAAGAATACATGATTCAGTTGTACACGGCTGGAGTATAAAAATTCATTCACCCATATCCGCTTGGACAGATACGCGGACTAACATTAAATATTCATCGGGAATAAATTGGAAAAAGGCTTCGTTTTGAAATTAGATTACTAGTCCATGAAACGACTATCATAGACGTTAAGAAACCTAATTTCTTGGTAATGCATTATTGGTCTAGTAATCAGTCTTCAGGTAATGACTTTTTTGTTTTATTTTGGGTCGGGCCTAAAAATTACTTTTCGATGTTTTCGAACAAGGAAAATCTTGCTAAAACCAGGGTTTTTATATAATTGACCAAAGTATATTATGATTAATGACGTTGCAAAACTTTAAAAGCTCAGCCACTGAGCTAGTGTCGACACTAGCTTTGTTTCCGAGCGTCCCGGCTTGAGAGAGATGGTCGCGGGTTCGAGTCTCGCGTGTCGATATATTTCTTTGTTGTTTTTAAAGTTTTTCAAGTTTCCCAAGCACGGGGTGAGTGCTATAAAAACAAAAATAATGACGTGTTTAATTTATAATCTCTATTGTCGGTGCTTTATGAAACTCCGTCATAATGATTATTTTAATTCTTTTATATATAACTCAAATCTTTATAAATAACTCAAATCTTTTAGTATCTGATAGCATAATCAAAAAGGGTACAATTCCATATTACTTTAGGATTAAATCATGTAATAACTCAGAAAATACACATACTGAAAATCAGTTTTTTCTTAAATGATTGCCAGTTTAAATTATTACATCAAAATATAGCAGGTGCACGGAGTAAACAAGATTAGTTGCAATTAGCTATAACTGAACTTAGGGATACATTAGGAAAAATTGATGTTATCTGCCTCTCAGAAACATTCCTGAAACAAGGTTCTGAACAAAACTTTAAACTAAATGATTATACTATGGCCTCTTTAAATTTTTGATAAAGCTATGTATGAAAGATTTATAATTATTTACTGGAATTTAAATTACTAAAAAATAATCAATATGGATTTAGGAAAGGTAGATCTACAACCTTAGCATGTTTTGAGTTAGTACAAAGTATTACGGAATGCCTGAATACAAAAATGTATCCACTTTATGTATTTTTAGATATGAGTAAGGTATTTGATTTTGTTTCACATAGAATTCTGTTGACAAAACTTGAAAAGTATGGCATCAGAGGAAAATCGTTAGAGTGGATACAAAGTTATTTAGATAAAAGGAAACTATGTGTTGAAATTTCAAAAGTATCTGGCAATCATTAAAAAATATTTACTTCAAGTTATTGCTGTAGTGACTGTGGAATACCACAGGGAAGTGTTTTAGGGCCCTTGCTTTTTCTAATTTATATTAATGATCTCCCAGAAACTATCGATTATGAATCATTCTTATTTGCAGATGACACTACACTACACTACACTACCCTCCTTATTAAATGTAAAAACAAAAATCTTTTAGTAAAGGAAACATCTGAAACCTTACTTAAATTTCAGAATGGTTTAAAAGCAACAATCTAAAAATTAACCTGAGTAAAACAAAAATAGTTGAATTTCATACATATTACAGTAATAATATTAAAAGTACAAACATATTCTTTAACAATACCAATATAGAAAATACAAATAATACTAAGTTTCTAGGAATATTAATTGACAAACATTGTAACAGGAAAGCACACTTTGATTCCCTTTGCAATAAAATTGATAGATTTGTGTATGTTTTAAGAAGAATAAGAGAAATAGCAAACTTAAACGCTACCTTGTTAGCATATCATGGATATGTCTCATCTGTATTGCAATACGGAATCCCTATTTGGGGACTCTGTAGATTTAATCAAAATATTAAGAATACAAAAGAAATGTATACGTGCAATATGTAATGTGAATCAATTTTATTCTTGTAAACCACTTTTTAAAAATCTTAAAATACTACCTTGTCTTTATATCCTGGCGGTATGCGTATTTGTAAAAAAACATCAACACTTATTTAAAACAAATGCTGAAGTATTAGGTAATACATATTTTAGGAATAGTGAAAAACTACATGTGCCCAGCCAAAGACTCCACTTGTTTAAAAGAAATGCCTATTGTATGGCAATTAATATATACAATCATAGTCCTGATAGTGTTAAATCTAAAAATAAAATCTAAAAAATAAAATTATGGTTTAGTCTATAGTCGAACTGAGTCATAGTTTCTTTATCCTATAATTTGACTAGTATTTATTTGTACTTTAATCGAATTACCGTCGGTTCTTGACTAGAGGGCTATTGCTATCTCTATAAAATAGTCATACAACTTCAGAAAAGTCCAATTCTAAGCGATATGATATTTGCGGCTCGGAAACTCTACAATACTTTTACTCATAAGTTGGAATCCCAGAAGGCAAAAATATTATCCCTCGTATGCCAGTTATTTATTAGATAATAACTTCGCAGATACGCCTTCCTGGGGCAATACTGGTACATTTTATTAACCAAAAAGATTAAAACTGTAGTGGTCTATAAACAACACAGAGGCTAGGTTTTGTACATTGTGATTTTTTTACACTTTCTTCTTTTTGGCAAATTATCGAGGAATTTAGCGTAAATATGTATTTATGAGACTACTTTCATATTTAATGTAAAACATCAACCAACTACAAAACTGACAAAACCGATTGGCTATATGTGTCATTGTCATAGTGACTACTAGGTGGTAGATTTCCGCAACGTCTCGTCCGGGTATTTGGCACCACTGCCTTACCGATTTCTGTGGCAATAGCGTCAATGCTTGTCATTGTTGTGTTCCGATTTAGAGAGTAAGGCAGCCAATAGATTTATGCATGTGCCATTGCAATTCCACCATACGGAGAGCGATGCATCATTAACATCTTTGGTGTCTACAGGCGATGGTTTCTTTTTCCATCAGAATAGTCATCTACTTGTTTGCCATCTTATAATATAAAAAAGAGAGATATATCTTATAATATGGAAAAACCTCCAATGGTGTTAACTAGTGCACGTTCAGCTTTCGCTAGCATTTTACAAGATGTTAGACAAAAATACAGGTGGTTTTCTATTCGAAAGAGCTCAGGTTGTACATGACGAGTATTATTATAAACTTTAAGGCGAGGCACCGAGACAAACCAAAAAAAATCTTTTTTGCTTAATCACATTTTTATGTATTGATTGTTAAATAACAGTTTTACAAAAAATACACGATATACCTGAAGATATTATGTAAGGAATGTACTAACTCATTTCATGTTAAAATTTACTTTATTCGATTATATAAAATTCCGAAAACAGTCTTAAATCTCTAAACAAATAATTTGTTCATAATATTTATAATTTTCTACGTGATTTTTATATGGTGATATTTAGTTTTAAATATAAAAAGACGTGTGGCACTCGGAGACTGCCGCGGTAAAGCTATTGCATAGCATTTTATATCAACTTATGAAATTACAATTATATATTTATTTTATTTATGCAGTATTTTTTTTTCTTTGTTTTTTCATATTTAAAACACTTTGTACACAAATTATACGAGTACAGATATTCACTGTTGTACGTAGATGATAAATACCTATACACCTATATACTTTCTCACAAACAGCTGATTACGGTAGTTTTCCAAAAACAACCAATGCCACCTAAAGGCGGGTTGCTGAACTAAAAAGACAAGCGTGATATTTCAAAAAGTCATTAAAAGTTCTGGTATTTAACGATAGATGGAAAAACTAAAAAGTATCACCGCTGTGCCGGTCGGAGTGGGGGGTGTTAGGTTTTTTCGTTACGGAATTTCTGGATTCGGTCTCCACGCTCAAGGCCCGCGATAGATGCTATGCAATAGCTTAATAAAATTTTTTGATTGTTAAATTTCAATAGTACTATATTTATTCACTCTATAAAGACTAAAAGATTTAGTTATGATGTATAATATATCCTTCCAATCCCTATAGGGATTTAAAATGAAGGTCTATTTATGCAGGTCTATATGTACAAGTCTTATACTACTCTTGAAACCTATTTATAGGCTGGCGTGAAGTTATTTTTACACTTATGGTTCTGATTGCTAACCTTGTCAAGGGTTAGGTCTAGGTAAGTATATATTGCACAAGTATTTGTCCTAAACTAAGTAAATGCTCTGTATTGAGACAGTCTGATTACGTTGTGAAACAATAACACCCTTATCAATCATTACATAGTATAAAACAAAGTCGCTTTTTCTGTCTGTCCCTATGTCCCTATGTATGCTTAAATCTTTAAAACTACGCAACGGATTTTGATGCGGTTTTTTTAATAGATAGATTGATTCTTAAGGAAGGTTTTAGTATATAAACCTTTTCGATATTCCCACGGGAACAAAAGCTAAGCGAATGAAACCGCGGGCAGGTCGCTAGTTAATAATAAAAGAGTCCACTAAGATATACTATATACAATAAAAAATTTCAAAATTTTACAATAAAATAGCACCCCGTAAAAGAGTTGGCGTGAAGATATGTACGTCCAAAATATTTTACATATAATATTTAAATACCTCGTTCAAAAATTTGTTGATCAGCAAAGATACAATTCTTATCGTTTTAATGTCGATCTAGAGTTTCTTATACTCTAAGTCTATATAATTCTATATAACAATAAAAAGAAAAATATTTTTAGTCTAAGATTTTTGTTTCTATATTACACTATTTATAAGACACAATACTCTAAACAACTATAAGTACAAAACAAAACAAGGTATAGAAATATAAAAATGCAAGACTGTACTCAATAGAGTATATACACTACAATCTCTTTCCCGATCACTATATGGGTCTGGCGTAATGATATGTTGGTGTTAATATGCGCTCTTACTATTTAACCTTAAAGCTATTCAATTAGACTTATTTACATATAATTTTTTCTTAACTCTTAATACCCATAAAGGGTCTGGCGTGATAGTATTTGTAAGTGCTCTTTTTATTTATTATAATTGAACAGAAAGATCTGTTTACACTATCTAAAAGTTTTACTCTATTGTTTATATTACTCTTACTATACCTCCAAAAATTTGGCGTGAAGATATTTTTCTATACTCGTTCTTTATATAATATAATTGGCAATAATTTGAGTTACACTTTCCTAAAATCTGACTTTACTATTAATGTTGCTCTTTCTGCCCCACAAGTGATTCGGCGTGAAGATACTGTTGTGTATACTATAATTTCTCGTAATAATGGATATAATAAGCCTACGGTTAGCCCCGGCCGGTTTTGTCCTATGCTATTATCACTATATTATACACTGTACACCCCACTAGGAGTTGGCGTGATGATATATCTAAGCACTATATTTGTGTTTTAACTATGCTACAATTTTTACATCTAATTTAATTTAATTAGATTACAGTTTAAAATTTATAATCAACACTGGTCACCCCTTTAAATTTGTCGTGCCGGGCGGAGCGGCGGGTGTTAGGTTTTTTCGTTACGGAATTTCTGGATTCGGTCTCCACGCTCAAGGCCCGCGATAGAAGCTATGCAATAGCTTAAAAAAGAATTGACTAAATTTTGGTTTTCAGTTGATGTCCTAGGGCGCCGCCCACTTTTCACGTTGCAGATCACAAGCTATACGTGATATTCAATTATATTTTCTTATTTTCTCTCTATATTACTATTATTATTATTATTGTTTTGTATCGGAATGTAATCGGAACGTAACGCATCTTTAAAATTTTATTCTCTATCCTCGTCCACTTATCGATTATGGAATTGCCGTCTAACAAATTTCAGTTCAAAAGCAGATTAAGACTTAACTATTAAAACCAGTACAGTCTGGTTTTTGTTTTGACTTGATTTAAATTGACGATCAAATCAATTACGCATTCCCAAGTTTTTACTACACGTTATATAGGCCCAAATCGGTCTGTAGATCGTGACGAATTGTATAATTGTAGTATTGGTTCATGAGAAAAATAATTACTATCTCTGAAATGTTATATTCATAGGCGGTCAAGCGAAACGGTGGGAACGGCTTAAAATCTGACTTAATATACATTTGATCCAAACGGAACTGTTAGTGGTTTATTAGACCACAATTTTGATACTATTTTTTATAACGACCATGACTGTTCTTATTCTTTTAATTTGTTCTTTATGGTCATTTTATTCGACTGATAGTAAAAAGTTTCAAGTAAGATTGAGACTCGTATATTTCTGATATTACATTATAAGTTTAATATTTTAAAAATATGTATCATAATGCCAGTTAGCTCGCGCAGCATAAAGTGTGAATCAAACATCAAAAGTTCCAACTTACTTCACAGGTTTGTCAGCGAAATAGGTGGTGATGCACATCTTAGTATTCTACCGATCTGAAAACGACTATCGCTTGTTTTATCACCGTCAACCGAGGCATGAAGTTATTTACAAACTGATTGCTCGGAATCAGGCTTTTTATCTCAAGGCTCGGAATCACGCTATTGAGGTTTAGATTTTAGGTTATCCCGTAAAAATCTCAATAGCATTTGTCCGACTCGGATTTAAATTTTTACGGTCTGAACCAAATAAACTAACCATTAGCCTGTATGCATTGATATATTAAAAGAGGAAGACTACGTTACCTAGTCACAGTGTCCGGTCCTACAAAACTAGGCCCAGTGGATTCAGTGACAATTAAACACACGCAGGACATCATATCGTACGCTTCTACTTTCCGACTGTTTTTGCCACTGAACACGCATTAAAATGCCTTCTTCTGTATTCAATCAGTGTTATAATCACGCAAATAAAAAAAAAGCACATGGAATCACTTTCTATTTGTAAGTACTAAAACAATTTGTTTAAAAAGTAAGATTATATTATTGTTTGGTTCGCCATATTTGTGAGAGTTACATAGAATAATATAAAAGTGACGCGACGAGCGTAGTCTACCGAGCCTACATTTAGCGATTGCTATTTTAGAGTGCAACGTATCTTCTCTTTTTTAATATAATTTCAATGCCTGTAAGTCTTTTCCTCGATCGAAGATAATAGATTAAACAAGTTTATTCTACCTAAATAGATACCTACTAAAACCGCTTCTTTGATTTCGATCAGGTTAATTAACAGTCATTACACCAAATTATCCTCTTTTATTACGTTCAAACAATAACGATAATATCCTATTTTATCACTTTTAAACAATTTATTGTTAAAAAACAACCTCCGAAACTCAGAAAACTAGAATTTTAAATTAAATTGACGTTTAAACTTTTGACGTTTAAATCACAAAAAGTAAGAAGTTAACGTCAAAATTTCCACCAACTTACTTCACGAGTTTGTTAGCGAAATGCCTGGTGTTCCCCATTGAAGTATTCTATCGACCTGAAAAAGTCATCGCTTGTTTCATCATCGTCAACCGAGGCATAAAGTTATTGACACATTGCTGCCTGATTCCAAGATGCTATTGAGGTTTAGATTTTAGGTTACTCCGTTAAAAATCTCAGTAAAATTTGCCCGATTCAGATCTGTGTTTTCATGGTCTGAGCTGAATAAGCTAACCACTAGCGCCTCTTTTCCTATTTTTATCCTCAATAAAACATAATAGGGTAAATAAGCTTCTTCTACTTTAGTAGATACCTACTTAAACCTCTTCCTCGATTTCGTTCAAGTCATTACACCAAGTTATCCTCTTTTATTACTTTCAAACAATGAATTTTATTATTTGAAAGTAACCTTTGAAACTACGTAAACTATAAAAGTATATTCACGCCCGTGGAGAAGAATACTAGAAGTTTGAATTAAATGTTCTAAAGTAGAGACTGTGTAATGTCACAAGAAAGAGTCTTCTTATATCCAGAAGGTAAGTATAATTTGGAAGGCCTCTGGTGTTTCATTTGTCCATGGGTGATAATAATTGCATAAAATTATATGATCTTTATTTTTTAGCTAGGCTTTCTCATGTATAAAGAATAGTTCTAAAACATATTATTAATTTTGAAAATGCTTATTTAATAAATAATTGAACGGCATAAATGCATAACACTGCAGTGCTTTACTCGCTTCGGTAGAAAAGCCTTGAAGTTCAGGATTTGAATCCCGGGTCGAATAATTTATGCCGAATTAGATTTTTAGATGTTACTAGCTGCGCCGGCGACTTCGTCCGCGTGGAAAAAATTCAAAAAAAGCCTTAGTTACTCCCTGTCACATTAGCTATCTGCCAGTGAAAGTCCCGTCAAAATCGGTCCAGCCGTTCCAGAGATTAGCCGGAACAAACAGACAGACAGACACAGACAAAAATTGTAAAAAATGTTGTTTAGGTATATGTACCGTGTATACATCCATATGCATTTAGTAAAAAGCAGTTATTTTTATATTAAAAACAGTCACTTTAATTTTATTTATTTGTATAGATTTAATACTGGATTCATGACTGGATATGTACGCAATTGAATGATAAGTTGGCACTTGGCAACACAATGGAATATCACACTGTTTAACGACCGCGGTTTATGTAATTGCACCCCCACTTACCTTCCAAACCGTGACAAGCATACACGCTATTGCTAACGATAGTAACTATTATATACTCTGTGCTATTGTGGCAGGAATATGTAAGGAAGTGGTAACAAAACCCAGGCGAGACATTGCAAAACTCTAAAAAAGTACTTCACGCTCCGTATCCCCGAAGTATTAGGCAGAGGTACAACTAGTGCACCCATGATTAGTTGAAGATACTTAGTCCCATAATATGATTGATAGCAAGTCTATCGTCAACCGGGCACTTATCCAATCCTGAGTAACGTTATTCTATCAGAAAATTGAAAACACACATTTTTGAATTGCTCTATCTGAGAACCAAACCCGAGACCTCATATGGTCGATACTGACACTGGACCATTAGACCAAAGAGGCGACATTAACTATTATATGTGACTTTTAATGCCTCTTCACCGTTATCACTTCTCAAACGCAATATTTCCATTAAGCTGTACATTAATAAACCGCATCTGATATTCGATAGCTCCCACCGCGCTTAGTATCGCACGTACGACTGACCACATCTCAAATAAAATGAACACGAAAATCGTCACAGGATTCTGTGTCACAAGCTTTGTATGTTAAAGGTTATTTTGTTATAACAAGTAAAATTTATTGAAATTGATCTTGTGTAAGGATACGAAGATCTTTGGATAACCAACTGCGGCCACTGTGGTAAGCGAAGATCCCGTGGGAGTTTTCACGAATAAACTTTTATGTGTATTGTGATTTTATGGGAATAAATACGTTCGAACACGATATTGAGATTTGAAATACCACCAATATTACGCAATTAGATTTTATATCGGCAATGAATTTTAAAAATGGACCAAGACCGGTGTAAGTATGATCTAACAGCAGTATTTTGTAATTACTCTATATAAAAAGCGGCACAAATCGCAAATCTTCGAAAATATACCACAGAGTACATTTAAAGTATCTACCTATAGGTTTTTTAGACACAATTAATAATACACATGTATTTAATTTCACTTCACAACGTATATTTTAGTATATTACTCACATGGTTTATATTTTAGTATATTTTGCCTCTGTGGTCTAGTGGTCCGGTGTTGGAGTTGACCACATCAGGTCCCGAGTTCGATTCCCGTGTCGTGCTATTTAAAAATGTGTTTTTTCCGTTTTCTGACACAATTGGTATATTGTATTGGAAAAAATGCCTGGTTGGCGATAGGCTTGTCACTTATGAAGATACTTTTTACTCACTCGGTTTTTTATTTGCGCTAAACCTACCAGAACAGAAAAGAGGTAGGGACCTCCCGCTCTGACTTGGCAGTCAAATATAAATATAATATAAATATAAATAATTGATCCGTTGGTCGTGTGGTGGACCCTGACTACGCAATCGACGGGGCTCGGGTTCGATCTCCAACGGGGACAAGTATTTGTGTGATAAGCATAAATGTTTTTTATTTCCAGGTTTGGGTGTTTATTATATATATTCTAGTATTTATATATGTATTTCTATGTATTAGTATCGTTGACTAACACCCATAACACAAGCAAATAATTTGATTACTTTATGGTTAGATCAGTAAGTGTAATTTGTCTCGTGAATATTTATTTATTTATTTTATTTATAGATAATTGATAGTACT
The DNA here is from genome assembly GCA_036924255.1 of Apodemia mormo. NCBI lineage: Eukaryota > Metazoa > Arthropoda > Insecta > Lepidoptera > Riodinidae > Apodemia > Apodemia mormo. Next base: position 15,785,668 of record JAUPFN010000002.1, read on the forward strand.
AAGGATCGCCTGTGGCCAAATATCGACCATAGACTAACCAGTCAAATCTATTTTAAGTTTGACAACCAATTTTAACCGTAAAGAAAATAGTATACATGTGTGTATATTACCATGTATGTCACATGAATGTAGTGTGTGTAACTTTATTTTTATTAATTTAATGTATTTCTAATGCATTTAATTAATAGGTTAAATTAAATAATTAGGTTTCTGCAGTCCTTCGCAATATAAAAATTATCTTTATATTGCGGAGGACCAAATTTCCACCAAACCAAATTTCTTTAAAAACAACAAAGAAAAATATCGACACAAAGTTTTTCAGGTTTTCCTAAGCACAGGGTGAGTGTTTTAACACAAAAATAATTTACCAAATTTCATACTCCACCGTTCGCGCAATTGTCTTAAAAAGAGGTCCAAAGTTTTATCTTAACGTATTAATATATAGATACTACGCATTTGTTTAGTCTGATCCACGGTCTGATCAATACTTAAGTTTTCCTTCTAAGTCTATATTATTCAACGACTCTCGTTACTTCGAAGAAATGTTTGCATCGACGTATATAGTATTCTTAATGGCAACAAGCTTGTCTTCCGGCGGCTTCCGATGAATCTAAACGATTCCAGCATCCGTTTTGATTAATAAGTTGTTCAACTCCATGATTGAAGAAAATAATCTTAAAATCATAAAATTCGCGTGAATCAAAATCTTTACTTTTGCTAAGGATCACTCACAGACCACATGAATTCTAATAGAAGGAAACGTGTCGCCATGCATATGAGCAAACGCTCCTATTGCTGTCACAGTGTTAAAATGTCACACATTTGTAGGTTATATTATATTTTTTTTAAATAGAAATAAATCATGTTGTGCCGTTTTATCTTACCGAATGAGATGACAAGGTTTAAAAATCACCCTTGAAATGATTTTATTCTTCGGTTAGTAATATAACTCCGTATTTCTGTGTGTAAATGCAAGTTTCACTGACAAACTAAGAAATTGTATTGAAAGGCGTATCTATTTAATCCGTGGGGTCACTCCTGGAAAGTGTAGATTTTTTATATTATGGGATAGGAAACAAGCAGAGGGCTTACCTAATGGAAGAATATAACCATCGCCTATAGACACCAAAGATGTTAATGTTGCGTCAATATCCTTGTGGCAGGGTCTTAATGCCACATGGATAACTTAACAGGCGGCATTACCCTCGAAACTGGAATATGTCAATAATAAGTTCTGACGCTATTGCAGCAGGAATAAATAAGGCGATGGTACCACACCCGTGTGAGACAGTGCAGAATTCTACCACCTGGTAGCCTCGATGACATAACCAGTCCTTCGTCTCTAACAGTTGTATATTCTTCAAAGGGGACTCGGACCAATACGGGGTAAAAGGGGTAGCTTTCTAACGATTAAAATAAAAGTCGATTAATAGTTTTTGAGTTTACTCGTCATAAACATAGGTACAAAAATATATTTTTTAAAATAATATTATGGTGTAGATACTATAGATACTAAGACACGTAAATTCAAAAAGCTTTTGAACTTGACTTTGTTTGAAAATTTAATAGATATCCAAAAAGTATCTTCTCGTCCGTATCCCCAAAGATACAGGCAGAAGTACAACAAATGTATCCACGATTAGCCGAAGATACTAATCCCATAATGTGATAGGTGGCAAACCTATTGCCAACGGGGCACTTATCCAATCCCGGGCAATGTTGTTTTTATCGAAAAAAAAAATTAAACTATCTGACCCGGGAATTGAACCTGGGTCTTCATACGGTTGACAAAGACACCAGACCACTAGATTACAGAAGCGACTATTAGTACCCACGTGCACAAAATATACCCTTCAGATTATAAATGTTAGTGTAAAAAATGAAATTATTCTATCGTACTTGACATGTTATTACTTGTAATCTGTCATTCACTTTTAATTTATTAAGAACATCAGTGTGTAGGAAACATCAATTTTATCAAGACATTGGTTATCACGTTATAACTTCTCACATTCAGGACAATGACCTCCGGAAGCTGCGACAAGCGATAAGGCAGGTTCAAAGCTAGCCAATCTATCTTACGGGACATGTATTCATTCATGTTTTTACAAGCCCTGCGATGTTAGACCAGGATGTAGACCCGCTATAGAATTTCAAAGTCACATTACAGTTTCTTTTTATGGTTTAAAGCTTTTTTAACTTAATATGTAACAAAAAGAAATCTTAAATATTATTAAAAGTTAATAGTTAAAATTTTATTCTCGCCCGGGTCTGGTAGACGGAAATTTTGTACCTGGTATTATTACATCCTCATGGCAACGAATTATTGATATTTTTAATGTCAAAAAAATATGATCATCTCTTAAACTTATACATGTCTTGAACTTATAAGGAGAACTATATTTTTTTACATTCTTGAGATATTATAGTTTTTCGCATAATGAGCATCTTGTACGGATATAATATGTTTATTCTGCAAAAGAATTTCAACAAACACTTCGCTTTATCATCTTCATTGATCGAATTTTCTACGCTCCTCTAAGTTAAAGCTACTTAGATAAAGCGTAATTTATTTTAAACTTCAAATTGATGTGAACATATCTGCTAAAGGTAAACGTAGTTATCGTTTAATCTGTAGACTAGAACGTCTGTCTATTTGAAAAATGGATCTCTCAGTTTTACATCTATCGCAATCAGTATTCGAATCCGTAAAATAAATCGAATTATCAAGCTCGATATATCCTTTGAGCTTGATCAACCGGTCCTAGATGCATTGATTAATAAATACTTAGAGGAACCTCTTCAAAGGAACGAAATATTTCGTAATTTAAGTTGATTTTTTTCCTTTAGTGTGCGCTGAACGCTTTTAATTATCTGAATAGAATCAAAAGGTCATTCTGCCGTTATATTGAGGTTTATTTGAAAATTATGAACCGTACTTAATTTCTTAATTAGCTTCTATTGTGGCATTCTAAATTTAAATCGTATAAATTAAGAGCAATAAAATTTATATTTCGTTATTTAAAACCAGAAATTCTTATGATGTTTAAGAGATAAAGCCTTAAAATAAACAAATCATCATGTACATACACATACGTATATCTTCACGCCAGATTCCCTACAGTGTACAGATTCCCTACAGGCCGAGAGAATCGAGTGCCATATGTCACGATCCTTGCCGATTTGTCTTGTCTTATTTGGCTAACTATTTTTACGGATAAAATGGGCAAACGGGCAAAGGGCTCACCTAAGGTAAATGATCATCACCGCCCGTAGACAGCCATAACACCAGAGGTCTTGCATCTGCGTAACCGGCTTTTTAAGAATGAATAAGCTCGTTTCTTGTATCCGTTCGAAAACATCCTCGCCGGTATCTTTATTAATATTGTAAATCCATATTAATATTATAAATGCGACTATTTTTAACTCGATCACGCAAAAACTACTGAACGGATTTAAATGAAATTTGACACACACGTAAATAATGATCTGGAATAGCACATAGGCTATTTTTTATCCCGGAAAAATTAGGTGAACCCGTGGGATTCGCCAAAAACTTTTATAATGCAACGGGCTGCACGCTGCAGCTAGTATTGTAATATTGGTTCCACAGAGGAGTAAGTATGCAATAAAAAGTGTCCAGAGAATCGCACGGTTGTAAATTTTCAGACATCGAGGTGGACACTGGAGGAGAGGTCCGACACCGGACATCGCTTCTGTGGTCTAGTGGTCTGATGTTGGTGTTGACTACATGGGGTTCCGGGTTCGATTCCCGGGTCCGGCAATTCAAAAATGTGTTTTACTGTTTCGTGATAAAATTAGTAAAATTTTCCCGGTTAGCGATAGGCTTGCTACCTATCAAATTGTAAGACCAAGTATCTTCGGCTATCGTGGGTGCACTGGTTTTAACTCTGCCTATCTCTTTGGGGATACGGGCGTGAAGATGCTTTATTTTGAATTTAAAAACAAAAAATTGTTCCTCGTGTTGGTTCAGGGCTTCCCCGTGACGGTCCTGGGCCTTTGAAGAATAGGCCAACTGCTGTTCTGCCAGGCAGGTCGTAAAAGGTGACCGATTGGCTAAACGAGTCACTACCATTGTGATTACTATGTGGTAGAGTTCTGCATTGTCTCGCCCGGGTCAAGTACCACGCATGCATGCATGTGGCTTTAGATTTCGCCACAAGCTGATAGCAACGCACCATTAACATCTTTGGTATCTATAGGCGATGGTTGACTCTTTCCATCAGGAGACCCATCTGCTTGTTTGCTATCTTATGATATAAAATAAAAAAATAAAAAAAATATTATATTTCTAAGTGTAAAACCTTGTTTTTATTTTTACTTATTACTATTCCGGTCGCATCGTCAATGTTCTCTATGTATCATAAAGCGACAAACCTGATCAGCAAAAGTACTAGAAGCGTAATATCCTTAACACTGCGAAACGCGTACTGCTTATGAAATTCCATAGAACAGTAAAATTGTAGATTTATAGCTTGTGTCCCGGGGCTGTAAGAAAATGAGTTCTACGATGTTAGCTAGTATTAAACTTGCTTAAATGGAATATTTTTAAGAAAATTTTCTTTTTTCAATATATATTTGGAAAAAATATTTAAATATGTATATTTTCATTTTAAATTCCTTGAGGAGTAGGCAGAGAACAGAAATCCAGGCATCACGATCGATAGTTGCCTTGTTTTTCTGTATATATATATACAACTAGTTATTCGTGATTTCGTTCGCGTGACCCTATAATATTATTTCCTTTTGCTTAGCCGGGTAAACAGTAACTCCCGTAGATCTTAGTAATTTTAACTAATTCATCTATAGATAGATTTGTTTCTTACAACTAACTTTTTCTTCATTGTTCATCTTTCTTGTTACTGTTCTCAGCTATAAGAATACTTTTTTCAACATTTCACTTAATGTCTTCTTTTATTAATTTATTTTATCTTTTCTTTACTTATGTAGTTTATCAGTTTAAATAATTTCAGACTCATGACAGTTTCCTTACGCCGGGATGAGCAGAGTGAACGGATCTTCGTTAGACATTCTGATTTTGTTGGTGTTACAAATACACTAAAAAAAGAATTGCGAAAAGTTCGAATTACGATCAAAATTTGAGTTCTTTTTTATTGTTTGATAATTTTAAATTTAGGACTGTGCGTTTTTTGTAATTTTCGTTCGTTTAATTCTAGGATTATTTTGTTTTAAATGCAGACATTGTTTTTGATACAAAAAAATGCACCAAACATCCAACGAACTAAGCTGATTTCCTTGTCAGTGTTATTCTGCTGATATTTGATACCGCCTGTCAAAAGAATGCACGTAATAAAACGAAGAGTTAGTTGCAGTATCATTCAAACAGGAAAAGTATTTCGTTTCGTGTAACATGAAGAATGTTTTCAATTTTCAAGTCTACAATATGTATTGTACGAGTAGGTAAATTAATCGTTTAAAAGGTACCTAGTATAATCGACTTCACAGAAAGATGACAGAAGTTCACTCTTCTGCCATCCTTTTTGCAAATGGCAAAACAACGTTTGCCGGGTCAGCTATTTAAATTAATAGAAACCAAATTTTATACATTAAATTCATGTGATATACATAATAATATACACACATATTTATCATAACAAAATAAAAATAAAAATATTTGTCCAAAAAATTAAAAAAATAAAGTTTGGACCACTTTTAGGAGTATAAAAATAGATAACAATCTATTCTTAGACCTACTGAATATACATATAAAATTTCATCAAAATCGGTCAAGCAGTTAAGGAGGAGTATGGTCACTAAAAGTGAGACACGCAAATTTTATATATAATTTTTAATGCATATTATTTAAAAATATTAGGTGTCTTCAGTCCCCCGTTATGTAAACTTTAACAGTGCCAAATTTCATACTCCACCGTTCGCGTAGCTCATGAAAAGGGGTACAAAGTGTTTGCTTCAGGTATATAGTAAAATAGTTTTATGCAAGCCGACCTAAGTTTCACTTTTACAAAACTATAAAAATATTATCATATTACCTAATATTTTTTAAGTTTCATGTGTTAACATCAGAGTTAACACATGAAACTTAAAAAATATTAGGTATCTGTCTGACATTTCAAGATTTAACATCATATATCCAGATTTAATAAGTTATAGCGAACTTCAAAATGATTCAATTCTGAAATGAAATATGTTGTCGGAAATCCCTCTTACGTTGCATAGTGAGTGAAAACTGAAAAGTTGAATTTCGTTTCAAGTTACGCTCGGAGACGTGGGCTTTAGTTTCATATGTGTGCAGGCTTTGTGCTCGTTTCCGGGTATCAGCCATTTACACTTGGTGCTTGTCTTTATTAAAACTTACGAAAGAATAAATAGTTATTTAGAATTCACGGGAAAAGCGAGTTTTTGTTTTTGTTAACTGGTTAATTCTCAAACCAAAATCAGCGCAAGTACATATAGAGCGTTTTGTAAAGGTTTGACTCTACTTTAACCTCAAAAATACCGGTTTTCTTATGTAGCAAAATTACATGGATTTTGAGTCAATTTACCGGTTTTTTGTTTTTTTTTTCAAAATTTCTCAAAATCTTTCGGGCCGACTTTTTTCAAATTTTCAGAAAGTCTAAATTGAGCGAAATCAAATCGAATGCCATCAACCGCGTTTCGATAGGTCCAGTCGTTCAAAAGTTATGAGATGTTTACCTACACACACACACACAAACATACATACAGACATACTCAATCGATTTTCGAAAATTAGGGCAAAATCAGTAACTTCCTTACATAGCGTAACATAGCGGGAAGTTAAAAATGTATGTATGTATATATATATATATATATATATATATATATATATATATATATATATATATATATATATATATATATATATATATATATATATATAACCAACCAATATATAGAACCAACACTTCATGTTCCTGCCCATTTATTGAAAAAAATAATGTAGTAAAATATTTAGGAATCATGCTAGACCAAAGATTATCGTGGCATCCTTAAATTGAATTGATATCTGGGAGGATCAGAAAACTTATTTGGATTTTTCGAAAATTAAGAGACGTTGCATCCAATACACTTCTAAATAGAATCTATTTTGCGTTAGCTCAATCAATTATTTGCTATTGTATACCTATATGGGGTGGTGCCACTAAAATTAAAATGTTGCAATTAGAACGAGCCCAAAGAGCATTATTAAAAGTGATGCATTTCAAAAACAGTAGATTTTCCACAACTGAACTATACTCACTGTGCGAGTTACTATCAGTTAGAAAACTATATATACTTTATGCCATACAAAAAAGACATAGGATGATTACATATGATAATAACCAAAAAGTTAAAAGAAGGAAAGATGCTATTTTACAAAACTCAAAGGTAAAAACACTTTTTGCCAATAGACAGTTCTTAAATCAGTCTACTATAATATATAACAAACTTAATAAGAAGTTAAATATTTATCCAATAACCGTCTACAACCTTAAAGAGGTTTTAGTGGGCTGGCTTAAGTCACTGTCTTATGACGATGTTGAATCAATTATTTTTAGCAAGATAATATAAGAAAACTCTATTAACTGATGTATCTGTCTGTTAGAAACTGCTAGTCCTAAGATTATTGTAACACATGTACTAACAATTTCCCGTGCTGACATAACATACTCGTACACGCATATACACTCATATACACGTACCGACTCATACACATACCTAAATACACACACGCAATAGGCTCGTATATTACTTAATTTACACATATGCTAATGATGTTCTGGAAGAGCGGTGTATCCTGACACAAGCATTTCTGCTTAAAAGGATGCGCCGGACAATGTAATATTATGTAATAAGTGTAAATTAAGTTGAGAAATAAACATTTTTGTATTTTGTATTTTGTATTTTGTATATATATATATATATATATATATATATATATATATATATATATATATATATATATATATATATATATATATATATATATATATATATATATATATATATATATATATATATATATATAAACAACGTTAGCCGGGTCAGTAGTAGCTATATGATTGTAATAAGTTAATGCATTAGTAAGTAATTTGAGTTTAATTAATAAGTAATTAAAAAAATGATAAATGTTTGCACACCATATGCTGAAATATATTGTGTGATAACATAAAAAATATTTATTTTATGTTATCACACAAAACTAAATATTTATTCATTCATTGGAAACACAAGCTGATTTTAACATACATTCGGCAATTTATCTCATTTTACCAATTCTCCCTTTATAAGAAGCCCGTATCTCCAATGAAGACAAAGTATGGGTTTAATTTATTTCATGGGTTTATTTATTGAACACACGTATTCTCACCGTAAAAGAAATCGTAAATATATTCCTCCACTCATTTCCCTAAAACCCACTCCATTTAATAACCTTTAAAGAGCTGCTAGATATCTCACATAGAATCCGGTGGATTTTCGACTGGGCTCGACGGCGAAGCGATTGCGTTTCAATGGCTACCCAGTCACGATATCGTATATCCAAAGCCTCATTGAGCTATTTCATTATTCCCTCTCAGTAGATTCGTTGAGATACGGCCTGATAGGATTGACTAATTTTCCAGTGTTCCTTGATAAAGTTCCATTACGCCTTCATTTGTAAGGGGCAATTTAGCAGGCTTAGAGCGACGCCCGCGTGATATCAAAGCGAAAAGCATGTCATTTGCCGTTAGACAAGCCACATTCATTAAACGCCTCTGGTTTTAATTAAGGTCACCAAATAAAAAAGATAACTTTTAATGAATCGGCTATTAAAAGTAATACTTGTTTTAATATCAGATCTTCTGTTTTGATTAGGACAATATTGTTACAAGGTGATAAAGGAGAAATAAAGGAGAGAAATGAGATAAAAAATGCAATGATTTACTAATGTACTGGTAAAATACCGCTGATTAACAATACTGATTCGACTTATTTCTAGAGCCTTACCTTACTAAATTTAATTCCTATGATATGCGCAAATTGAGCAAATTGGATCTTCATATTCTTAAAACCTTTACATTTAAATGCTTTCTGTGACATCAAAGATTATATCCTAATACGCATAATTATACCTAAATTGGAAAATCCAGACATAATCTGAAATAAAAGTTCATAAAATATATTTTAAATACATTTATTTGTGTATATTTAACTTTAATAACTCGACATTTCCTGATTACTCAATAATACATTTTTTTCGTTTTCACAGAAAACATTTTTTTCTACAAATAGGCGAACATACTGTACTTTATATTTTTCAAATAAAAAATATGTTGGTGAAATATTTAATTTATATGGTAAAATACACACACTTAAAGTTACTTATTATTTATACTTTTATATTGGAATGATCAAATAAAAATAATCTCTTCCATAAATAAAACTGTTCTTTTCGCAAAATATTAATTATTATTTCGTAATTTCACTATATGTATATTTCAAATCATTTAAAAACTCAAAGACCAATTTTTACCACATGGGAATTGATTCTAGAACCTCAAGTACCGGTATCACTTTCAATAGACAACTGAGACAATAGTATTCTCCATCTGATATCCAAAAAAATATCTTAAACGTTTTGAATTCAACAGGACCAACTGTTAACAAATCTAAACATATAAAGTGCGCCTTGACCGGTTGTTTAATCTAGTTAGAGTTATACAAGCATGGCTCTAATCTATGCCATTCGTTTGGCCCAAATTCGTTCATTGACTATTCATCCGTAATCCGCGTCCAATCGAGGCGGGCTGAGCGTAATCCAAGCGATGAAAGTCAAAGCTAAAGCAAGTTCGTGTTCGCTAAAAGCCCTTTGGCGAATGGATGTGCGGCCAAGCGCAGGTTCGAAGGCATGCAGTTCAGCGCTAGCATCGCTTACCTCGCCAAGTGGTAAGTTTTGTGTTCGCTTTAGAGGATTCATCGACGCCTCTTGTTAAGGCACGGTTGAATGCCGCCTTAGCACTCTCATTATTGCGTTTATAAAAGCTTCTATTGAAAACCCTGATCCACTAAGACTTCCTCTGTAGCGCTGAAAGAGAAAATGAGATTTTGTTGACGTTTTGTTAGGGCAAAGCCCTTTTCTATCCTTTTATATATAAGCTTGTGTTTCTAAATCTAAAACGAGCCTCAGTGTCTATCATCGGAACAATGACGTTAAATTTTATTATACTGTACTTTACGACTTTCCATCCCAGACAGGTTATTAAATAACAATTTGAATAACCGGTTTTAAAAATGTACAGGAAGAATGATACCTCACACTATTATTATAGATTATATAATAAATACTATCACTGTTTGTAGTTGGGTCTTAATAAAAATATTAGATATATTAAAAATTGTCTACGTCATCGCAGGCCATTGCATAATTAAAGTTTCCTGTTTAGTACTTACCAAAACATTTTTTCGAGATTAAACTGCATTTCGAGAGGAAAAATGCATTTTACCGTGTTGATTTCCATAAGAAGTGTATTCACGGCCGTATCCCTGAAAAGGTAGACAGAAATACAACCAGTGCACCAATGATTAACTAAAGATACTTAGTCCCACAATGTAATAGGTGACGAGCCTATCGCCAACCGGACACTTATCCAATCCCGGGTATCGTTGTTTTTATCAGAAAACTGAAAAGACACATTTTTGAATTCCCGACCCGGGAACCGAACTAGGGACCTCATCTGGTCAACACTGATATCGGATCATTAGACCATAGAGGCGATATTTAGAGTTAGAGTTGATTTCCAAAAAAGCAAGTAGTGTAGCGGGCTGCAAGTAGAAAAAGAAATAGGAAGCTAGTAGACTAGCTAGTAGACTAGTGTAAAATATTTATTTATGCGAAATAATGGATATACTGAAACGTTAATGCCAAAGAAATGGTAGAAATCAATAATTTATTGAATTAATAAATCCCAATGCAGCAAATGCGAACCTTCTCAAGTCTCTTAATCTGGCTTTGATTACAAAATCAATATTAATGGAGCTCAACTATTGGCAGGTGTGCTGCCCCCGTAATATTGAAATTTGTTAGCTAACGCGGAATAAGGTGTGGACACTTAATCATCTTTTATTCAGATTAACTTTCTTATCTCTCTAATTAAGGCGACCATAAAAAGATTAAATATTTATTAGGTCAGATAAGAGCTATTTTACTTGTGAGAGTTATTGCAGTTATTGGTAATTAAGCGTTTTGTATATTTTAAGTTTCAAATACTTGAGGCTTCTTTTCAGGTATAGAGGTAAAAATACATTTTGATTGATGAAAGTTTCACAAAAGGGGAACTTATTTCTGAAAGAGATTTTTTTCAGCAAACTCAAAGCAGTGAGAATGCATAAATGAAATGTAGAATACAATTATACAAATTATTAATATACGGTATATATATATATATATATATATATATATATATATATATATATATATATATATATATATATATATATATATATATATATATATATATATTTTATATGTCCTGTGAAAGTTTATCCCAAAACATTCGAGAAAGGAAAGAACTGAAGAGGAGTTATTAATTTATGAATCTAATGTAAATTTAGAGAGGACAATCCATATTTATGCACACTTTTGGTTAAAAAATCTACATATACCACAGCGGAAAGCGATAATATTATTTGTTCTGAATAATATATTTTACAAAATTATCTAAAATTAAACCATACAATTAAAATATTAATTCTACGAGAAATTAGAATTAAATTTTTAATGGACTTTGAGAGCTTTAAGAATATTCTACCATATTAATGTAATAATTTTCTTTCATGACACGGTAAAATAATTGTATTTAAATATTTTATCAAATATAATATAATATTTATCTGAAATAAATAAGACCAGATTTTTAGCACAGAGTATAAATAATGTCAACGTGTCTCTAAAGCTTATCTAAGATAAAAGACGGGACGCGACCCCTGCCGAAATAAGGTGTGTCAAGTTTCTAGAAACTAGAAATAGACGTGCTCAACTGGATTTATAGAGAAAGAAATAAGAAATAGTAGCGTACCTTTAATAAGAAACTTGATTGATTTCAAATCCCTAAATCAGTAAACAACGTGACCTATATTCAAAATTGTTACTTAAAGAAGAAATGCCCCTTTATTTAAAACTTACATGAATTTACTTTGCAATCTTCAACAGACGTGTGATCCCTGCGATGACATTAAAAGGAAAATAAGCAGTGTAAGAAAGGGAATAATCTCACCGAAGGTCCAGAAAATAACGAAGGCTCCAAAGGCACAATTATCCACCTTTGTCCACCACAATTTTCATCACATCAGCAGCAAAGACAAAAGCACACAGAATACGTACTCAACGCATGCTTCACTTCGCAACCGAAGCAAATATATCTACCTCTATAAAAAGAGTGTAAAATCGCGACGATGCTTTGTCATGACTTCAACTAGTGTTGAATGAATTAATAATATTTTCTTCTGAAGATGCCTTAGTTGCAAAGTCAAACGTGTGATGATTATTTATAGGCTATCTTTACTGCTGACGTATAAAATGTGGTGGACATGGGTAGATAATTATGCCGCTGGTGTATTTTTTATTTTCTGAACATTTGACCTTCCGTGAGTTAATTCTATTTCTTACACCACATTTTTCCTTTCAGTAAGTTACACGTGTACGGAAGATCACCAAGAGAAATTACGAGTAATGTCATCATTTGAGACTTATAAATTGCCGCAAAGTAACGCCTGGATCTATAAAATTCCTTAATTTAGACTAGGGCTCTATTTTGCAAGCGTTGTGTTAAGAGAGATACGCACAGATACACAGACAAACATTATATGGCCTATCATTAGCGCAATCACTTGTTCCCGCTGTATACCTATTTTCTTCTAGATAAATCATGCCGTTTTTAAATTATAGCGGGAGTTACATACAGATATAGATATACATACAGCCAGTATACTAATTTTCATCAAGGTCGGTCAAACCGTTCTTCAATTATAACAGGACATATAAACACACAAAAAATATTTTCATCAAGATCGGACTAGCCATTTTTGGGTTATAATGGGACATACAAACAGACAGATAAAAATTTTCATAGTGGGAAAAATTATTTAACTAAATAACACTGGCATTTACCACACAAATTGCCAAAAATATACAGATAGACGCTACAGATTCATACAGTAGTAAAGATTATGACTGTGCAACAATAAGTAAAAAATGTTAAAGTTTATCCTCATACAACTAAGGTGAAGTTACAATCGCTTTTGCTACGCGTGTCTCTCAGTTTTTGTCAGATGGCAGTTGGCGAAAAACTCGTCAAAGTTTTCTCATTAGGCTCGTACTGCACGACGCTATTAGAATACCTATATTCTCTTTCATTATAAGAATACTTGCTACCTGTATATGAGTCGGGAAGTGAGCCATATTCATTTTTAACATATTCAACAAGTTTTCATCTTAAATAGTGAGGCTATTTTAAAAACGGTAGAGTACAACTTAAGGAACTCATAAAAGCATAGGGCCCGGATATTTTCTCAGGGAGTAGAGCGGTTAGCCGACTTTTACACTGGTTTTATTGTCCCGGCACCCCTCGTAAAGTCCTTTTGTGTTAGTAATGTCTCAAGTTGTATTAACACCGTGATAACTTTAGTAGAAACCATTTGGTGCGTTGATCACCCTGCTTGCAGTTGAACCGAAATAACTCAATAGTTTTGATTATAATTCAAATGATCTGCGTTTGATAGATTTAGTAAATGCATTAATAGATTAATTTAGTAAAACTATAAGTCATACATTTACGTCAAATTAAATAAATATTTAATAAGGAGGTGCATAGTTTTTGTGCGTCAGCATAACAAACAGTGAAAAACATATTATACATTGCCGGTCAACAATTTAAAAACACTAATAAAAAACTTTTGTTGTTATTATTTTTAAGTAAATATATTTCAAAATATTGATAAAACGTAATTTGCACACCTGCATATTTCATTGCTTATAAAGATTGCATAAAAGCTTATTCTTCACTACATAGTATAAAACAAAGTCGCTTTCTTTGTCTGTCTCTATGTCCCTATGTATGCTTAAATCTTTAAAATTACGTCACGGATTTTGATGCGGTTTTTTTAAAAGATAGAGTGATTCTTGAGGAAGGTTTTAGTATATAAACCTTTCCGATATTTCCACGGGAACAAAAGCTACGCGGGTGAAACCGCGGGCAGGTCGCTAGTTTATATATATATTTTTTATATATATAAACTAGCGACTAGCGCTAGTTTATATATATATTATTTATATATATATAAGTCAAAGAAAGGACAATAAATGAACATTGTTTACAAACTTCAATGTGAGCGGAGGAAGAGCTAGTCCGATAATCGATTGTAAAATTTTGATTACCTCATTACCGCAGTTGACACTCTTTTTAAGGGTTCCGAAGTAAACGAGGACCCCTTATAGTTTCGCTATGTCCGTACGTTCGTCCGTCCGCACGATAGCTCAGAGATCCTTAGTACTACAAAGTTGTAAGTTGGCAAGAATATACATATTAGTCAACAAAGTGGTAACATAAAACCTTGAAAAATATTTTTTTCAGGTTAACTACCTTACATGTAAAGTGGGGATGTTATTTTTTTTCTCACGTACCCCATTGTGTGCCCCCCCCCCCCCCCCTTCTACAGGTTAAACGGTTGGTTTCGGGGGTGGGAAGTCATAGTAGTAATAAATATAATGAAATAAAAAGGAAAACTATCACGACTTAGAAGACTACAAGTTTTTGATAGTTGATTGAAGTTGACCAATTTATAAAATGTACTTAGAGAATTTTTTATAGGCGGTGAACCTGTGATGGGAATATACATTTGTCATTGACGTTGAATAGCTTAAATATTCACAGTTTGAAACTATAAAAGCCCTCTTCTTAGTCCGCATTATTGTGATGGGCAAGTTCGGAACCCTATATTACGCGTGGCCTGACACGATCTTTACCAATTTTTTACTTTTTATCAACTTATATAATGTAATTCTTCTAAATGTGTGTCTCTTTTGATGGCTATCGCCTAGGTTCCAATAATGTTTACGATTCGATGCTGTAAAAATATCCAAACATAATGATAAAATAATAGTTTATTTTAGTTATCCACTTCTTATTATTGTTTTACTATGAGCTAAAAAATAAGGAGTACCATCTTAATTACAATTTATATTTCGCTGTACCACACTAAATTAA
Organism: Apodemia mormo; assembly: GCA_036924255.1. NCBI lineage: Eukaryota > Metazoa > Arthropoda > Insecta > Lepidoptera > Riodinidae > Apodemia > Apodemia mormo. The sequence continues at coordinate 15,800,910 of JAUPFN010000002.1, forward strand.
AGTTCGGGCTAATAGGAAACCAGACTTTACCGCAGGCGTTAGTAACCCAAAATTACATTAGAGCCCTGACAAAACTATCTTTGCCCGCCAGCCAGGTGTTATAAACCTTCTTCAATGCCCGTAGCTCTTGTCATTTCGTCAAAAATATACGTACAAAATTATCATATCAGCAACTATCAAGCAATTACATTATTATTGTCGACAAAGTGTAGTTGTGTAAATGTAGTGTTTATTTGACTAATTTAATATTTTACTGTTTTGTCATCATATTATCCAAAATACGTTAAAACAGTAATGAGTTGTTTCATACATTTTATGCATTGTTGGAAGGTGAACTTATTCAGTACCTATTTGGTTAGCTTCGCAAGTCCCTTGTGAATAAAACACAAAACGTGTTAAATTCCTTAATTACGTTTTGAAACTAAATTATGTTCAACTTTAAAGTCAAACTAATATATCTGTTAATTAAGCTTATATGTATTTAATATTTTGGCTCATACGTTGGTTGAAGAATCTGTAATTTTAGTCTACGAATATAATATATTTTATTTTACTGGTTAGTGGCTTTTGCTTTGTTCAATGATTTAAAACTTTTAAACATAAATTTTGGATCAACTTTTAGCAAGAAATTTAGGAAATATTTAGGTTACAACGTTTTTTAATATCTCGAGCAAACGGTACTTTTTGGAGTAACATAACATTATAATATGTTTACGCTGGTTATTTTGCTGGTTTTGCACACGGAACTGTATATATCACCACCACCACCACACCACCAGCACCACTTTACCATAATTCGCTGGTTTAGGGCTCCTGCACTTGATACCAAAGATTATCAATGGTGAGTTGCTATCCATGTGGAGGGATTTGCATTAGTTTACCGGCTACCTTACCGTCCAAACCAGTATATAACCATGACAAGCACTGACAAGAACATTATTACATACTATGATATTTTAGGTTATTTCTTAAAAACTTATAAGTGTTCGTGTAATTTTTTTTGTGTAATTGTGTAATTTTTTCGTGTAATTTTTTTTGTGTAATGTAATTCATTGTAACTAAGTAGTAACTAATAATAAACTAATTGACTAACAAGTATTTAAAAATGTTTTGAATTATGGATTTTCTGATACGAAGTATATATAATAGAAAATTTAGTACAGCTTCGTTTTATATATTCTAATAAAATGACTTTTTGTGGTTAAAAAATGCCTTGTGTTAAAAACGAAATCGTTGCGACAGTAGATCATAAATTAGGAAAACCATACTTATTCTTCGAAATAATAAATCCATTAGTCTTATCAAAGACTTTCATCTTAATTCACAAACGAGATTCAAACTTTTCAATAAGAAAACATTTATATTCCATTACCATTGCATTTGGGAAATGAAAATAAAGTCAAATTATATTTGATCGACTTAAAAAGATTTGGTTTTTTAATGTTAATAGCTTTAGTGAATAATTTTGGGAATTTAACAATTTCAATCAATGATACGTAATGGAAAAGTTAACAACAGCGACGGATACAAGCTAATGAAGCTTACGAAAGCAAAATTGACGATGGAAGACGTTGTAACTAACAGGAAATTAAAGGACAAAGAGTGCCGGCTGGAGCAACGTGGACTCGGAAATAGAAGGCATAATGTTTCTTTTATCTGAATTGTTCAACCAAGACTAGGATTAAATGCTTTATATACTTCATAGCTTTGTTATCATTCGTGAAAATTGATTTAATTTACTAAAGGATTTAATTTACTAACTTTAATTTACTTTAATTTACTAAAGGAGAGTGATTTGGATATCCTATGTTTTACTTCCTCAAAATATATTTAGATCTTAGAGAGGTACTTATGTGGATTACGCCATCTTAATTCCAATGTACCAGCTATAGGCTTTTAATACTAGCAGAAAAATAGTGAAGGTTATATTTGGCATAATTTAATTTTTGTGGAGAAAAAGACATAATAAAATAATTGTTTTATGGTAACATTTAACATTATATCTTTCTATATTATTAATTTTAGTAAAATCAAGGATTGAATTTTTTTGACTAACTTTGTAAGGTTTTCAAAAAAGCAGACTTTATTTATGTGAATAGGTATACACCTATATAAGTACCACTAGGTGGTAGAGTTCTGCATTATCTCGTTCAGGTCTGGAACCACCTCCTTACCTATTCCTGCCGCAATAGTGTCAGTGCCGGTAAATTATGCCGGCCGGTAAATTTATACATGTGGCATTAGACCTCGCCACAAGATAGCAACGCACCATAAACATCTATGGTATCTATAGGCGACGGTTGACTCTTTTCACCAGGGGACCCATCTGATTGTTTGCTATCTTATGTTATAAAAAATGTATATACCAATATACCTACAATTACATAAATATTTTAGTGGGCACTGATCCCGTGCTATGGAATACTCAAAAAGTTTTTTAAACATTGTCGTGTCAAAATTTTTTTTGTTAAAAAAGTTTTTATTTTAATTTTTCGTTATATTATGATTTGAAGCAAATCGAAGTCCACATTCATCGAGTGATGAATGTGGAGAAAGCGAAACAAGCCTCCAAGGATCGTTATGTATGGCAGTCGGTTCTCGCTGCCTACCACGTAAGGGATCTGGCGTGAAGATATGTGTGTGTGTGTGTGTGTGTGTGAAGCAAAACGATAGAAACTGTTGGTTAAGCAGAATAACTATTTATAATTATTTTTATTACGGCTTTTGTCAAACTTATTAAGCACGCAATTGACCAGTACCATATACAATATATGTGTAGGTGAAATATTATTTCACAGTATGCAGTAAGCTTTAAGAAAAACTGTTGTACAACTTATGATATCGAATATCAGAGAGTGCTAATAGTCCTAAAAGCTATTGCAAAATTTTTCACCTCCTCTTCCTTGTAAGTTGTTGCGTTCCGCAAATTTGTGTAAGTCAATCAGTAAAAATTTAAAAAGTTATATTAGGATAATAGCAAAACCACGCCGAAAATTTACGTATTATGTTCATTGTATATTAAATTAAACAGTATATCTGCCTCAAATAAGAAGTGCATTTGCAAAGTTTATTCTTTTATACCTAAGTGTAAATTTTAGTAGCAGTTAGAATATATCTGAATTAATCCGACCTTATACGGGAATCTTTAATGTGTATCGAGTGAGCGTAGACATATGGTTTCTGTAATTCAGGCAAGCCATCGTAATCCATTCGTAGGTGATATCGAATTACGAAGGGTAGGGTAAACAGCAAATGTTAACATTATTTTCGAAATAATTTTACTTGTAGTTTTATCTATACAAATAAATAAAATTGGAGTGTCTGTTTGTAATATTAAAATAACCACTTTTTACCAAATGCAAATGATACATACAAAAATAACATATTTTACAATTTTTGTCTGTCTGTCTGTCGGTCTGTCTTTCTGTCTTTCTGTTTGTTCCGGCCAATCTTGGGAACGGCTGGACTGATTTTAACGGGGCTTTCACTGGCAGATAGCTGATGTGACATGGAATAACTTGGCTACTTTTATTTTCGAAAATATTCCACGCGGGTGAAGTAGCGGGCTCAGCTAGTTTAGAATAAAAGTTCCATCATAAAAATATTTCCATCGAAAAGAGGTGATTTTTAATAAGCTTTAAGCGATACTTTTGATTACAAGAATAGAATAAGATATCATTTTAGTAATAAGAATTGTAAACATTGAATACATTCTACAATTATTAATTTAATAACTTAAGCCGCATTATAAACAGGTCTTAACGAGTACCTCGACTTACTCTTATCTCGATCTTAAAATTTATGTGTAGACTATAATAAAAGAAATTTAAAAAAATTAAACAGACTTAAATTTCCTAGGTATCTATGTTGCACATGTCCCCTTCAGAAATGCGTGGATACCTCAAATACCACTGAACCGATTTTGAGTAAAGTGTTTGACTAAAATGGTTAATTGGTAAAAATTGTTAATGGTTAATGTTGGCATATACTGACTGAAATCAGAACGTATTAATTTCGATATGACTTTCAGTTTCCAAGAAATTCAGCAGCAATATATCATAAGGATTTATCCTTAAAAATTTCTTACACAATAAAACTGTAATAACCAATTTCTAATATCACCCAGAATTAGATCTTCACCAAATTTTGGACCGACTTACAAAAAACTAATGTTGCAAGTCCACATATGACGTAGTTATGTGCGATCATACATAAAAAGTTAATAGATAATTAAAAGTTAATAGATAGAAATTTAAGTTTGTTAAATTTAAATGTAATAAAATTTTGTAAATGGTAAAATTATTTTGTAAATTGTAAACATTTCGATTAAACAAAAAATGAAACTTTGTAAATATAAAAATAACTTTTGTGATGTGAAATCATTCCTATACATGCTATGAGCCAATTTCCGAATTCCAGTAGTAATTCTATAAAAACCGATACAAAAGTTTTAAATGTAATATTATGATATTTAATAATTCTTAAATATTTCATGGTCATGGTAGGATACGTTGGTAACTTAATTAATTTTTAATTACTTTTAACACGCATATTCCTGCAAATAAATATTTTCATTTCATTTCCAAATTGAGAGCCCTTTTTCGGGCTAATCATGAATCCTTTTTCGGTTGATAAATCATATTAGGTAGATCCTTAAACGTACTCTACGTAGATCTTAATTTAGATTGGCGAATAGTAGTTGAAAAACGCTGCTCTGAGCTGCAGTTGCACACAAATTACAACTAAGTGCCAAGTACTGACAAAAGATTACAGTTAGAGTCAGTTTACTATGCCCAACTTCTTAATTGCGTTTGCATTTGAAATCAAAAACTTTGTGACACTGTTTTGCATTATTAATACTTTGGCATAGCGTGATCTCCCGCGAGGCGTCCTAGAAGCTATAAATTGAATTCCAACCTTCGCAATTAGTTATTCCCGCGCGTGAAAACTTTTGAGATCGTTCGCCTTCGTTAACAGATGTTACGGCGCTATTCATTATACATTCCGTCGAATTGTAAAGCCGAACATTTAATTTAAAGTACCAAAAGCGCTTTTGTTAAATAGTCAAGCATTTGGGAGGTATTGTTAAGAAATCGCTTGGACGATGGAGGATTAGCGAAACGGGTTCCGCTTGAAGACTTCAATTGCTAGATTCGCCATGCGGTAACTGTTTAATCAGTACAAAACACTGAATCGGCTAATTAGTAGAACACAATGGAAATAATACTAAACAAAATTAGAATGATGGCCTTTTTGTGGTTGATGTCTCTTTTACAAGTGTGTCACATGTACGTCCTATACTGAACATTTTGAAGTGGAGTTTAATAGCAGAAATATTATGGTTTTTTTTGTAGGAAGGCTAGCAATTGCTATTTTATCTTTAATTTATCGAATGTTTTAGTTGGGAAAAATTTTATCTTTCGTTCGAAATATGTCACTATTATTTTAATTTATTCATAACAGAGTTATGTGATGTTTCGGCCGGATGAATAGAACAACTTTTCCTAATCCTGTTACGACAACGTGTTTTTTTTTTGTTTTTTGACCTAGAAGGTAGAGTCATGAATAATAATATTTTTCTTCTTTATTGGTTAATTCTAGTTCGTTGTCTTTTAACACTAAAAAATTGTTTGGTAACCAATGCAATAAAAATAATGGAAAATGTTTTTATGCCTAAATAATATAATTAACTAGCTGCAGCATGCAGTTTGCTGCATTATAAAAGTTTGTGTTGAATCCCGCGGGATCACCTGATTTTTCCAGGTCAAAAAGTAGCCTATGTACTATTCCAGGTCATCATCTACCTGAGTGTTAAATTTCATTTATTTTAGTTCAGTAATTTTTGTATGATTGAGCATCAAATATCCATCCATCCAAACATCCATCCATCCAAACATCCAAACTTTCGCATTAATATTATTAATATAGAATATAGATTCCTTGTTTATGAGGCATTTCACAAAATCGCCCAACTGAAGTTTAGATATTTTTTAATCGATACGAGAGCTGGACGTCGTCTATATAGTGCACATAGTGCTGGTAAAATTAAAATAGTATTGGAACGTTTAATATTTTAATTATTACTACGCGGTATTAATTTTGGCACACGGACGTAGCGGATTTTATAGTGTCCTCTTTTATTTTTTTTGAAATAAAAAATAAATAAATATTATTTAAGTGACTTATTTTTGCAAAATAATAGAATATAGTTTTATTCTATGCCAATTTCTGTAGGAAAATGTCATTTTTTTGATAGCAAAAAACCCAGTTAATATTTCGTTAATTTTCGTAGAAATAGGCATATTTGCTTAATTAATTAGATATAGATCTTTTAGGAAAAAAGTAATCCATTCAGGCAGTTGTTGGATGATTCTGGTTATTTAGTATTTTTTCTAATTAATTTTTTTGATTCTAGCAGTAGCAATACCTTTTGGAAAAATAGTTTCTTTGCGTAATTGTCGAAACTTGATTTCGAAGAACATTTATTATAACAAATACAATTGATGATTAAAAAATGTGTTTCATTGAGGCAATATTTAAAAGAGTAAACTATCTAATGATACCATTTAATTAAATAAAAGTACCTTATAATATGAAAAATTAGGAGTTGGAAAATGTTGATTTCTCCCCAAAAGTTGGTCTAAAGTGTAAACTGCCTCTTAAGACTATGCGCAGAACATAGTCTAATAGAATTCCTTACAATATTTAGTATCGTTTAAACATCTTTATTTAACTTTATTGTACTAAAATAATACACATAATTATTTTGTTAGAAGTCGTAGTAGGTAAAATGTATTTTATATAAATTACGCAATTTAACAAATGAGTAAAAAAATAAATACGACTAAAGAAATGCACATCAATTGCAACCGAAACGTTTATCAATTCAATTATTTTAATTGTAAAAAGTATTTTGAATTTAAGGTTAAATCTAATGATTTGGATCATGGTTTTGCCGCTAGTTTCCCGTTTACGATGAACATTCGTCTTGCGGATTGCGAACCGTAGAACGATAAATAAAGGTACGCAATATTGTTGTAAAGTAGAGTATTACTGGGAGCTAGAACGGGCGGTAAATCTCTTTTATTTTAATAAATGGTCATTTATTTTTAAACATTCTACTAGGGAAATGGGTGGTCTGAAATCTAAGCTAAGGCAACTGTTGCTTTTGTAAGCTAGGTTTTGTAATTTAAGGAATATGGTTGTTGGCATGGTTTATTTTGTATATTCTAATAGTCCAAGCGTGGACGGTCAAAAAAGTGAGGATCCGAAGTAAGATAAAAATGTGCTTCATATGTTTTTATGGTAATCCATCAGTTTGGTCATCTGAATATCGTCTAATTTTTTTAGAAATTTTGTTTTCCAGTTTTGTTATTTTTTTGTAATATTGTTGTACAATTGGAAAGTGTTTTGATCAGTAAGAAATATCAATTGTAATCATCGAATACTATTCTTGATAAAATTGCTACAACTGTGGGTCAATCACAAAATTATAAATTTTCTATTTAAGTTATAAAAAAATGAACATCAAGTGTTTCTTTTCCCCTTTTGAATGGAATTGGTTTGATACATTAATAGGGAAAGGACAAATAAAGGGAAAAAATCTGGAAAAAAAAATTTAACAAGTTACAGATCGCCAGGCCGATAGGTTATTATTTGTTCAATACCAAAAACCAATAAAGTCCATTTTTTGTTTGTAATCTGGATTTTTCCTTTTTGATTATTTCTGCTCGGATTATAATAATTAAACACGACCAGGATTGAAATATTATATTTCATGATAGTAAACTAGCAGTTCTCATTTGGTAGAAAGGGATAATGATGTTATATTGATATCAAAACGTATTGAATGTTCCTGCTCATTTAGCAGAGATGTGAGGCTACAATACTAAGTTATGTAATCGTTACATTACCTACCATAGTAAAATAAGTCAGTTACAAGCACTTTAAAGTAGTAGGATCATAATGGTAATGGTAATAGTATCACTACTACTCGTGACTAGAATGTTATTAATCAAAATTTGTGAAGTTTTTAGTAATAAATAATTCATTTTTAAAACCATTTGGACTCCCTTGTCATCTAAAGACTTATTTAGATTAGAATATGATATCCAAGTTTCTATCTATTTCTATTCCGGTCCGGGAGTAGTTTAAAAAAAAATATATGTTGACGTGTCAAAATAACTTGTAAAAAGTTTTATTGAATAAAGTATTTCTGATTTCTGATTCCTGATTTCTAACCTTAAGTAGAATAAATAGTTATAAAGGTTTTTCTGGAGTTATTATGTAAAATTAAAATGTTATTGTGAGCTATTACTGCAAGGAAAAAAAATGGTTCAATGTTATTGGGTTTATTCTATCTAGAAATAAATTGGCGTGTTAATATCCGCGTGTCTAAAAAAGCACGTAAACCATCGGTCCTGGTTGTCAAAAGAAACAAGCGACAGTTGTTATAAGATTCAGCAATGGGTATTACCGTATTACCACTCATCTCGCCTACAAACAAACCAGTGAATAGTGATAAATCGAACTAACTAGGACCTTCGATTTATTCTAAATACAAAGAAAAAGCTAAAGCTATATTTACTTTTTTTTATTTTTCTAAAAACGAAAAAAGGACACAACATAAAACTTATCTTTTAAATGTCTACATTTCCTGGCTCAAATCAGCTTAATATTTTTAACTATGGTTTTAAAAGAAGCAAAATATCAGACATTGTTTTGAGAAATCGTGGATGAAATTATTTTAGCTCCCCTTTTATCTTGCCTGTAGCGTTTTCCTTATGAAAAGGTATTGGAGTTTTATGAGAACGATAAAAAAAATTAAAACCAAGATAAGATTGTGATTTTAAGGGTTTTTTTAAACAATCTTTGTTTCATTAATCGAAAGCAAACTTTTAACTAGTGTTTTTAAATGAAAATAAATATACTTATTTTTACTAAGATCTTGGTTATGTAAGGTGTACACATTACAACTATGTCGACATATAGTTTATATATAATATATAGTTTTTTATATAAACTTTATACCCTATTTCAGCCCCTCAGAGGTTAACTTTTTTTAATCTTTATTGTTTTTAAGTATTTTGTTGCCAGATTTCATCAAAATCGGTGAAGCGATTATGCCGTAAAATTGTAATGAAGGATACTACCCAAACCTGATCGCGGCAACACCGACCGGGTTCCATTGTAAATTTAAACCATTCTCGAATCCTTAAAATCGAAACTTGAACACAAACAAAAAAACCACTTAGGAGGTATTCAGTCACATACCTATATACGCACAGAAGAATTATACATGTATGTATATGATGAATATTATATAATGTATACAAGTGTTTAATTCCATTTTGATAATAATAATTCAAGTTGAAACACCCATAGGTACTATACCTATATGCATACATACTACACGTATACTAATATCTATCTAATATATAGTTTGTCTGCCACTGGATTTATTAAAATTTGATTTGATATTATGCCCAATACTGATACATATATTTTGTATCGAAGGCACTCTAGATGTGTACCGTATTGCAGGACGCTGGCTAAACTTGCGCATGTGGGCATCCGAATAGCAATAGATTGTTAACATCTCTGATGGTTGTATGAGTTAGTTTTTCCTAATCATCTGAAGACCAGCCAACTTATTTGCTATTCTGAATTATAACAAAACATAGACTGAGAGCTTTACCTTAACAAAAAGCTTCATACCTGTAGAGGCGCGTAGACGTTTCTGAGAAAAAGGATCATGGGATGGACAGACAGAAAACGAAGTGATTCTATAAGGGTTCCGTTTTTTCTCATGAGTTACGGAACCCTCAAAAAAAAACTTGACTTTTGAAATGTTAAAAGCTCATATTACGTATTATGAATATAATAATTAAACTAAAGAAGTCTGTGTCCGCATTAACACTATTACCAAACCAAAGTCCATAAATCCAAAGTCAAGACATTTTTGCATTTTGTGCAAATAAAGTATTTGTATTTGTATTTTACAATTCACTATTATCAATTTGCATATTAACATATTTTTATTCTGTTGCAGGTTATTGGCGTAACGTACATGGGATGTTATGGGCTCACGCGGAATAGCGAAGTGGCGCTGGTTGGTGGTAGCTGTAGTATGGGCGTGGAGTGCATCCGCCCGTACCCTCTGCCCTGCAAGATGCTCCTGCGACGATGCCCTAAGGGCTGCTTCCTGCGCCAACGCCGGACTAGAAATAGTCCCTATCCAGCTAAATCCAGAAGCAACTCATATAAACTTAACCCACAATTCCATCGACAATTTGATGTATACATTTGCCTTCTACACTCAACTAATAATCCTCGATATTTCACACAACAAAGTACAAGATTTAGGTAGTAAAAATTTCGATAATAATTTGGAAATGACTCATCTAAATGTGAGCTACAATGCTTTAAAACGATTGGATAAAGACACATTTATTGGGTTGAAACGTCTCATTGATTTAGACCTATCATACAACGAAATATCTATAATACATACACAGACATTCAAGGATTTGTCTGTGTTAGAAAAACTTGATTTGTCAAATAACAAGTTAGTGAATTTTGAAGCTAATGCATTTGAACCTTTAACTTCACTCAAAATATTGTCACTTCGAAATAATTCTATATTAGAAATACCATCAAATAATTTGATATTTACAGTTCATTTGGAATATTTAGACATGTCTGATAATTTAATCCAGAAAATATCGAAACATGGAGTTCCGCATTTAAAGGATTTGAAACATTTGGACTTAAACAACAATATAATTGAAAATGTTGATCATTTGGGACTTTACAATTTACCCTCGCTTCGTCATCTAGACCTCAGTGATAACAATTTAACAACTATTCCTACATCAGCACTTTCTAAATTATCAAACTTATCTCATTTATATTTAAGTGGAAACTTTTTTCAAAATATCTCGTCACTGTCTTTCCAGAGTCTTTTTCATTTAAGACATTTACATATAAGCAGACTTCATAACTTAGATAAAATTGATTCAAGAGCATTTGTCGATAATATAAATTTACAGAAAATATGGATGAATGAAAATTTAAAAGTGCGAGAAGTTCCTCCAAGACTTTTTCATGGAAATCCAAAGTTGACTCATATCTACATGAAATATAATGCTTTAGAAACTTTGGAAGCATCTCACTTTCCAATAGATACTTTGCAGGAATTGGAAATATCAGGAAATCCATTTGTGTGCAATTGTTCATTACTTTGGCTATGGAAACTTGGAAGAGACAGTGAAATTAGTAGCAGAAAGTCTGTGAATACTAGTGCTATGCTTAAAATCGATTATGAAGTTGTTAAATGTGTGGCACCTGTACATTTAAAATCAGTTTTATTAATACAAATTCCGGAATCAGAATTTGGATGCTCAAATGGATGGGTAGTAGTAGCAGTTGTGGTGCTAACTGTGAGTATTATAATAAGTGTCGTCGGTGGAGTTTTGTATTTTATGGGACCTTTAAAGAAATGTAAAGGAGATAAGTCTAAGCAAGTTATGAATAGTGTCATGTTAAATGGTGACGTGTCTAAATTAGGAAATGGTTTAGGTTATAATACAAGAAGCAGAGAACAAGAAAATAAAAGAGACGTGGATAGATATCTAATGATAGGATCTACAGTAACAAATAATTTCCATACTTTGAACCCTCCATGGCAAAGTGTGGATAAGAATCCATATTATCAAGAGGACAGTGAAGAACATATTTATCAGCAATTTGCTTATGAAACTATACCTCACCATAGAACCCCAGAGAAGCCACACATAGTATACGTTTAACAAAAGATTAAATTTCGAACATTGCAAACAAAGCAATATGTTTCGTTCGATGAAAGACAATTAATACGATTTTAAATTTTTGAATAAGTGAACTTTGAACTGCGCAATAATGTATATAGTGACATATATAAGATGGTAATATGTGATAGCTTTGTATATAAACTTGTAAATAAAAATAAGCTAAAAACATTTTATTTTGTACTTAACTTATTTGACTCTGTTAAAGTATGCATTGTCAATCTTTTAACTGTTTTCGCATACATTTGTGTTAAATATGATTTATGATCATAAATTTTAGCTTTACAATTATTAATGTTATAATTAATATGTATAGGTATCGACTTGTCGTTTTGTTTCCTAGTTTTATAACTATGGGTCGATATGTAAGAAACCTACTGAAGAATTGTAAATTTTATTACATCAATAAAATAGTCATTTGTAATTTAATAGTAGTATTATGTATAATAACACATATATTTTCAGATTAAAACACCAAACAATATGACAACTTTGTACAAAAATGAGCAATATAGAATCTAACTTCAAATATTATAAATACGTTAATTTTTATTAACATTGTTATATCATAGTAGTTGTATAAAATTAAACTGGAAAATCTGATATTCTACTTAGAGGAATCAACTACGATCTTTCAGATTATTTAGAGCATTTAATAAAAAATACATTAATTGTTGCAATAATTAAAATATAAGATTGTATTAAGCATTATGCAAATATCTTAAATTTGGTCTATTATTATTTTTGTACGAATTAAAATTATAGCTTACAAAATATCTCAGTTATATGCGTATAATAGGAAAAGCTATGTATAAAAGCTAATTTTGTACTATATTAATAATTAAATGCTCTAAGAAAATCCGATAAATAATACAAACCAGCTGCTCTGATGGTAAGGGGTACAAATCAAATTACTTAGCGCGTTGTTTATTGGCTAATTTAACAAATTAATTTACCATACATATTTTGCATTTTATTGAAATGCGTGTATCAATATTTTTGTACTCATTAAAATTAAGTCTGATCAAATATTCTAGCTCAATTTAATATTCATATATTCCGCAAATATATACTTAACTCAAATAATGAAAAACAATTGTTTATTTAATAATCTTTTTTTCCGCCGCAATTTGGGAATTTGTAATTTGAACCTTTGTAGATATTAAAAAAAGTATATGATTGCTATACCTTAAACACTTTTTATTATTTCTGGTATGTACCTGATTTTATTCTATGGTATCAAAGCGACCGAATTAAGGAAACAAATTATTTTGAACAAAATTAATAAACCATTGTAATAATATTAAAATAATTTTATTTGACAGTTATTTGAGCATGCTATTATAACATGACAAACACTAATTCTGTCATTTCAATAAGAAAAATGTATAATGAAAAAATACTAAAAACTTTTTCGTGTTTATTAAATGATTTTTATAGTTATTAAATTAAAATCTATGTGAAATAATTTTAATAAAATCTGGGCTAGACTCAAACAAGATATTGTAGTCAAAATACATACATAACTCTTGCGATACTATTTTATACCTATTATAAATTCTATAACTTGTATACTTTCATAAATATGCCTACTTTGTAACCAACAACATAATATATCTATTCAACGAATAGTACCTACAGTCATAACGATAGTGTAAGACTATTTATACTTACTACTTTTAAACTTTTGTTATGAATCTTAATAAAATATATAATGCATTTGAAACAAACGACAAATAAACATTCAAAAATTATATGGTACTTTAATTTTATAGAATAAATTATTTTCTACATATTGGTCCGGGTCCCCTTAGGAGAATAAACTATCGGTCATTCTGCCAGGCAGTTCGTTAAAGCCGAACGATTGGCTATACAATTGGCGAAACAAGTCACGACCGTCGTGACTACTAGGCGATAGAGTTCCACAACATCTCGCCCGGGTGGCACTACTGACTTACCTATTCCTGCCGCAATAGCGTCTATATTTGCAACCATTGCGTTCCAGTTTCGAAGGTAAAGTAGACGGAAGATTTATGAGTGTGGCATTACCATCCCCCCATACGGATAGCAACGCATCATTAACATATTCGATGTATATAGGCAAGGAATGTCTTTTCTATCAGGAGAGCTATTTATATTACCGAAGTTTTGTAAGTTTTTTCCAAAATTTCTCAAAATCTAAGCTAAATTGCTTCAAACTTTCAGGAAGTCCAAGTTGAGTAAAATCCAGTAAAATGCAATGAACCGCGTTTCGATCGGTCAAAGCGTTTAAAAGTTATAAGATGTTTATATATACACATACACACACACATAGGTACACACATGCAGACACTGATTTCACGGCGAAAATAGTAATTTTTGAAAATCGGGGCAAAATCAGTAACTTCCTATTCTACCGTAGCGCGAAGTTAATATATGTATATTTATATTTTTTAAGGTAGCTCCTCTACATGTAAACTGGAAATGTTATTTTTTTCTAGTGTATTCGAGTCCCCGTTTGTGAAATATTAAGCTTAAAAGTACTAGTTTTTGTTATAGTTAAGTGTCTTTCCCTCCCTCTACCTCTACAAAGAATAAGTTTTTTTTGTCGAAAAACAAAATTAAGCTTTCAAATACCATGATATGATGATGTTTAGTGAAAATGTCTACACAGATACACAAATAATTGTGTTCATCACACAAATGCTTTGTCGCTACGGAACAAACAACGCTAGTTTTGTTATTTAGTCATAGTCCCTAATCATTTTAATATATCAGAGCATTACATTTGAAGTGACGAACAGTTGCCATATCCATCAACTCTAAGTACGAGACAGAAAATGATGATAAGGATAAGGTTTAGGATAATGACGACAGCTAGAATGAAGACGAAGGAAAGGACAAGCGTGATATCGAAGTCGAAAACGAGCATAAGAATTTAATTTGCGGACGAATATTTTCCAGATCTATCTTGATAAAAAATCACTTGGGGTAGGTAACATATATTTTTTTTATATCATAAGATAGCAAACAAGCAGATGGGTCTCCTGATGGAAAGAGTTTACCATCGCCTATAGACACCAAAGATGTTAATGGTGGGTTGCTATCTTGTGGCGAGATCTAATGCCACATGCATAAGTTTATCGGCTACCTTACCCTCCAAACTGGAACACGACAGCGACAAGCACTGACGCTATTGCGGCAGGAATAGGTAAAGCGGTGGTACCAGACACGGGCGAGACAATGCAGAACTCTACCACCTAATAGCCACGATGGTAGTCACTCGATAGCCAATCGGTCGCCTTTTACGACCTGCCTGGCAGAACGGCAGTTGGCCTATTCTTCAAAGGAGACCGGGACCAACACGGCGAAAATAATAAAGAAAAGTAATGCTGATTATCTTGTTTTATTTACTTGTTTGTTTTTTATAAATATGAACTTATGGTAAATTAAATTATGTAGATATACGCGAATAATTGTGCTAATTACATAAATATAATATCAAATAAGCGAGCTTCGCTTGAGTCTAGTTAGATTAACTCGCGAAGCTCGCTTATTTGATGATAGGACTTCGCAATCAAGTGACTATCGAGGCAATTAACTAGAAGAGGAGATACTTAAAAAATAAGAACAATTACTAAGTTTATTTAATTCCGTCTACATAAAGATGGAAATTTAAATTATTGTGTTTATTGTGTGCTCCTAAATGATTTAGCAACATATTATAATTAATTTATGAGTAAACGAGAAAACAGAATTCCCATCGCGTGACATGTCGTGCCCGCAAGAATTACTCCAAAATAAAAGATTTAGAATATAAATACCATAGGTAAGAAATATGAAGGAATTCTTGCAATCTTACTTGGTTGTAAGTGAGATTAAATCTAAGATAGTATACACGCACAAAAAATAATTTCTAACATCACAATAATTTTCTTATACTTATTTTATTACTTTATGTTTAGCTATTGCAGGGGAAATATAACTAACCCTTGCAAGCGAAATGAGGAGTTAATATTTCAAAAAAAGTTGAAAGTGTATATTGAAAACTACAATTAAATAATAAGTTGCTTTTCTGATGTTAAAAGATCATAACTGTACTTATAAAACGATAAAACCTGACTGACTGACATATCAACGCACAGCCTAAGCCCCTGAACCGGGAACGCAAAAGGAATTGTTCTCATGAAGGAGCAAGGAAGCAAGCAAGGAATATAAGCAAGGTATAAGAAAGGATTTTTTTGAAATACATCCCCTAACGGGCCTGGCCACGGGAAATTCGCGCTTGCGATTTTTCAGGCGGCGCGAACGGCAAAGTGTCTAGCGTCTGAAACAAATGTATGGGGAAGTACTAAACAAGCCACGCGGCGCAGCGACCGGCGGGGTGACGGACGATTTTTGACGAATTTTTGCGAGTTGGTTTTCCCCGTGTGGTTCCGGGCTCCTTTAAAGAATAGATCAACTGCAGTTCTGCCAGGCAGGACGTAAAAGGCGACCGATTGGCTCTGCAAGTCATTACCATTGTGACTACTATGAACATTTTAACTTCATTTTTCAAATACTTATTAGGCCAGTAATTTGTAAGTCTAGTCACCACATCATATAAACTGAGTCCAACAAATGTTGAATATTCATAAGAATATAATTAGTGTCGCCAAAAAATCGATAGTTTTAATCTAGAAACGCCACAACGTCGATAGTATCGATAGTATTGAACGCTGCAAGTAAATAAACTATCGATTGCGTCGATAGTATCAATCATTGGAGATAAACAAAGTATCGATTCTATCAATAGTAGTGTTACTATCGATAGTAATTGTGATTAATGCAATATTAAATAGCAATACTATCGATATCGTATCGATACTTTTGATAGTAAATTTTTTAATTATGAATATTATCGATGCTATCGATTGTATTGCTGTTTATTGATAGTATTATACTTATTGAGATAATCCCTATCGATAATGGACTATCAAGCGGCATCACTATAAATCAAAGGTTTCGAGTTTCGACACTCATTGCAAAAATTTGTCTTGATATAGTACGCATTTCTCATACTTCTTGGGAAATTCAACGTCTATACTATACTTCGATTCTTATTTAATTCACGTACTACATATTCTCTTCCAAATAGTAAGTGTTTAAGTACAAAACTATTACCCTCCAAGCAATATCGAGATAAAGTTGAACAAGTCATCTTGCTCTCGGACTATACTAGTCGCGGCGGAGGACGCAAGTTCCCGTGGCCTGAAAATTCGTGTGCGCGAATTTTCGCCTCGCTCGCCGCGCCGCCGCCGCCACCGCCGGTTCGCGTGGCTGGGCGGTAAGATGGTAAATTAGGAGGTGACAGTTTGTATGAAACTCTATCATTTTTGAATTGTACTGAATGAAATGAGGTAATTAGTCTTTAAATAAAAAATAATGAAACAAGTATTTAATAAGTTTTTGGATTGTATCTCATAAAGTGGTAAAAGGGGCTTCAAAAATTAATTGTTTATTGTGGTTCTACAAGTTACGATTTATTCAAAATTGTGTTTATACTTGTACTTTTTAATACAATTAAAGAAATACGTATTTTAGGATATTTTGAATTTCATCCCCTTAAGGGGTAAAAAGTAGTGTTAACATTTATATAAAATGTAAATAATTTATAGTTATCGTGTAATCGTGGTGTGTAAAAATTTGTATGAAACATTGTTTATTGTCAAAACTATTTAAAAATATATGTTTAAGTTCTTCAATACAATTTAAGAAACATGTATTTTAGGATTTTTTGAATTTTAACTCTTAAAGAGGTAAGGGGAATGTTAATGATTGTATAAAAAATAAATTATTTATTGTAAAAATACACAAAATGTAGTATTTATGCTTTTGAATACGATTAAAGAAATACGTATTTTTGAATTTAACCCCCAATGGGCTAAAATTTTGTAAGAAAAACAAATTGTTTTTCTTAGAAATTACTTAAAACTTAGTATTTATGTTTTTAAATAACATTAAATAAATACGGATTTTTTTAATTTCATCTTTTAAAGGGGTAAAATGGGCTTTAATTTTTGTATGAAAATTTAATTATCTGTCGTAGAAATCACTCTAAAGTTAGTATTTATGCTTTTTAATACAATTAAAGAAATAGGTTTTTTAAGTATTTTTGTTAATTTCATCCATTTAAGGGATAAAAAAGTGTGAAAGGTTGTATGAAAAATAAAAAGTTTAAAATCTTATGAGATTTAGTACTTATGCTCTTAAATCTAAAGTGAAGAAACATGCACATAAGTATGTTTTAATATTCATCCCCTAATCCCGTTAAAGGGTATGTTACAATTTATATGAAAAATTAAACGTTTATGGTCAAAATAACTTGAAATTTTGTACTTACTTTCAACTTTTCAACACAATTTAAGAATCGTTTTTTAAGGGTTTTAGAATCTTATCTTTTAAGAGACAAAAAAAAAGTTAAATTAATTGTTTATAAAAAAATGATAACAAGTGATAGATAAAGTTTGAATAAACAATAAATTATTTATTATTGAAAACTCTTCAAATTGAGTATTTATGCTCTTCAATCCATTTAAAGAAATATGTATTATAAGGATAAGGATGTTTTGAATCTCATCCCTTAAAGGGGTTCTAAAATTTGCATAAAAAATTTAAAATAACTTTAAGATATTAGGTAGTATTTATTCTCTGTCATATAAATTTAAGAAACATTTTCAAGGATTATTTTTAATTTTATCCCTGAAAGGAGTGTTAAGGTTTTTAATAAAATAAATTAATTATCATGTAAATTACTCGAAATTTAGGATTTACTCTCTTCAAAATCAAAATTATGCTATTTACAACAAACGAACTTCATATTTTTAAAATAACTATTATATTATAACCAATCGATTTAAAAAAGTAATCAGCTTTATCTTAAAAAAGTGCGTCAAATACTTACCGTAAATTTGATCAAAATTGGTCAATTGATTTGAGATTTATAAATTGAAATAAATGTTTTTGACAGTACTTCGTAATATTCAACATTTTTTAGTAGAAAAACCACAGAAGGCTCACCTAATGGTAAGTGATTATCGCCGACCAAGGACGCCGACCAAGTAAGTATACTATCAAAAGACAGTTACGTTGCCGGCTTGTCACTGTGATTATTAACATACTAGATGTTTGAACTAAAAATATATATATGCTTATAGTCTTCACTCATTTCAGCTTAAAATATCTCAATTTAGCGATAAGTTTCAGGAATGACCTGCAAGATCGACCCGTTTACAGATTTTTTATTCAACATAAGCTTAATTTTTTTTCCTTGAATCGCTAAACAACGTCATTCGATATATGTACTATTATTAAAGAAGAAAATTACAGCATGCGAATCAAAATATTGTTACGTACTTCGGGTTCGTAATTTGCAAGAAAACGCCACTATATTTTAAACAGTGTATTTACAACACAAATACACAAAAAAACGCAAACTTAAATACTTTGATTAACACTAGTCACTCTGTGTACTAACACTAAACTTAACCGACTACACAATAAAACACTTCTTGCTTCGCACGGGTCGCTTTAAGTATCGCTCTCGATCGCTATATAAAAACTGCCATGTATTTGTCAACACATTTATTTCTATTTATACCCAGGGTAAAATTCAATCTGGATCCAGAAAAATCTAAATTTATCGTGTAAACAATAACAATTATTGTAAACAACTTATAATAAACAAGTTATGATAAACAAGTCCTAGTACACGCTATTTTCACCCTTATACCCTATAACAGAAGACCATTATGGCATAGCTATTCGGGTAACGGTCAACTATTTGTCTAAAATAAGAGTAGCTACCTCTTTCTTTTATTTCTAGATCTCTCCAGCGTTCCAACTCTTCACGTTTCTAGACTATTCGTAACAATATACACAAAATAAACGCGCGTAGAGAAGAGGGAAACAAGTAATAGAAAAACAGCCTAAAAGTTCAAACAACGGAGGATTTAAGATATGACATAATTGGATTACTTATGTATATCTTATATCTGCTGTTCTATGAAGATGATAGAAGAGATATGCAAGAAAGGTTAAACAATGTGCCCGTCCATGACAACTAAGAGCTTATTCGGATATGACCATGACAGATAAACCAATAATAAGTTATAAGCTTGATATGGATGGATCATCGATTAGATGTAGAATACAAGTACTGTAAAGCCTGTTAAAAGGTATATAAAGGTCCGAGAATACGTTGCAGTGCTGGAAAAGTTAAAATTTTAGTTCTTTTAAACATCTTTACAGTTTGTTTATGAACATAGATGCACGTTTTTCCAAATGGTATTTGTATCGTGGACACTGTATCGTCGATGGTACAATGCTTGCTTTCAAATGATAGCATTTGGAGCAATTTATATTTTAATGGCTACTTTTTAGACATGAATTTTTTGAAAGTAATTGACTTGTTCTTTTCAATAATTTATTTCATTTAGCCATATTACTTCCAGTGATTATGCAATTAACTGAACAACCACCTGTATAATAATTGTCACGGATTACAAAACTCTCTGCGTACGTACATCAAAAGATCCTACAATACGTCAACACTAGAATTTACAAATGACGTTTGTCGACGATAACGCTACGATTCGTTAACACGGCAAATACCGGAATTAGGGTGGTAGCGGTTATTAACCATTGCAAATAGCTTTATTTCAAGTTATTATTAACAACGTGTCAAATTATCTATGAATCAAGTGGATATACGCAAGAATTAATATTAATTGGTCTATGTATGTAAGACATTATCATGGGTTCTTTGGCAATAAAGAAAATCCGCACTTCGGTAAAAACTTTAAATTATTTAACACTTCACTTGACAAGAAATTTATTTTTCATGTAATGTATAAATGTCATGTAAAAAAATCTCTTTCATGTAATACAAAAACATGTATATTTAAATATCTGCATATATTGCGCTTTCAGAAGGTTTAAGGGTCTTGCAAAATTATATGAAAATCCTTATTTTCTAGATTCACTTGATTTTTCTGTTAGAAATTCTGACATATAATAAATATTAAGAGACTTTGATGGTCAAATATTAAAAGATTGGTCAAGTATGTCACTATTATTGTGAATACTAAGTGGTAGAGTTCTGGAACGCTTCGCTCGGCAGGCATATCACCTAAAATTTACAATCCGTCATCGATCAGCTATGATTATTAAACGTAACAAAAAAATATTAAAAACATCGTCAATTGCTTCCTGGCCACTTAATGCACTTTTTGTGATGTCACAGCACCAAAAATAATCAAGCGACAACAACTGCCACTAATATATGCAAGGCTGTTGTGTCTTACAATAACTAAGCAATTACGATAATTAGGTATTGTGAGATACGTGATAACCCTGCGGGTTCGGTATCTACGTCTTACTTATTGTCTCAACAGCGACAATGTTTACCATTGTCGTATTCCTGTTTGGAGCGTAAGGAAGCCGGTAAACTTATGCATTTGATATGATTATCACGCCACATGAATAGTAACGCAACATTAAATAACATCTTTGGTGTGTAAAGGCGATGGTCGTCTCCTTCCATCAGGAGAGACTTCTGCTAGTTTGTTATCCTATAATTTATTTATTTGTTTAAATTCTTTATTGTATAAATAAGTAAAAAGTAGTTTATCATTATTTCATTTTCCCCGTGTTGGTCTGGGCTCTTTTGAAGAAAAAGGCCATCTGCCGTTCCGCCAGGCAGGTCGTAAAAGGCAACTTAACGGCGAAAGGCTATGTGAGTCATTAGCATCTTGGCTACTAGGTGGTAGAGTTCTGCATTGTCTCGCCTGGGTCTGGTACCACCGCCTTACCTATTCCTGTCGCAATAGCATCATGTGATTGTCACTGTCGTGTTCCAGTTTGGAGCTTAAGGTAGCCGGTAAACTTATGCTTGTTTTATTAGACCTCGCCACAAGATAGCAACGCACCATTAACATCTTTGGTGTCTATAGGCGATGGTTGACTCTTTCCATCGGGAGACCCATCTGTTTGTTTGCTGACTTATGATATATATAAAAAAATTAAGTTTCCCTTCAGCAATGCTGAGAAAAAAGCTATAAGTTAAAAAAATACTGCTATCGTTTTTTCATACAAGTTATGATACAGGAACAACTACGATAAAAATATTTTTGTGTATTCTATTTAAATTTTACACAGAAACTTGGTGTTAGAATGAGATCACGAAACAACACTTCACTTCAGAGGCTAAGGATTGTCAAGAATACCTCAAGCTAGTTACGAACACTATACTGTATTATGTTTTCGTGTTCTACTTTTATTGTTGTATGAAGTAAATATGTCGTCTCTAGATTGTTCTTAGTAATACTACTGCAGCAATAATATCAAGATGTAAATTCTGGTTATAAAATTATCAAAAAATGCATGTTGTTTTTTAAAGCGTACTATACGCAGTGACATCGTCACTAGATTCTTCTTAGTAGTATTACTGCAAAAATAATATTAAAATATAAATTCTTGTTATAAAATTATCAAAAAAAATCAAGTTGTTTTTTAAAGTATATTGTGCGTTCGCGGTAGTAGTAGTAAAACAATGATGCGACAATGCAGTGACTTCAATTACAATTACAGTATTGTTTCTGCGTCTATTTTGTGCAGTTACGTATAATTTTAGTGGGTCTACAGCCCGTCCACAGCGTTCCAGCGTGGTATTCGCATGATTACTGTGTTAAAGATGCGGGTATTGTGTTTTTTTTTGTTTACGTGTACAGGCTCAGCGCAGTTACAGACTACAATGTGACTATGGTTCTGCGTTACCAGTGCGGGTACGGCGCAAGCTCAGCGTAGTTACAGGAAGGCTGCGAATACGAAATGTAGTCTGCAGTAAATTATTACTACATCTGTGCCTCAGAAAGCACGCTTTTGTAAAATAACGTGTAAAAAATAGCAAATACAGTAGTCAAATGCGGTGATGAGATCACCGCATTTGGCAACTTTAGTGATCGCTTACCCAATTTCCCAGGAGATAATCTGACAAGTAATTATCTAATAACATTTGATTCACTTTACCTAACCCACTGCATTGCAAAAGATAATTGTTTTGTCGTCTAGGTGTTTACGCCCAGCAAAGCCGGTTAGTATTAGCTAGTTTATAATAATTCTCAAACTCAGTGCTCTCTTCATTAACAAAGATAAATGAGTGTCAAATTGCCCAAATTAACTTCTATGTGGTGGCATGCAGCGCATTATTCCCCATTCTCGTCTAATGCAATATACGTGTAAGACATTTGTATCACAATTACGTTGGTTTAAAATTTTCCTGGTTAATATAAATTAGTGTATGGAAGTTTTAATTCACACAGGGAATTTCAAATAACATAGTTTAGATGGCAAATACTTATTATAGATGTGGAAAAGTTTCTATACTAGAAAGAACAAAGCATATTTTTCTGATCAATAGTTTCCTATTTCTAATAATATATGTGTTTTAGCACTGCCCAAGTGCTAGGAAGAGATTAAAAACTTAACAAAGAATAATGTTGACATGAGTGAATTTGAACAAAATGGCAATGTTGCTGGCCTTTAAAGCCAGGCATTTTATTATTAAAATACATTGAACGATTAAAATTATTATAATAGTGTAAGTATAATATAATAAAAATTGGCAAAGTGCGTGTCGGACCACGCTCAATGTATCGTTCCGAATTTGCCCTTTATAATAATGCCGATTAAGAAGAGGGCTTTTATTGTTTCATATTACTAATATTTAGCCTATTTAACGTCAATGACGGATATATCCGAATCACAGGTTTCACCGCTTATAATAACTTCTCTAAGTATATTTTATAAGTTGGTCTACTATTATTCAAAAACTTGTAATACTTTCTAAGCTGTGATAGT
Source organism: Apodemia mormo (assembly GCA_036924255.1). Classification (NCBI taxonomy): domain Eukaryota; kingdom Metazoa; phylum Arthropoda; class Insecta; order Lepidoptera; family Riodinidae; genus Apodemia; species Apodemia mormo. The sequence goes on from JAUPFN010000002.1 coordinate 15,824,615, forward strand.
TTTCCTTTGAACCTCATTATATTTAATACTACCATGATTGTTTTCCACTCCCAAAACCAAACCATTTAGCTGGCAAAGCTTATATTTCACAAACGAGTCCCTTATTCGAAAAATTGTTTTCACAAACCTGCAATATTTTTTTCAAAACCTATGTAACGATAACCCATGAAATGGGGAGCGCCAGAAAAAAAATCTCCGCTTTATATGCAGGGGTGTACACTAAAAAATATTTTTCAAGTTTTTACTTTACCACTTTGTTGAAGTGATTAATATATACATTAGTGCCAAATTACAGCTTTCTAATACAAAGTATCTCTAAGCTACACTACGGATAGACGGACGAAAAGACAAAGCGAAACTATCAGGGTTCCTAATTAACTTTGGAACCCTAAAAATTGGAATAATGCTGTAAAAATCACCTATGTTTTTGCCGTAGAATTAGGTAAAATGGTGGTGACAAATCCGGACGAAACTTTGCAGAACCCAACTTATATAGTTACGATGGTATTGACACGTTTGGATAATCTTTCGCCTTTTACAAACTGTGTGGCAGAAAAACAGACAATCTATTGTTTAAAAGGAGTTTGTACTAAAACGATAGTTATATGATAGAAATGAAAGATACTATTTCGCGATAGAACACTACTTTTATCTTTTGGCCGCCCCGTTGGTCAAGTGGATAGCGACCCTGACTACGCAATCGACGGGGCTCGGGTTCAATACTCGATGGGGACAAACATTTGTGTGATCAGCATAAATGTTCGCATTCCCGGTTTTGGGTGGTTATTAATTATATTCCAGTATTATATATGTATTTCTATGTAATATTATCGTTAACTAACACCCATTACACAAGCAAATAATTTGCTTACTTTGGAATTAGATCAGTAAGTGTGTAATCTTATCGATAACTAAATTGAAATCGGAAGCTTATTATAAATAGTCAATCAATTTAACATAGTCCAATTAGTTGAATTATGGATTATGTTAAATTGATAGAAAGATTTATTGATAGATTGAACTAGAAAGAAAAAAAAGAATTATTTACAAGAATATGGATATTACAAAAATTGTAAACATTGACATGTGTTATCACATGTATAATAATATAGTATGCAATGTTTAATCTAGACCTAGGTAGTCTATATAACTGCATAAAAACTTAATGTGGCAATAATGTGTAATAAGGTTTTTGTTACAAAATAGGAAATAAGAAATAACCAGTAAAACACGTTTGATTGTCCCACAGAGTATAAATGAAGGTTCGCTACGCTTTTTGCCCTGGGCTATGGGCGGAAAATTGAGAGTGCTAAACGTTTTTTACAACGTAACGGTCAGCCGTTTGGTTTAAATCTACGAATGGATGACCAGAGAGATTTAATTGCCTCGACAAAGAGCTGTTGGCATTACAAAGAATAAATATTTCATAAAAGTTTAAACTCTAATCAACGAATCATAATCATATCGAAATTAAACCGTAAGTTGATCTTAGACTCCATTAAAATCTTTTCTCCATTTCACAACATAATATTTCGCCATTAGCAAGTTGTATGTTGTAAGAAGTATGTTAAATGCGTGATAGTGTGTCTAATATTCATTTTTATTAATTTAATGTATTTTCAATGCAAATTTTATAAAAATAATTATATTTATTACATGCCACCAACTTTTACGGCATATACTCACAGTTCAAGTTATACGACCGGATCGCAAATAGTGTAAATGCAAAATTAAAATAAATATCATCTCGCTACTTTAGTCTAAGGTAATTACAAAAAAGATTTTTTTTGGTACCTATGCTTTTTATAATGTAATATTTTTAAATTCAGAAAATCTGAAATTTTAATTAAAGCACTTTTTGTAAAAATATTATTCGGTATATAACTTTACAATTTTTGGATTTTTTTTTTTTAAATGTCAGTGATATATTAAAACAATAGTCTTTGTTTTTATACCCGCGTTGTTCCGGGTCCTTTCCAAGAATAGTTTAACTACCAGGTATCTCCTAAAAGACATGAGTAAGTTAATACATATTATGTACTAACATGAGGACTCCTAACTAGGTAGTAGCGATCAGCATCGTCATCCCAGGATTTTGATCCCACGACGTTACCTATTCCTGCCTGCATCGGTGCTTGTCGCTATCGTATTTCGGTTTCGAGGGTAAGGGAGCTGGTAAACTTATGCATTTGGCATTCTATTCCCGCCACACAGATAGCAACGCTCCATTAACCTCTTTGGAGTCTATAGGCAATAGTTATCTCTTTCCATCAGGGGAGCCATCAGCTTGTGATGTATTATACTATGAGAAAAAATTAAGCTTTAATACTTCCAATTTCTACTAGGCAAACTGTAATAATGTCTCCAATTTATACGTAACTGTAATAAACTGACAGAAGGCTTACAGCCAAATAGAGACGGTGCAATGCCAATTACAAATACACAAAGCAATCAAACAACACCATATTATAAAAGGATATCGGGGTGAAAGTATAAAGACCTTTTATACGTGTCGTGAAAGGAGGTTGTAGCGTCGTTTCAGGAGGGGACGAAAGATTTATTTCACGACAATACTCGTTATGGCACCAAAGGGACAGTCTTCAGTGTGCAGCCTGCAATGTATTTTTTCCCTATTACAGATCAGCAGATCCCGTTACACATTTTGCGGGATTGTACGAGGGTATTGGGATTAATTTATTACTGCTATAATAGAATATTGTTAAACTAGCATTACCTGTGCGAATAATTCGCACTAATTTCAAAATTAAAACCGTCAAATATCAGCATTGCTGTATTGCGTCTTAATGTATACCTGTATAAATAATTAATTAATTTACGAAAACCAAAACATTAAATAATTTTTTTACTTATTGATGCTGGTAGGATGAGCAATTATCTATAAAATGATATAGAATTTATTTGGAGTAATCGTGAGGTTTTCTCTTACAAGGGAGGCAAACATCTTAACTTTAGCGTATTAATACGTATGTATTGTTAAATATACAACGATGATTGAGACCGACAACTTAACCTGCTTATCCGAAGCACAGGGATGATTAGTGGTTACACATCAACATAAATCGTGCAAATTGCCGGGATTGCGTAACGTTATCGTAGTATAGATGCGCCATCGAATCGGAGAATCCCACTAGTAATAGCATACAAGGTAAAGTAAAACGAGAGATATATTTACGAAATATATCAATAACTAAGAATTTACTTAATGAAAAATATTCTTGTAGCTCGTTTTTTGAATTTTTGTATATTCTTAACTGCAGCGTGCAGCCCGCTGCATTATAAAAGTTTTTAGTAAATCCCGCGGGATGAAACTTTTCCGGGATAAAAAATAGCCTATGTGTTATTCTGGAATTTCAGCTAACTACATACCAAATTTCATCGTAATCGGTTTAGTAGTATTTGCGTGAAAGAGTAACAATCATCTATACATACGTACTCACAAACTTTCGCATTAATAATATTAGTAGGATTTATTTTTATTTGGCTGCAGCCGTTAATCAAACCTATGTCAATTGAAAGTTAAAGATTACACAAATAAGAAATTTTCTAACGTAAAATTTACTAAAATGTGTTGAAACAAAGTTATAGAACTTTGAAAAAATATAAAATTAATACCATAACTAGTGGGATTCACTAGTATATTCATAATAAGGTAACTTCACTCATTCTAGGCAAACCAATTCCAATCAACGCCCATCGACCACTTTTTTTACATCATAAGATAGCAAACAAGCAGATGGGTCTCCTGATGGAAAGAGTCAATATCGCCTATAGACAGCAAAGGTGTTAATGGTGCGTTGCTTTCTTGTGGTGAGGTCTAATGCCACATGCATAAGTTTACCGGCTACCTTACTCTCCAAACCGGAACTCGGCAATGGCAAGTACTGACGCTATTGCGACAGGAATAGGTAAGACGGTGGTACAAGATCCGGGCGAGACAATGCAGAACTTTACCACCTAGTAGCCACGATAGTAGTGACTTGCATAGCCAATTGGTCACCTTTTACGACCTGCCTGGCAGAACGGCAATTGGTCTAATCTTCAAAGGAGTCCGGAACGAAAAGCATATTCTCCTCAATAGGCTCTTAGCTACTACGAGTACTATCAAACTTAGTTTTAAAACATCCAAAAAAAACTTTGGAAAAATTTCAAGATTTTTCTTCGATGGACTTCTACCCGAACCGAAGATCGTACTCTGATTTCGTCTCTTTAATTAAAATAACATAATATAAATGAACAATGACAAGTACGCTTTGCTTTGTAAGCCATTGCTTTGAAACGGATTGCCTAATTTTTTCTAAAGTTTTCTAAATTCATATTTTCTCGATATCGCACGGAAATAGTGTGTAAAGCAATATCCGATGTCGATGCAGGTATTTTTAAATTATATTTTCTAGGATTCAGATCGGATGTAGTGGGTAATCTTTGTGACAGTAAGATATGAGTGTCGTTAGACATTTCACTTCGCCCATATTCATCGCGTTTTTGCTTGACAAAGCAGGTGGTAGTCCCCATAGCGACTATAGCGACTAACGCTTGTTAATTGTAACATAATAAACAACAATACTCTCCCAAGAATGGGGATATACACTATTGACTATCACATGATACACCAACTCCACTCCATTCTGACCCTGCAATTTTTCCATTGTTATCATCATGGGCGTACCGAAGAGGAGGGCAGGGAGAGGCAGCTCCCCCCCCCCTGGAATTTGTTAACCTTTCTACTGTTGTAAATAAAAATATAATGAGATAAAAATATAGTCTGGGTACGCCCATTTTTTTTATATCATAAGATAGCAAACAAGCAGATGGGTCTCCTGATGGAAAGAGTCAACCATCGCCTATAGACACCAAAGATGTTAATGGTGCGTTGCTATCGTGTGGCGAGGTCTAATGCCACATGCATAAGTTTCCCAGCTACCTTACCCTCCAAACCGGAACACGACAGCGACAAGCACTGACACTATTGTGGCAGGAATAGGAAAGGCGGTGGTACCAGACCCGGGCGAGAAAATACAGAACTCTACCACCTAGTAGCCACGATGGTAGTGACTCGATAGCCAAACGGTCGCCTTTTACGACCTGCCTGGCAGAACGGCAGTTGGCCTATTCTTCAAAGGAGGCCGAGACCAACACGGCGTTGGTTATCATTTCAAGTAGGTACAGTAAAAAAGTTTTTCAGGAGTTTTAAAAATTGATATTTCTATAGGTTATGTTGTGAATAATTGTAACATACCTTATAGTAATCTGAATTTTAAATTTTGCCACCTCGTGTCTTTATCTTTCATGCCGTTATTAATACCTAATGGCCGTTTATAAAATTATATTTTAAAAAAATTCTGTAATTTATGGTTTAACAATTTTTTTGTAAGAATTATTATTGTTAGTTTTGGTGTATGAGCACAGCAATGTGTACCATATACTTATCCAGCTAAGAAACTCATTTTTACAAAATCTTAAGATAGAGCAACTGGCGAGGTTTTTATTGTGGTTTCCCCAGTAGGCCTATTAATGAAATCATATATCTCTATAATATTACTAGCTGCTCTCTACAGCCGGTTGCATTCTATAAGGTTTTGGTGAATTCCAAGGGGATAACATAATTTTTCGGGATAAAAAGTATGTATGCGTGATTGAATGAAAAATATCTAGAAGGAAAGTTTTTTAAGTTTAATAGTGTTTTATTCATTCTAGTCCATACTTAATATTATAAACACGATATTTACTCTGTCTGTCGGTCTCATTTTCACGCCTAAAATACAACTGAATTGGATGAAATTTGATACAAAGATAATTGAAAATCCGAGAAAAGACATAGGATAGTTTATATCTCGGAAATCCAACGGGAACAGGAACTATGCGGGTAAAACCCCAGGACTTTTAATTTAGAAATGTTTCCACGCAAACGATGTCGTAAAATAAATAGGAGACATATTTTTTAATATAATAATAGCGAACCAGCGCGGCTGCGCATGGGGTTTTCGAACAACTGTTGGTGTTTCGACAGTGTCGTCATTACAAAAAGAAACCTAAATTCAACTAAGTAATGTCGCTGTGAAATATGCGCAATCGTGTTAGTTAGCCTATTTAGAACTCAACCACAACTGGATTAATTTTTATAATTTTTGAGTTTTTGGATTTCGCTTCGTCCGGAATAGGATGATAAATATTAAGGCTTTTTTCATTGAAGTATTAAATACATCAATGAAAAAAGCCTTGAAATCAATGAAAAACCCTGCAGGTCATCCCTAAAACTTCCGCTAGATTGAGGTATTTAAAGCTCAAATGAGTAAAACTTTAAGTATAGATTTTTTTCAGTTCAGATTTTTACTTTTTGATATTATATTGATTCTTAAAAAATTTGTATATTTTGAAAACGATAAAAATTAGTCAGCTATCAAAAACAGATAAGATACGATCATATTAGGCAGTATTTGCAATGCACATTACAAAACGATGTTCCGATAATGTAGTGGTAGAAGTGTAAATAAATTTTATAGTCCAAGATAAAACCCATTACGGTTGGTTTACGAGAGCCACTCCCCTAATGATGCGAGTGCTATGCAGGGGTGACTGGTTTTACGGAGGCTATATTTATATTTATTAAGAGTCGAAACACAAATTATTTCCATGTTGCCTCATCACGCAATGTGAAATGGATTTCAATTACATTGAAATAATTATTTTGTAAGAAATAGAACACGAAATAACAATTACGTCAAATGGTAATTAATAACGAGTAGAAAAAGTAGTTATTTTATATTTTTGATATTAGAAACGTAAGATATAAGAATTTACATACTTCCAGATTAGCAGAGGCTAGTTTCCCTTTATTAATTAATAACATTGTTGTGTTTTATATTTAAATATCTGTCATTTTTATTTGGATGCATTTGGATTTTTTTTAATATAATAAGATTGCAAACAAGCAGATAGGTCACCTGATAGAAAGAGTCTACCATCGCCTATAAACACAAAAGAAGTTGTGTTCCTATCTTTTGGCGAGGTCTAATGCCACATGCATAAGTTTCCCGGCTACCTTACCCTCCAAACTGGAACACGACAGTAACAAGCACTGACGCCATCGCGACAGGAATAGGGAGGCGGCGGTACCAGACCCGAGCGAGGCAATGCAGAACTCTACCACCTAGTAGCCACGATGGTAGTGTCTCGTATAACCAATCAGTCGCCTTTTACGACCTGCCTGACAGAACGGCAGTTGTTACGTTGTTCAAAAGAGCCCAGACTAACACGGGGGGATATTTAAAAAATAAAGTAATTTATTTTTCCTGACGCAAAATCGCAAATGTCAGCGAGAAAAAGATCATAGTATGAAATATGACTGACAATCAAATAAAACAAAATATACAATATTTATAATATACAATGATCAACGTTAAAAAAATATGTTTGAAATACTTATTTTTTCAATTCCTGTTCCCAAAATTGGGTAACTTAACTTTGTAAACAATGAAAAAACATTTACCCGAATGGGTAATTTTAATTTTATAAATAACGGAAAAACATTTACCCAAAATCAAGTATGGTTGTTTTGTTAAAATAAGAGGAAAACCGAATTAAATTTTCGGGATTTCATTATTTTGGAGCAGTATAAAGAAAACTCAAGCGTGTTTTACGCTTTCAACATTGGATCAGTAAAGGTTTTAGACAGAAACTTGGCTCGGAACGTTAATGTTACGACGAGCTCAAATTGCAGTTTTTTTATGGATACGCTATACACTCAAAATGAATTCATGTCTTTATCTTGAAATGCACAATAGTCTGGGTTTTATTTCCTAAAATAACGTACAGTAAATGTTTAGATTATTTTTAGTAATTAATGTGGTTAATAATAAAAACAAAATATATTTATTTATAAATATAAATAAACTTTTGTACGTTATTGTTACACTGATACTAAATTATATGTAGCAGCTTAAAAAGCTCAACCTGAAATTTTAGTATAGTTTATACTAAAAAAATCTACAAGGGCTTTTTCACTTAAACCACATGGGATGATACCTCATTTATCAATACTAAAATAGTGTAATTGCGCCGATTCCCTTTCGGGATAGGCAATTTAGCCCTACCTAGGAATCGAATCCGGGACCTTAGGATCAGAGTCGAACAAGTTAACCCCTAGAACAAGAGAGACCAGTATCCAAACTGTATACTCCATATAATGTACATAAAAGACATATTTTTTTTAAATTTGTAATTATATTATAATTTTGATAATTAACGTATTATAATTTTTATAATTAATATAACCACATAATATTACAATTGCGAACTTTTGTACGTCTCTCTGTCTGCCATTATGTCTGTCTGGCTGGATTTTGAAAAAATTTGACGACAGGGTAATCGAAGATACAGAGTCAAACGTAAGCTACTGATTTTTTCTCAAAAATCAATAGGGGATGAATAACTAATATGACATTTATTACATTGATGTAATGTTTATATACTCGCAAGCGAAGCTTCGTGGGTCAGCTAGTTGTATATAATTGCGGAAATCCATAGACAAAGGTAGATTTGTCGTTAATAAAACATTACATGAATGGTAAAGTATGTATTTACGTAAGAAAACTGTTAAGAAATAGGTTAGGACAAATAAATATCATCACACAGCACTTTAAAAGGTTAAACTATGTTAACCGAATGTTCTCTAGTTAATCATATTATTATCGTTAGCGAAATGGATGAAGATGCACATCGCTGCATTTCTCACCTTTCATGTCTAGTCTCTTTCATGTCAGTAGTAAATGCACTACTTGTGATTCAGGGACCGAGAGTTTTGATTGTTTAAAAACACACCAATTGCCATTTAGGGCCAATATATCATTCCATTGTTAGAGTGGTTAGCGACGGTACGCAATCATTGGAGCTCAACTCCCGACAAGGACAGGAATTTGTGTCATGAGCATAGATGTTGTTCATATATATGTTACATATGGACAACGGCCCTTGTCTTAAATATTAGAAATTGCCTTTACTAATTAAAACTACCTAATCAATTTATACTACATTTTGCTCAATATGACTAAAACAATTATTCTAACAACTTTATTTTATTCTTTCTAATATTCTACATTTTATTAATTCTCATTTTCATAATGAAATATAACTACATTACCTTAAATTACTTATGCACGCTCAAGAATTATCTTAATGGAGGCCAATATGTGTTACACTGGTCGATTCAGGAGACTGAATGTCCGAGTTTTCAACCCGTTCTACCCGCCATTGCAGTGTCCGTGCAAGTTCAATGATACCAGTGTAAATAATTTTAATTCGCAAAACAACAATGTCGAACAAAATCCTGCTTTACCTATTATGTTTGACTAACACCCAAATTACAAGCAAGAAATTTGCTTGCTTTAGGGTTAGATTAATTCGTGTAATTTGTCCAACGATATTTATTATTATTATAATTGTTATTATTATATAGCCGAACTCATTTGTCACTAACTCAACGGAATATTCAATAATAAATTTTTGTATAAAGTAAGGTTTTATTTATATATACAAAAATCAATTGCTGTTCGTTAGTCTCACTAAAACTCGAGAACGGCTGAACCGATTTGACTAATTTTGGTTTTGAAATAATTGTTGAAGTCCAGGGAAGGTTTAAAAGGCGAGAAAATATAGAAAAAAAAATAAGAGTAGTTAAGAAGGCAGAGCAACGTTTGCCGGGTCAGCTAGTTACTATTATAATAAAGCTTAAATAATGCTAAAAGAACAAAGAATACCAGACCTGAATATGTAAGACGCAAAGTTTTCAGTTAAAACTATGAATAAGTTAAAACTTCACAAGTTTTCGGATGATTTTCTTTCGCAGTGGCGTAACATTCACATTTATTTTAAATATATTTAGAAGTAAAAAAATATCTCCATATCCAACGACCTTAAACATTTTATCTACATATCTAGGTAACATGATATCAAATCAATATGAAGCTTTAAATTTAAGGACTCAGACGATACTCTGCAGTTTTTTTAAGTAAAAATCGGTCAAGTGCGAGTTGTACTTGCATACCAAGGGTTCCGTACAAACTAAGTAACATTAGCTACACATGAGTTTCATCTATTAACGAGAAGTATCCTATAGGTTTAAATTCTCATGTGAAATCACAAAATATGCAATATAAGCGATCACACGTTTTAAACGCTTTATTTTTGTGACGTAAATTATTTAAAATGAATTAAAAATTTACAATTTTCGAATTTTTTCCCTTACATTTGCTGTAAGACGTTGCTTCTTGCCAAATTTTATGATTCTAAGTTTACGAAAAGTACTTTAATAAATTGGTTTTGATTTTCTTTGAAATCGCAAAAAAATGAAAAAATATGTGACATAAATGGCCATTTAATCCTGTTCGCTTACAATCTTGATTTTCAAAGCCAAGAGGAACTGTGGACCCGAGTATTTGATATAAATTTCAACGTGATTTGCGTTCTGGATAAAAAGAGTCTTGACAGACGGGCAACTATGTGATCCTATTAGGGTTCCGTTTTTTCCTTCTGTGGCACAAAACTCTAAAAATGAAATCTATTTCGTTTTGTTATTTAGATAGAAAATAGCTTTTCTCAGTTCTGCCGTGGAAGATTGCTGTAGTCGTGCAAAGGTTATCTGTAAGACCTTGGTTTTATGCACCATATACAGACATTTTTTCAAAATCAAAATTTTATCTGTATAAAATTTCGATTTTGAAAAAATGTTTTTTTTTCAAAATCGAAATTTTGAAAAATTTTCAAAATCGAAATTTTATCTGTATAAAATTTCGATTTTGAAAAAATGTCTTTGTATATGGTGCATAAAAACAATGCCACTAATATACTTAGAAGTACAAAATTGACTTCAGCTCTAGTAATTTCTATACAAGTTACACAAACAGTTCAAGCGAAACACTATCTCGGAAAGACTAAACGAGCAATACGCAGCTGTAAAAAACAGGCAAATTAACACGTCAGTTATAGCGAAACATATACTAGATTCCAACACCGGTCACTGGAATGAATTCTATTTAGATTTTTTTTATTTAGATTTTAAAATTCGAATATATAAAGCAATCAATAGGAAGATTAATTTAAATACAAAATATAGATAAAAATACTAAATATAGATAAAATACTACATATTATATAGAATGGAAAAATATAAAAAAACTAGAGTAGATGAAAGAAAGACTCGGTGTTTCAGTCCGTTCGTTTAAGCTTCACAGTAAGTATGTATAAGTTATGGGCGTCAGATAAGTAGATAGTTTACTAGGTGGTAGAGTTCTGCATTGTCTCGCCCGGGTTTAGATACCAGCGCCTTACCTATTCCTGCCGCAATAACGTCAGATCTTGTCACTGTCGTGTTCTGGTTTGGAGAGTAAGGTAGCCGGTAAACAATGCATGTGGCATTAGACCTCGCCACAAAATCGCAACGCACCATTTTACATATTTGGTGTCTATAGGCGATGGTTGACTCTTTCTATCAGGTGACCCATCTGCTTGTTTGCTATCTTATGATATAAAAAAAAAACTCGTATACACGTCATAAAATGGATGTTATTAGAACTATTAGAACTACCAGTCTCATAGTTGGAGACAAACACTTAACTTTTACAGGTTCTGTTAACAGGCTTACAAAATACTGTTAACTATATTCTATATGAGTTGCTTACACTTACATGCCGTCAATAATAAGAGTCTTTATGACAGAAAATATTTTTTGGCACTAAAAACAACATTCAATTATCTCTAAAAATAACTTAATAAAGAAAAGTGCTTTAAAACTTCCAAAACGTACCTGTCTCGGAAAGATTTAAAATATCGTCTAGAATTAATTAAGATTAGAAATATATCTCAGATGTAATTTTTTCCAAACTTTAAGTGGATTACAATGTTAATTTTATTGATGCGAAAGCCTCCCAGGAGGATAGACGCCTCAGCGAAGGGCTGCCAGCATTAGTATGCAGATGGTTAAAACATAAATTCGTTTCTGGAGCGTTTAATTTATGCCATTTTTTTAAAATTTAAGACATTATTTAATACTTTAAACTAGCATGGGTATGGATGTTATTTATGTTGACCTAGTATATGATTCCTTTTTTTTGACTGGTTTGGAGCGATTTGCCAACCAAACAATTTTGTATGATAAGTAACAATTTTTTACATTGTTATTTATATCTTTACTAATATTTTAAATAGGCAAAGTTTACAAGTTACTGAGTTTATGCGTAGGAAATAATCTCTGGGACTACTGAACTGATTTTAATAAAGTTTTTTAACTTACTGGAGTAACATGATAATTGAATAGTGATGAAATCATTACTCATAAATAAACCGAGGATGGAATGTCGGTTGAAGAAATTTTTACTAAAGATAAATTACAATTTTTTATAGTTATTTATTATCATGAGCAATTTCATTAATATCCAATTCAGTTAAAGTGTTAGTTTTTTATTTTTTTTTTACTAACGCTAAGTACTGCTATAATTTATTTATTACATGCTTATAACCATTACAGCGATTTTGTGTAAGCTCAAGTGTCTCTACGTGTATATAGAGTTTAAAGATTTTCTTTCAGTGCTGTATGCGTAATAAAAAAAACGAACTTCCAATTTTCCAAATTATCAAAATATTCTTACCAATTTGAACATTTTTGTGAGTAGTGGGATTTAAAAAAGTAAAACATAACTTTATATTTATATAACATGTTCATCAGGTACAGCTGAATAATACAGAAGGTACTACAATTACAGTTATTGAGTATTCAAAAATTCTAGCACTTATAAAAATATACGAAAAAAAGCTAGTGATAGAGTGACTCTATATCTATCGTTAAAGAAAAGTTAAGTGTATGCACAACGCTTACGGTAAATCGTCATGGCGGTTTATAGTACCGTAAAGTAGTATCTATCAAGTGTCACACTCACAATTTCATAAAGGTTCTAGGTGTGGAATCTAAAGGAAACCTAACAACCCTAGTTCATATTTATATAACAAGTCAGCCAACGGCTAACTTGTAGCAACATCGAGCCATATACTAATATGACGCAATTAACGATACTATAACTGAAAGGGAAAAAGTACCACATTTCATACAATACTTTAACATATAAATCAAATGGGCAATTACAACTTACGTTCAGAATATTGTAAAACTACTATCATTATATAAAATAATTACTCACAACATAGATAATATCGGCGCCGGGGTATTTTATTTTGCTCGTGTTTTGTTCCGGAATTAATTTTCGGTGGGCGACTTATTCAATTTAACTCTGATAAGACTGACAGTAATATGATGTACAACAAAATCTTATTAGATGCTTCCAACAGTGAATTAGGACCGGCCTTCTGCCTTGAACCACAAAACGCATTTTACACTAAAATTATTTGTAGACAGGGCCGCCTTAATTTGCAAAATATAGGTACGCTTGTCAAGGATTTCCGTCAGTTACATCCATAGAGTGTTAATGACAGTCTCAGGCAAATGTATGTAATATGTATATGCGTATATATGTATATTATGAACCATGACACAAAATAAAATGAATCATAAATTAGTTATTTAACAATTTTTTTGAACTGGAAGCCCTTCGTAAACCTTTCGTTCATCGGTCTTTTTGTATGTCCGTCCGTATATCACGGTTATTTTACTCGGAAACTAATGGTACTGTATGGTTTAAATTAAAAAAAAAATGTTTATTTTAGAAACCGCTACCAAATAGTATAGAACGATTTTGAAAAATAGAATTATTAAGGATTTTATAGATATAACTAACTTTTATAGATATAACTAACTTTTAAACTTTCTATAGATGTAACTAAGGGGTGAAAAAATTCAAGTAAGCATAGCCGTGTGGGATATTATCGGAAAGGTCTTTGTAAATGATTTTGAGTCGTTTAAAAGTAATAAGTGTGTTCCCGTCCCTCTAACTTTTGAAAACTCTAGTGAAAAATTATAAAAAATTGAAAAAATAATATTAGCAAACAAATACTTTAAATAAAAATTGGTTAAAGCATATTTACTACGTATCCGAGGTTAAGATTTCGAATATATATCAAGATATTATGCAATTTTGTTTTTTATTTAATTTCGATTTTATTTAAGACGGCCCTGTTTGCTTATGTCAAATGCAATAATGCAGAAGTTTCTTAATGAGTTTCACCTCGAATGAAACCACAAATAGGATTATGATGTTAATATCATGATTCTACCAGCCTCTCTCTGCGGGGAACGATTTCAGTTCTTAGGGCTGGCCCACCATTATTCTCATTTCAATAAGAAATTACATTTTCTTATTACATTTTTCATAATAAAACGTATATCCAGCGAATTTCAATTTCCTGAAGGCTATTATCATAGATTTTAAGGAACGTTTTTGTGGCAAATATTCTTTCTGTCAAAAAATGTAATTACTTGCCACCTAAAAATATTCTAAAGACGCTATAATGATATATTATTTTGTCCCTACAATTACCTTTTTTTAATATCCCATAGAGGTGTTTTTCTTTAGAATGTTTTATTTAATTTTACTTCTACTATAATATATATAGTAGAAGAATTATATTAAAACACATCATACTATAGTATATTGTTTTTTTTTTAAATGTCATATTATAGAAAAATATCTGGTTGACCGAGCTTTGCTCGGTTTTTCACATACCCACATCTTGGGAACCGAGCTTTTCTTGGACCTGGAACCTTGATAAATCGATTTCTATAGAATAAATAATTTTTTTTCTGTACCTGGTTGACCGATGTCTGCGGCATATCATGGACATCTACTGAACGGACCGCATAAGAAACACTGAAGTCCTTCGATGCGAAAAATCTGCGGAATAGAAGCTTATCTGATGCAGCGTCAGCTACGTTGGTGTGGTCATGTGTCCCGTATACCAGAAGAACGTATAGCGAAGTGCATCTTTTATTGCGAGTTTCAAGAAGGCAAACGCAAGGATAGCAGACAGCTTCTGCGATACAAAAATGTGCTCAAGAAGCATATAAAAAACCGCAGCATTGACCCCTTGACCCATGTCAACTTACAACAAGGCTGCTTTACAACGCCCAAAATGGAGACGTCTCGTAAAGCAGAGTATCCAAGAGAAAAAGAGAAAGTTTAGTTAAAAGCCAGACCATCAAAGGGTATAACATATTATATTGGCGGCGTACTTATATGTTCGAAGATGAAGTGAAGGATCTTTATTACAATATGGTCCTTGTATATCATTACATAGTATGAAACAAAGTCGCTTTCTCTGTCTGTCCCTATGTCCCTATGTATGCTTAAATCTTTAAAACTACGCAACGGATTTGATGCGGTTTTTTTAATAGATGGATTGATTCTTGAGGAAGGTTTCAATATATAAATCATTCCGATATTCCCACGGGAACAAAAGCTACGCGGGAGACCGCAGGCAGGTCGCTAGTATTGTAATATATTAGGATAAAAGGACCAAAATTGGCTACAATAGCCACATGCGAGCACAGGACTGCGCGGATCTCCGAGGCACCAGTTGCTGAGCTTGTCCAGCAATCGCCGTAGCCGCGAAAATAATTGCGAATCGCGAGAATAAAATCTCTATTAAGTTTGACAACTGACTTATATTTATATCGTATTAAAAGCACTTGTACTGTTTTACTTGACTTTTTAATTATTAAAACCAACCGGTTTCGCGTTTTAACGCATCATCAGGGCAAGTTTTCTACACAATGTAAACAAATATAACTTAAACAATAATAACTTTTGCCCTGATGATGCGTTAAAACGCGAAACCGGTTGGTTTTAATAATTAAAAAGTCAAGTAAAACAGTACAAGTGCTTTTAATACGATATAAATATAAGTTAACATGGAGTTTTACCAAGTGCCGACGATATTCAGTGTTCAAAGTTTGACAATTGACTTTAGTCACAAAAAAATAGTTTATACATGTGTGTACCTATATTATCGTGTATGTCAAATGAATGTAGTGTGTGTAATGTTTGGTTTTATTAATTTAATATATTTCTTATGCTCCAGTTTGCGCAATTGTCTTCAGTATGGGTCCAAAGTTTTGCCTTCACGTATTAATATATAGATAATGTCTATAAATGACGGGGACATTTTTCCATCAGGAACTCTATCTACTTTTGTGCTGTATTGTGATAAACTTGTTATCGAACAGAATTACTACAATGCCAGTAGCCAGTGCTTTTGTCTATTGTGTTCTTTCTTAAGGGTTAGGTTAGCTTTAACTTTAGTTTGCATACAGGCGACTTATCACTTATCGACCAAAGATCTATCGGCTTATTTGCCATCTAAAAATTAGATAATACTATACAGAAAACATATTATGAGGGAAGAATTTGTGGTATAAAAATATATTTTAATCTGTACTCGTATCATTGTTTTATTAGAGTGATCAGCTGAGATCATGAATTTTTGGTTTTGATGTTCGAGCAAAATTTAGCAAATGCTATAAAAAAACTTAATTATAGCCCAGAATCTGATAGTGATGGGTTAACACATCCGTGACTTAGAAAAGCACATAGAGCAAATCCGGGATAATTGCATATAATAACTGTCAATTCTTAAATTTGGTAAGTGTGGCAATGATGACATGATATAAGATGATTTACCGTCTTGTCGTCAGACGAAAATGTGAATATTGGTGAACTAAGGGCGTATTTAGACATCCAGCAAAGTTTACCTATTCTACAAGAGAACTGGCAGACGATTCATATATAATTTGTTTTACATAATCAAATATAATATCAATACAAACTGCACGACAAAAAACCTGTGAAATACTCGTACTTTATGCAGTCAAATTCATACTGTCGCAAAACTGTGTGTTTGTGATGTAATACGGTTTGTGAAAATATGAATTTGGCATAAGTCAATAGGATGATGATCACGCGAACCTATAAGTTTTATCAGAACTAAAAATTGCTCAACGCGGATTTAAATGATTGGTTGTTTTTTAGTAATTTCTAAAAAGTATGATATTATAATAGATCTTAAGGATTTGCCTCGAGGCATCCTTTACATATTTTCATACCTTTGTTTTATACCGCTCATGATCCGCAGTATGGAGCTACTGATATATATCACTGTCGTGTATCACCGAAGATGGGATACAAGTTTGTAGCTGCTCTATCAAATATATAGTAGAACAATACATCGTGAAGGGATCCAGTCTTTAGATTTCAAAATAGTTTCCCGAATGTTTTGTATTGTGAAGACTGGATACCTGAAATCAGTGGAAGTAATTTCATCTTATTATTCATTTTGGTTAAGATGAAGATGAAATGGCTCCCGAAGTTTTATGATCATCGGTAAAATATTGTAAGGGTGCACTTTTCGAATTAGAAAGATGGCTACTGAATATGTTGAAAAATACTCGCAGAATATATAATTTTAATAAAACTAGTTAATTTATTGGTAAGCAAGGAGTGAATTAAAGGATTCATAAAAAATAATAATTTGTACATCAGAAAAGAATTCTTAACAAGATCGTAATTGGTGAATTTTCCGAACTCCTCGGGAGTTTGGAAAATTGAAAGAAAGAACTAATGGCTAAACATTCATCTCATATATGGCTAAACACATCTCTTAATAAGACTAGGGAATTCAATCTTAGTCCCTTTATCCAATTCCAGGATTTTAGGATTCACAAAAAGCGATCTTAGGATCCTGCGACTATCCCGTAATTTTTGAAATTTACAAAAAAATAAAAGCTAATGTTAAAGCCACATAACATTTATTTTTCTTTGTTTTACCTCGTAACGCTACATTTCCAGACAGAGAAGAATGAATAGGCAGGGCGGAGACAAGATTTATAATTCGTTTTAGCATCACCAACAATGTGATACAATTTAACTGTACAACAAAACGATTAGAGAACCAAAAGTACTGAACCATGGAACCGACAATATATTTCCCTAATGTTTTGGCCTACGCGAACTTTTTATGCTGCGCAAAAACTTTTTTCCCGTACCTGAACTCAATAACTTTATTGCCTTCATAGCGAATATTTCAGACTTTTAATTTGTAAATGGACACGATTTTCTGTTTTGTTGGTTCAAAGGTATTTAAATTTGAGTTATTTCTTACATTTAATTTTAAAATTTATTGGCATCAGGCTGTTGGGATGCCTTTTTCATCTGATTAACCCTAATTTTAACTTTACTTTTGCACTGAACTTTTCTTATCGAGATTCTAATATCCGATTGATGGTAGTTCCTGTACCAATTTTCCTCCATGTTTATTTAAGTTCTCTATAAAAAGTAATCGCTGCCACGTTACTCGTAATAGGTAAACAAAGTCCGAATTATTCCCCGTGTTGGTCTCGGGCTTCTTTGAAGAATAAGCCAAGTGCCGTTCTGCACAGGCAGGTTATAAAAGGCGACCGATTGGCTATGCGCGTCACTACTATCGTGACTACTAGGTGGTAGAGTTCAGCATTCTCTCGCATGGGTCTGGTACCACCGCCTTACCTATTTCTGCCGCAATAGCGCTAGTGCTTACCACTGTCGTGTTCCGGTTTGGAGGGTAGGGTAGCCGGTAAACTTATGCATGTGACTTTAAGCCTTGCCACAAGATAGCAACGCAACATTAACACCTTTGGTTTCTATAGGCGATGGTTGACTCTTTCCACCAGTAGACCCATTTGATTGTTTGCTATCTTACAATATAAAAAAAGAACACGAGTATTACGTGAGCGTTACAATCTCATGTCATTCGATCTCAGGGATAAATTTACCGTCTTATATAAGCCTACCATTGTATACATAGTGCTTGAAATCTTTTAAACCAGCCAGTAAATATACAAATGTGGCTTTACAAGTTTGTCACGCAAAATGAAAGTCATTATAATATCTTTATTGTCAATAGCCGGTTTTTCTTACCATCTGCAGAACAATCGGCTTATTCAACGCTTAAGGCAATGAACAAAATCTAATGGATTTCTTTTACCTTTCGGCCGCATTTGCGTGTATCGTCCCGAAGATATTATTATAGATCGCTAAGGCACATGTAAGTGAAATAATTGCGACGATAGCCGATAATAGCCGATCACATCTACATAATATATCGCTTCATTGCGCGAAGCTTTATGACGATAGACGCCAGTGCGGCCGCAGTATAAAACTTATTCGGCATATTTCATATTTTTATGATGCAAAAAGTCAGTATGATATGTCAATTGTACGTTCAGTTGTGAAGAGTAATCGAGCCAGTAAATTGCATGTGAGGGTATTGCAAGAAGGCCAACATTTTATATATTTTAGGTATGTATAAATATAAATCGCCTCTGTGGTCTAGTGGTCCAGTGTTGGCCGCGACCACATGAGGTCCCGGGCTCGATTCCCGGGTCGGGGACTTAAAAAAACGTTTTTTCAGTTTTCTGATAAACACAAAGTTGCCCGGGATTGAAAAGTGCCCGGTTAACGATAGGCTTGCCACCTATCACATTTGTGGGACCAAGTATCTTCGGCTAATCGTGGGTGTACTTGTTGTACCTCTGCCTATCCCTTCGGGGATACGGGCGTGAAGATACTTTTTTTATAATAAAACTTACAATATAAAACTTATTCGGCATATTTCACATTTTTATGATGCAACAAGTCAGTATAATATTATGTCAATTGTACGTTCAGTTGTGAAGAGTAATCGAACCAGTAAATTGCATTTAAGGGTATTGTAAGAAGGCCAACACTTGACATATTTTAGTAATGTACTAGCTGTTGCCCGCAACATCATCCGCGCGGACTTTGTTTACTGCGCACAGCTCCTCCCCCGTAGGTGATAGCGTGATAATATGTAGCCTATATATGTATATGTTGACCCGACCTGTTAGTAATATTCATGCAAAATTTGAAGTAAATACATACATGCAGTACTTTTTGAATTTACCCCGGACATACATACAGACAAACAGACAAAAACTCTAAAAGCTATATTTTTGACTTCGATATCGATTGTAGATCACACCCCAAGTATTCTTTTAAAAAATATTCAATGTACAGTTTTGAGTTTCCTACGATTTTATTATATGTATAGATATTAGATATTTAGATATATTTATATATATCTAAAATTGAAGTGATTTTAAAATAACTAGGTTTCTTAAAGTGATGTGTGTTATTTTTACAATACTAATAGCTAAACAATTATGTTTAAAATTCTGTCCATCTTGTCTGTCATTCTGCTAGTACGGGGTAATCTCTGGAACGGTTTGACCAATTTTGATGAAACTTTCGCTGAAAGGTAGAGTACTTTTACCCGAGGCATCAAAAGGAAGTAATGATTTGAAATCATACGACGTCGCGAGTAATAGCTAGTTATAAATATTTATAAATCACAGTATGTCTACTGCCATCAGAATAAACGTCTGCTTTTTTGGTATCCATGTGTACAATAATATTATGAGAAAAAATGGGTATGCGTTGATCCTTCAGGCCATGCCTGAAACTTCCCGCTAAATTAAGGTATTTTAAGCTTAAAAGAGTAAAAACTATTAACAGATTTTTTCAGTTCAAACATCTATTTTGTTAAAATGGCATATTGATTTTTGAAAAGTCATATATTTTGGAAACGCTGATTGAATTTGATCTTTCGAATGACATTCAAATCAATTTTTGGGATCTGAAATATTGCATTAGCTAAATAATCGATAGGTTGAAAAATTTCGTAGCAATGTCAAAAAACATTTTTTTAAATATTTTCATCATTAATAAATCCTAAACAAATTGATTGATTTTGATCCAATTACCGGTATTTGAAGCAGTTTTTAAAAGAGAAAAGCTGGTAAGATTTTTAAGTCCATCTGTGTATTAGCCTGAAAATTAATTTAAATTTATAAAATAAATATGCCATAAATGACGTAATTTTAATATTTGAAAAGCTGTAACTTTTGAAAATTAGATTTGATTTTAATTCTTGAAATGCCATCTGACGTATTTTTTTAGTATCAAAATATTGTAGAATGCCAAAAAATTATTGGTTGAAAAATTTCGAAGTTAGTCGAAAAAACACTTTTTAAAAAATTATTCGTCAACGATTTCTCCCAAACGGATAAACCGTTTTTTTTTTGAGGAAAAGAGCTGATAAGTTTTTGTACTCAATCAGTACATTAATCTGAAAGTTATGTTAAAAAAATACTGTTTTGCCAAAACTATTTTTGGGGTTTTTTAAAATTTCTCAAAACCTCCTAGGCCAACTTGGTTCAAATTTTCAGGAAGTCTAAGTGAGCAGAATCCAATCGAATGCCATCAACCGCGTTTCTATCGGTCCAGCCGTTCAAAAGTTATGAGACGTTTCACACATACATACATACGACATACTGACGTCATCACGAAAATAGTCGGAAAAGATTTCTAGGACCTCAAAACGTAGGAGATCCAGTGAAAACTCGATTTTCGAAAATCGGGGCTATTTCAGTAACTTTCTATCTAACGTACATTACGTACTACTTAACGGGAAGTTAAAAATATTTGTTTCTTTGTGGGGGCGAACTCTATAATTTTAGGAACCATAAAAAAATCCCTTATCTACTGAAAATTATATTATCAGTGAGTATTTCATTTAAAGAAATAGGGATCTCTTTTGCATAGACTAGATCTTTAGCAAATATTAGCATGGAATGAAAAAAGTTTTAAGTGCTCATCTAAAAGCAAACCTTAGTCTTTTGTCGTTGACCATTTTTACTGTCTTGATTAAGATTTCAACATTCATTGAACAAACAAACTTCTTTTTCTCGTATTTTTGATTGATTGCTTAGCTTCGTGTTTGACATTAATGCTATGTTTTATTCATGTTATGCTATCCTGTGTGCCACATTTTTTAAAAGTACTTATATAAAACAAACAAGTTAACAAGTCTGATGAAAACTCACTATTACTGGTATAAACTTCTTTAAATAACGAGATAATTATATATTTTCATAAATGGTCATTTCATTCTTACAAAATACTAGCTGACCCTCTTAACTTTACCCGCAAATAGATCACTCTCTATTTCAGCCCTTCAAGGGTTGATTTTTGAACAAAAATATAATCCCTCGTTTCATACTATCTCCATAACAAATTTCATCAAAATTGGTTCAATTGTTGAGCCGTAAAAACTTAACAGACAGAAAGACAGACAGACAGACGAAAGTACAGACGGACAGACAGAAAGACTTTCGCATTTATAATGTTAGTGTGGATTATAATCAGTATTGGGGCTCTTAAGAAAGTTCCGTTATTTCCATTTTTTTATATCATAAGATAACAAACAAGCAGATGCCTCTACTGATGAAAAAAGGAACCATTGCCTTTTGACACCAAATATGATAATGTTACGTTGCTATTCATGTGGCGAGATGGCAATGCTACATGCATAAATTTACCGGCTACTTTACACTCAAAACCGGAATACGACAATGGCAAGCATTAACGCTACTGCGGCAGGAATAAGTACGGAGGTGGTACCAAATACCCGGGCGAAACGTTGCGGAACTCTACCAAATACTGGTAGCAATGGTAGTAATACGTATAACCATTAGGTCGCCTTTTACGACCTGTCTGGTAAAATGCCAGTTGGTTTTTTTTCAAAGGAGCTCGAACCAACAGGTGAGAATTATTTTTTAATATTTACTCCGCGTTAGTTCATGGCTTACTGGGTCAATAGATCATATTATTTCCTGCCGGATAGCTCATATGAAATATCCAAAGGTGGAATGTGTTATTGCCATCATGACATGACATTTGTGTCCAATCGTTCTTGTGTCACTAATCCTATAGCCATACGTCTTTTAACTGTTATGCTTCGGTTTAAAGAGGAAGATACACCAATAGCAACGCAACATATGATACATGCAAAGGCGGAATGTGTTATTGTCATGATGACCCCTAGCTAATTTCTATGTAGAATCTCTATGCTTTGTAATTTGTATCATTTGTGTCCAATCGGTCTTATGTCACTAATCCTATAGCCATACGTCTTGTAACTGTTATGCTTCGGTTTAAAGAGTAAAGGACGCCAATAGCAACGCAACATATGATACATGCAAAGGCGGAATGTGTTATTGTCATGATGATCCCTAGCTAATTTCTATGCAGAATCTCTATGCTTTGTAATTTGTATCATTTGTGTCCAATCGGTCTTATGTCACTAATCCTATAGCCATACGTCTTGTAACTGTTATGCTTCGGTTTAAAGAGTAAGGGACGCCAATAGCAACGCAACATATGATACATGCAAAGGCGGAATGTGTTATTGTCATGATGACCCCTAGCTAATTTCTATGCAGAATCTCTATGCTTTGTAACTTGTATCATTTGTGTCCAATCGGTCTTATGCCACTAATCCTGTAGCCATACGTCTTGTAACTGTTATGCTTCGGTTTAAAGAGTAAGGGACGCCAATAGCAACGCAACATATGATACATGCAAAGGCGGAATGTGTTATTGTCATGATGACCCCTAGCTAATTTCTATGCAGAATCTCTATGCTTTGTAACTTGTATCATTTGTGTCCAATCGGTCTTATGTCACTAATCCTGTAGCCATACGTCTTGTAACTGTTATGCTTCGGTTTAAAGAGTAAGGGACGCCAATTATAGCAACGCAACATTAACATCTCTAGTATCTATAGGCAGCGTTATTTTACCGTCAAGGAACACCTCTTTAGATATTACCCATATTATATTATAAAGGTTATTAAAGATACTGAAAGTGTCGTTTTTTTACAACATATCTTCACGCCAGATCCCTTACGAGGTAGGCAGAGAGAACCGAGTGCCATAAATTAAGTCGTTTTTTTATTTTCTTTTTATTTTGGAACACACTTAAGCAGTTGGTCCAAATGACCTGGTATTGCGAAGCTGGGCTTTTTAATAATAATAATACGGTGGACAAATTACACAAATTTATCTAACCCCAAAATAAGCAAATTATTTTGCTTGTTTTATGAGTGTTATTCACTGATACTAATACATATAAAATACATATTATATAAATACTGTTATATAAACACCCAAACCCAGAAATACAAACATCTTTGCTCAGTACACAAATATTTTTCCCTCTCGAGAATCGAACCCGACCCCCATCGATTTGTGATTAGGTTAGCTAACCACTCAACTAACGGGGCGGTTTTTGGACAAGCACAGTGCTCTATCACAGTATAAGTTAAGTCGACTTAGAGACCGCCCTGAGGGTTTAAGCATCCAAACACAATTTATAGCCTTACCCATATATTAACATACTTTTATTTAAAAACATACACGATCTTAAATCATTAACATATTTATTATGAAAATGGGTCCACCTTTCGTTCCCACCACTGTAACTTCTTTTAACCAGAATAAACAGACAACCTGCCTAATAATCACTGAGTTGCATGCTCAGGGTGCACTGGGGAAAGTTATAAGCTGTTGGAACCGCAACAAAATTATTCAGAAGTACAAAGGAAGAGTAGGAAAATAAATCCAGTTTATATGTAACATGTTTACATGTTTCCCTTGTGTAGGTCCCGGGCTCCTTTGAAGAAAAGGCCAGCTAACGTTCTGCCAGGCAGGTCGTAAAAGGTGACCGATTGGTTATGTTATGCCAGTAACTACCATCGTGGCTACTACGTGGTAGTGTTCTGCATTGTCTCGCCCGGGTCTAGTACCACCGCCTTACCTAATCCTGCTGCAATAGCGTCAGGGCTAGTCAACGACTGATAATGTTCCGGTTTGGAGGGTAAGATAGCCGATAAACGTATGCATGTGGCATTGGACCTCGCCACGGGATAGCAACATCTTTGGTGTCTATGGGCGATGGTTAACTCTTTCAATCGGGAGACCCATCTGCTTGTTTGCTATCTTATGTAAAAAAAATAAATTAATATTAATACTGTCTGTTATTGCACAATTAGCTAAAGGTAAATATTGAAATTAATTTTAAAAGATTAATGAAACATTTTAAAAGAAAACACCTGGGGTTTATTGAGGTCAAGTGAAATCAAAAATATAATTTGATTATTTTTGCCGAACCCTTTCCTCTGGAAGATTAAATTCGGCCATTGAAGTGAATTAATTTCGTGTTCATTGTTTCGATTTTCATTTCTAAATAGCTTTAATTTATTTGCTTTACGAGTTTAACATACAAAAACATTTAAAATCGATGTGTGTACGTCTAATACCTTAAAACGTGTAATTCTTCTACAAGAATAAATCGTCGAATTACTCGTCGATTAATCGCAGGTGATAAATCGATTTAGCTAGGTTTTATTTTCGGGTTTAGGTCATCCAGGTACTAAGACATATGTGTCAGAGATAAGCGATAGCAAGTGGGTATACAAAAGAATACGAAAAAAGTTTTTGGAACGAAGTTCCTTACGGCAGGCTTGGAGGGGATAGGGATTTTGCTGCGCGACCGAACTGAAAAAAATGTGATAGTAAAACCGTAAGAAAAATGCGTGGAATAAAAGCGTTAAATGAGACGTGCGCAGGCGCGACAGTCGCGTACACAAGCGAGTAGTGCCGTTTAGCCGAAGGAAGTTCGTTCCTACCTGGTGTCCCGCGACACCACATCATTTTTTTTTATTTTTTTTAATTTTAGTTAGATTGTCTGCTCCTTATTAGGATTACAAAGTACACAAGGAATCCTTATAGTCCGTCCGTCTGTCTGCAGTTTAGCTCAGGGATTGTTAGTACAAGAAAACTATAGTTTACAATTATATGTATTAGTCACATCTGCAAAATGGTAAAATGAAACTCGAAAACGACTGAACCGATTTAGCTAATTTTGGTTTTGAATTAATTGTTGAAGTCCAGTGAAGGTTTAAAAGGTGAGAAAATATAGAAAAAAATAAAAGTAGTTAAAAAGGCAGAACAACGTTTGCCGGGTCAGCTAGTTTTTAATATAATCCAATGATATTACATTGGATAGGTTTTTGAAAATATTGCGAGTTTATGACATACTTTACTAGGACTAAATAATATAATTTCTTTTTGAAAACAGTTAGCCGTAAAGAAAATATTATGTTATACATGACGTGTGTATCTTATCGTGTAGGTACGTCATATGAATGTAATGTTTGTGATTTATGTTTTTATTAATTTAATGTATTGCTAATGCATATTATTTAAATAATTTAGGTTTCTGCTATCTTTCGCAATGCAAATTTATTTTAACTATCCCAAATTTTATACTCCACCCTTCACGCAATTGTTTTTTGTTAAAAAGGGAAACAGTATTTTTTCTTCTCGTATTATTTCATATAGATATAGGATATAGGATATATATATAATTATACATGTATTTTAGAATGATTGTTGACTGATAATTCTTATTATCAGTAAACAATCATTCTACAATATATTTAAAATTAACTTTTGCTCAAGATTTGGCTGAATCTTTATTTATGATATAATTTACTAAAGATTTTGTTTTGTGGTTAAAAGTAATCTCAGTATAAATTAAATCTTGGAATTAAATACTTTGCCCTTAGGTTAAAAGCCCAAATTGAAGCTAGCCTCAATTTAAATTGGATAAAGAAATAAAACCCAAGAAAGTTTAAGAAAATATTCATTTGCAAACTATCTCATAAGTGCTGCTTAAATTGCTACATAGTAAATTGACTCCTTTAAACAGCCTTTACTTAGTTAATTATACCTATCTTAAAAGACGGTAGCTTTGAAAATGGCAAAGAGTGGCCTTGATTTTGCTTTGCCAACGACTCACGTAATACGTTACAGCCCTAAGCCCTACGTGACGTCGTTTTAAGCTATTTAAGAATTTTCATTCGTAATTAAACCAAAGGATAAAGGAGATTCAGCTTTTATTAAGGCGGCTCACGAAGTTTTATTAAGTTGACCCTGAATTTTTAATTTTGGAAATATTCTGAAGACATTTATTTTATATGTAATTTAGGATAATAAACCTTACTAAAAGAACATCAAGCCTTACAAAAACTTTTAATCTTTATACATGTTTTTTCAGGGTCTATATTTAGTAGCATAACAATTTTTGTATTATTTTAAGTAGGCATCACGTTTTTACAACTAATGATAATTTACCATAACAACTAAACGCATAACTGTTTTCGCATAATTTTTACTAGCATAACCCTATGTAGCATAAAGATAACATAGCATAATGTTTAAAGGCACACATAGAGGAAAGCATAACAATGCACAAACATAATGATCAACGGCATACACTTAAGTCCTAATTAGAATGCAAGAAATAGATGGATAGCAGACTATGCTGCTACGCATTGCATAAATAGCAAGACCAAATAGCAGACTGTATTGTAGTAGCATACTATTCCCGTAACAAGTGGGGTTGGACCAAGTCGACGGAACCCGGCTACGCGGGGCTCCTATTTCTGGGTGTGGGATCTAAAGAGAACCTAACTAACCTACTTCAACTGTAGCATTGGATAGCTTTGTTTCTTTGTGGCGGGGGGCTTATGCCATGTGTTTTTATGGTAAGAAACCATTAGAAAAAATAAAAATGTCTAAAGACTATTATGCGTATCATCAATAGTCGAATTAAATGTAGTACAATAGATTGTTATGCTTAAAACACATTTCGCAAAAAAAAGATTATGCTTAAATTGTATAATGCCACTACATATTATGCTATACTCATTATGACAAAGTAAATTAGGAAAAAAAATTATGCGTTTTAAACGTATCCCGTTTTTTCATCAAGAATATTAACAATCGAAATCGGCCAAGAGCGAGTCCGACTCGCTTACGAAGGGTTCAGTAGTTCAAAGGCGGCAAAATACCTTTTACCACTTCAGAAGCGAATATCTCACAAAATATTGTCAAAAATAAAAAAAAAACTTTAAAAACTTCCATGTAATTTACAAAGACCTATACCCCACACAAGTATACTCTTGAAATTTTTTTTGTTTTCATTTTTGAGTTACGTATGTATGGGGTAATTTATTTTTAAAAATGGTACTGTATCATTTTGTAGCGGTTCACAAAATATACTCTTTTTCAAATTTCAACCATACAGCACTCATAGTCTCCGATTAAAATGACTGTGGTACACGGACGGACAGACAAACGGATATGGCGAATTTTCCATTTTTGCCATTTGGTTACGGAACCCTAAAAGGATTTTTTATTTTGAAATTCTAAAAAAACTCTACACGTATATGTTATAACTTAAACAAATATGTGGAAGTCATTTATATATTACTGGCTGTGTTCTGCATCCTGCTGCATCATAATACTTTTTGGTGAATTCTATGGGAGCAACATATTTTTGCGAGATAAAATCAAAATTAAAAATCAAAATAGTTATTCGACGTAGGTACACTCGGTTACACTTATCGACGTCAAAATATAATATATAGTAGCCTATATACATAAAAAAAATATCAAAATACAGAATTTGGCAGCTAGACAGAATATACCTATTTTATCGCAAGAGAGTATTTAACAAAACCTTAATGAAATTAAAAATAATAATAATACAATATGTACTTATATCAAAATTAAAATTCAAATAATAATCATTAAAAAAAGAAATGTCGGGTCAAAAAATTAATGTGGGGTAAAAAGTGTATATATGTGCTATCCCAGGTCATCATCTATATGTGTATCAAACTTCATCTAAATCAGTTCGGCTGTTTCCAAACAACAAACAAACCCATCCATCCAAACAAACTTTCGCATCAATAATGTTATTGATGCGAATTTTTTTTTTATATTATTAGGAAGAAGGATTGTTTATTTTGTAGCAATTAATCTGATGGCTTTATTGGTTGTAGTATATGTTCTCATTTTGCCTTGATATCAGTGAATTTTGAGTTGCCATAAACGTGATTTAGATGTAAGGGTATGCGACTACGACGTTATAACGACGTGATTTGCCAAAACATCGCAGAAATCTGTAACCTTGTAGTGCCAATTGCCGATAGGGGTGGCTCGGTAAGCGTTTGCTTGCCTCATATATTTTATCAAAATTAAATCTAATTACTTTCATTTTTATCGAAATTTAATCTTTTAATTTAAGTATAATGAATACATGCACTTCTGCAAATTTCTATTGAAGCCATTTGTGTCACCTAGAGATAATATCGTCACCTATCGTCATCGTTACGTCTGTGCATTGTTAATCCGGGACCTCATAATATAAAACCATTCAAGTACAGTCTATGTATTATTTAATGTAAAAATATGTTAAACTTGTATATTATACACAAATACTAGCTGATCCGGCAAACGTTGTTTTGCCATACAAATTACTTGTATTGAATATTTTGGTGGATTACTTGAGAGGAGGGGGAGGGGGATAATGTAGGTAAAACCATCTTATCTCTTAAGTTGGATCAAACTGTAGATATTTACAACATTAAAACTCATTGAAAACCCTTCAATAGTTTAGAAATTCATAGCACACTAACAACGTGACACGTAATTTACATATGTATATTAAGATTTATGATTTGAAGTGATAATCAATGATATTAATATGTAAAAATTTAAACACCGAGACCCAAAGGTACATAATTACTTTTTTCTGATCGAAATCGAGTGTAATTTATAGTTCAATTGCATAGTCAGTGTTACTATCTGCTAACGGGAAAGCCGGTAATAACTATACCGATCAAGAAAAGTTATTACTAATAATAGTTCCTTTATGTGGCACACTAAAAACTGTTTTATCTTTAAAAACTAAAGATGCATCGGAAAATTGAAATTCTACACTTCTATTACTTCAGTGGATCGATAGCGCTCAGTGAATTTAAACAACCCTTCCGCATGGAGACCATTTCCATCAGCGTCAAGCTTCCCCTGCAGCGGGGAAGGAATGCAATCTGCGGTGGAATGCTACACAGTAGAATTAAATTTTGCCCATCCAGATGCATTGTAGCGTGATAGACGGAATATCTCACAACACCGTCAGGTGTTAGTACATTTAATTAAAATTATTTAATTGGTACTAAGCTTAGCGAGTTACTGAAATTGTATTGTTTATTAAAATTTGAGTCTAAAAGGCAATTTTGTAAATGTGAAATTGTCAATGTAAATTTATTAATCCAATTAAAACATTATTTTCGCTCTTCCGGCGCAGACTGTGTGAATCGAACGTGTGTTTCTTATATCATAAGATAGCAAACAAGCAGATGAGTCTCCTGGCGGCAAGAGTCAACCATTACCTATAGACACCAAAGATGTTAATGGTGCGTTGCTATATGTGGCAGAATGGCAATTGGCTTATTCTTCAAAAGAGTCCGGGACTAATACGGGGAAAAACTAAACACGGGGAATTTGCTTAACATTCACTAGTTGGTCAGCTGGTTAAAGACACCATTACACATCGGCGCATTTAACGGCCTTTATGATAAGCAGCAGTTACGTGAAACAGCAATAAGCAGCACTGTGAATACGCCATAAAACTGAAGTAAGCCACGACTTCAGTTAATGTACCTATAATTAAAAGCAACAAACAACAAAAAAGGTAATTTGTATCAATTTACAAAGAATAGATGTATAAATTTTAAAAATATTTCAAAAAACGTAGTGACTTTTCTCCTACATAAAAAATTTTCCTCATTCAAAAAATTACAATCGAAATTTCTTTGTCAGCTACATACTCGTATAACTTTTATTAAAATTTTCGTCAAAATTTAATATTACAAAACAGTAACATAGATTAAAAAATAATGGAAGATGCAAATTTTTATAGTGACGAGGCAAAAGGTAGCATCCTCTGTCTATCTCAACAATTCTTTAAATATAATCACTATTTAGTACACTTGCGCTTGCTTGACGTGAGGAATTATTCGAATCAACATTAAAAATATATTACTAGTTAAAACACAACATTTTTTTTTTCATGTTGAATAAAAATGATCGCGTATAATATCGGTATCAGTAGAAAAAAAGAAAATCCAAAAATCCCACTTTTTCAACTTTTTTTCTTTTTTTATATCATAAGGTAGCAAATAAGCAAATGGGTCTCCTCATGGAAAGAGTCAACTATCGCCTATAGACACCAAAGATGTTAATGTTGCGTTGCTATCCTGTGGTGAGGTCTAATGCCACATGCATAAGTTGACCGGCTACCTTACCCTCCAAACCAGAACACGACAGTGACAAACATTGACGCTATTGCGCCAGGAATAGGTAAGGCGGTGGTATTAGACCCGGGCGAGGCAATGCAGAACTCTACTACCTAGTAGTCACGATGGTAGTGACTCATAAATTAGCCAATCGGTCGCCTTTTACGACCTGCCTGGCAGAACGGCAGTTGGCTTATTCTTCAAAGGAGCCCGGGACCAACACAGGGTAAACTTCAACTTCTCGAGATGGGCACTTGGAGACTTTATTTAAAGTAGTTATTCAAAATTCAACTGTGATACAGGACAGGACATATAAATTCAAGTAAATGATTAATTGTTTAAAAGAAATTATTTATCCTGTTCTCATATATCTAAACAAATTTGAATACTTCTTAGACCTCATTTCCCGGGCCCTGCTTGCAAAGTGACAACTTTGATCATCCTCTTAACCTTTATAGAGGTGATGCCACCATAATAAGTATTACACATACAAACTTTCCACTCCAGTTTTCTTTAAACAAAAATGAATTCTCCCTTTCGGGTCCGGAACGGTTATTCTGATAATTAGTACGTAAGAAGAGAACGATTGACCAAGCATGTCATTTCCGTCACGACTACTTAGAGTAAAGTTCTATAATATCACGCCGAGATTTGGTAAAACAGCTTTACCTGTTTCTTCGGCAGTAGCGTCAATGCTTGTCACTGTCATATTCCGGTTAAATGCGTTTAGTAGCCAGTTAACTTATGCCATGCACTACTATCCCGATTCCGTTAAAATATATTTCAAGTAATTTTATCATCTCTTAATATTTTTTAGGAACAATAAGGTTGGTGATATATTTCATTAACAAGGAGTTATGTATTTGATGTAAAAATAAGGGTTATAACGAGAGAACGTCATTAAAAGTTGCCTAAATGTGACGATGGGGATCGCCACAACGGTGATTCATAGCAAACCAGGGGAGTCGTTAAACGTTGTTTAAGAGACAGAAATGTCTTACGATGTTCAACCTACTTCTTATCCTGATATAGAACTCAAGGCAAGGAGATAGCTACTCATATTTTATTTAAACTATTTTTTAAACATGAAAATGCGATTTTTCAGTTTTCTGATAAAAACAACGTTGCCCGGAATTGGAATCCGGTTGGCAATAAGCTTGCCAGCTATCACATTGTTGGACTAAGTATCTTAGATTAATCGAGGGTGCACTTGTACCTAAGTCTACTTCTTCGGGGATCCGGGCGTGAAAATACTTTTTTGAACATAAAAATTTACCGGTAAAAGAGTGCATATTGTAGGACCCGATAAATAATGATCATATAGAACCAATAAAAACATAATAAAAAGGTAATATTAGTTAACTTGAAAGTAAACCTCAACGAAATTAGTGAATAAATATTCACAAAATATTGACTCACCAGAGACAACACAAATACTAATAGGCCAGGTGTTGGGCGCAAAATTCGTAGCCGCTCATATGAGCAAATGCTATGTAAATGTCAAGTGCTTTTAGATATCTGATGTAAAAAAATAGAAATATGCGATATTGCGCTATTTTATCGTATCGAATAAAAAGCTAAGACTTAAGGAATATTTCTGGAATGATTTTATTTCATCGGTAGGTATTATAACTCTGTATTTCTGGATTTAAATGCAAGCGACACTGACTACCCAAGAAATTGCCTTGAAGGACGTATCCAGTTTAATCCGTGATTGACACCCTGCGGGCACCAGGCGCTCGCATTTAATTACACGTGCCGCGGCAACAACTGTCGGTTTAACCCATGAACTTCGATATCTATATGGACGGGTGGCCGTACTTAATATTACCTATTTTTGTACATATTTGGTTATAGAATCGAATACTAAACAACCTGCTTCAGCATGTACAATCTTTTACTGAACAACTCGTATAATAAGTATTAAGTATTTTTGTGGCAGATGACTCTTATGATGGAAAGAGACACCATTCTGTCAAAGAGAGTAAACATGTTTATGGTACGTAGTTTAGACTAAAGATGTTTTAGTTCGCTATTTTTAGCTTCCCGCTACGTAGTACCTACGTAATGTACGTAGATAGGAAGTTACTGAATTTGCCCCGATTTTCGAAAATCGAGTTTTCACCGGATATCCACGTTTTGAGGTCCTAGGAATCTTTTCCGACTGTTTTCGCGATGATATCAGTATGTTTGTATGTATGTATGTATGTGTGTGTGTGTGTGTGTGTGTGTTTGTGTGTATGTAAACATCTCATAACTTTAAGAACGGCTGGACCGATCGAAACGCGGTTGATAGCATTCGATTGGATTCTGCTCAACTTAGACTTCCTGAAAATTTGAACCAAGTCGGCTTAGAATATTTTGAGAAATTTTGAAAAAACCCAAAAATAATTTTGGCGAAACAGTATTTTTTTAACACAACTTCCAGATTAATGTACCGATTGAGTACAAAAACTTATTAACTCTATTCCTAAAAAAACTACATCTAACGTATAAATTGCATCAAAATCGGTTTATCCGTTTGGGAGAAATAGATGACGAAAATTAAAAAAAAGTGATTTTTCGACATAATTTCGAAATTTTTCAACCAATAATTTTTTGGTATTCTACAATATTTTAGTACTTAAAAAAATACGTCAGACGGAATTTCAAGAATCAAAATCGAATCTAATTTTCAAAGGTTACAGCTTTTCAAATATTAAAATTACGTCATTTTTAGCATATTTACTTTATATATTATTTAAAATAATTTTCAGGTTAACACACCGATGGACTTAAAAATCTTACCTGCTTTTCTCCTTTAAAAACTGCGTCAAATACCGTTAATTGGATCAAAATCAGTCAATTTGTTTAGGATTTATTAATGATGAAAATATTTGAAAAAATTGTTTTTTCGATTTATTCTATTCTACGAATCTGGTCACATTGAACCACTGACACGTAGCTCAGTTAGATAAAACTAACCGGCTTTAGGCCAGGTCGCTGGTTTAAATCCAGTTGCGTGAAAACATTTTTCTTCGTGTTAAAGTTTTTTGTCAAGTTTTTAAGTTTTCCTTAGCACGGAAAAGTGCTAAAACACATATATAGGTATACAATTATCTTGCCACTATATAGTTTTTTGCCAAGAACCAAACATGTCAAGGCCACCTTGCTTCCCAAATTTAAAACAATTGAACAAATTTTAGACAATTGATAAATCTCTGTGCCCGGATCTTAAAGCTGACGATCACGGAATCGAAACAAGCATTTTTTGTCATCACAACTTAAATACTGTCAACAGCACGTCAAATAATAATGTGTACTGGTAAATTATAGTGCTTTCCTACCTCGTAAGGAGATCGGCGTAATGATATTTATTTTGATATTAAAACTTCAAACAATATTAATGTTTGCTTTAATCATGATTTATCAGAACACTCTCGAGTTATTACGACTGGTTATTACGCCACAGAAATTCTGAATTTAGGGTGGCGGCAGCAGTTCCATTTAGCTATTTGCAATTCAAAAAGTCCAACATATATTATCTCATCTCGACAGATCGTATTCCTCTATATTCTGATCAAACCTCTTCGCCTAACTTTAAGAATGTATATAGTTCTGTCTCATTCACTAATAATTTATTTATTTTTAAATAATATTTAATATAGACTATATCGTACTCCAAAGCGTGCATTGTATTAGTTGTCAATAAGGTTATGCTAGAAGGTTATGCTTTAGGTAGACAAGGCGTTCGTTTCTAAGTTTAATTTATTGATTACTACGTGAGGCATAAATTTTAGACCTCTTGGAATCTGCATTTAGCATCTGCAACGTTCATACTATGGAAAAAAGTGCAGAAAGCTAAAAAGTGGAGAAAGCTAAAGGAATAGCTAGTCTGTAAAAATAATGGCTGCAATTGGTAAAGTCATTTATGAGTCATACATGGTCAAACACATACAAGGCAAAACACATACACATAAACATACACGCTACAGGTAATGTGTATTCATTTGCAAAAAATATCTTAAAAATACGGGCTACTTAAAGGCATTATATTTGCTCAGAAATATATTAGAATAAATAAGAATGGAGTTTGGACATTGCACTGGACAGTGCACAGAAACTTAATAGACTAATGCACATTTAAGAATAATTTCAATCGACAAAAAAAAAGAGATTATGAGTTTGACATATATGTAATATTGTTAGAATTGGATAAAATTTGAGTATGGTGATCTATTCAGACGTCCAAATATGTGTACTAAAATTCATAAGTGTGTGTATGTTGTTTTTATATATGTTTGTATATTTGTATGTTTGTATGTTTGACCACTAATTTCTTAGAACCTAATAGCCATATCGAGATAATTCTTTTTGATTCAAAATTGGTTCAGTAGTTTTTGAGATATGAGTACAGTTGAAAAGTCGGTTTAATTTTTAAATTACTGTTATTATTACATACAGTTCAAATATATAACATACACAGGTCTGAGTTGATAACCTCTTTTTTTTAACTGGTTTAAAAGAGAGTGCGCTATCGTTTTAATTATACATGGTCTCTACGTACGAGTTATTGTGGAGTATAGTAGATATACCCTTTCTAGAAGCGTGCTATGTAACCCAATATCTTCTGTAAACATTTTTGGGTCATTTTTTCCCACAGTATATTTTGAAAGGATTTGCAATAAATAGTACTCTCCTATTACATTTTCATGAAAGCTTCGTATGCTTGTATATTTATTGCGCCAACTTGAACTGTACTGAATAAAAGATCTATTTTTTGGCAATAGTACTGAAAAAGCACTGTTTAAGAAATAAAATCGTGTTGACATTGCAAGTAATAAAAACGATAGCGCTTTAGTTTCAATGCTATATTAATTAACTTTTTTTTGTATCATAAGATAGCAAACAAGCAGATGGGTCTCCTGATGGAAAGAGTCAACCATCGCCTACAGACACCAAAGATGTTAATGGTGCGTTGCTATCTTGTGGCGAGGTCTAATGCCACATGCATAAGTTTACCGGCTACCTTACCCTCCAAACCGGAACACGACAAGCACTGACGTTACTGAGGCAGGAATGGGTAAGGCGGTGGTACCAGACCCGGGCGAGACAATGCAGAACTCTACCACCTAATAGCCACGATGTTAGTGACTCGATAGCCAATCTGTCGCCTTTTACGACCTGCCTGGCAGAACGGCAGTTGGCCTATTCTTCAAAGGAGGCCGGGACCAACACGGCGAAAACTACCAAAAATACTTATTTATTCAAATAATATGTATTTATTTTAAAGTATACTACAGTCATCGAGATTCGGAACGAACTGCCTGTGTCTATCTTTTCTGTCAAATAAAGTTCTGGAACCTTTAAGAGTGAAGTAAACAAGTTTCTTTTTGAAGGGCGTGTACCATCTTTGTCTTCATCGACACTTTCCATCAGATGAGATGGAAGGCAAACACCTATTCCAATTAAAACCGAAAACATTGACTATTTTACTTTTAATTAAAAAAATAGTACCTAGTATTCGTACTAGAAAATATCTACTAAAGATCATTATTTTAGTTTTTATATATTAATACGCGAAGGAAACCTTTACCTCTTTTGACTATTGCGCGAACGGTATGAAATTTGACACAGTTAAAGTTCACATGGCGGAGGAATGCAGAAACCTATGTGCTTAAATAAAATGCATATGAAACACATTAAATTAATAAAAATAAACATTACATACACTAAGTTCATGTAACATATATAATAAACACATCAAAGAGTATACAATACTTGAAACACATTACAGACATGTATACTATTTTCTTTACGGTTAAAATTTCACGTCACACTTATAAAGAGTTTTTATTGTTTAGTCTATGGGCGAATTACGTCCACAGGCGATTGCTTGTAATTATAAATACGTAAGTTTTAGAAGATATTCAGATATTTTTTATCAATCACGTTACGAATTTGCTTGAAACTTGATAGGCTCTGCTCTTACGTACAATTTTTCGAAGAAAACATAGTTAAAATAGTATATATAGCGACATAATACCAACGCATAACCAACACCATAAAATAATCTATACATATATTAAAATCGTAGGAAAGTCAAAAGTGTACATTGAATATTTTTTTAAAAGAATACTTGGGGCGTGATCTACAATCGATATCGAAGCCAAAAATATAGTTTTTTAGAATTTTTGTCTGTTTGTCTGTTTGTCTCTATGTATGTCCGGGGTAAACTCAAAAAGCGCTGCATGGATTTACTTCAAATTTTGTATGAATATTACTAATAGGTCGGGTCAACATATAGGCTACATATTACCACGTTATCACCTACGGGGGAGGGGCAGTGCGGAGTAAACGAACTCCGTGCGGACGAAGTCGCTGGCAACAGCTAGTACATAATAATTCTATAACTAACACCTTTTCTCAAAATAAAGTAAATCAAATTGTAAATAACCGAGACTTTTTAGTCAACTTCATTTTTTAGCGTTGATATATTCCTTAGTTGGTTATTCTACCAATTTATTGCGGGTCGTGTTAGAAATCTGAAAAATACTTTTTTCGTTTCCAACTACTAAATTTCACCAACAGATATCATGTGTTTATAAAGGTATTTTTATACAATAAAATTCAACCATATCATTTCACAAGTGACTTGAATTTAATAAAAATTTTGATTCGAAGGTTTTGATTTTTAATGCATTTTTCAAGTCTCAACAATCACAAAAACGGTGTTAAAAGATTTTATCTTAAACTGCAAACATTTAAAAAATGGAATAACAGCTTGTTACTCATGGATTGTGCTGCACACCAAGGTATATTACAGAGTCAATAGAGGAACTAGCATTCAAAAGGTGTGCTTGATTTTGAAAATACTGAAAGAAATAAAATTGCACCCTTAAAATATTATTTTTTAAGAAATAAGAAGGGTTGGTTATTGAAAAGAGCTTTTTGTGATTAAGTATGAAAGCAATCGAGCGTATAACTCCATTCTAAGATCAAAATATCGGGGAGGCTTATTTTTTATTTAAAGAGAGTTTTTAATAAAACTTCTCAACGGAGCTTTAAGAGATATTATTACTCGATTTTGAATTGAAATTGAAATATCATAGTTATTGCAAAGTTTAATTTCGCAGTTTCAATGTCAAAGTTCAAGTATAAAATATTATAGATTTGATATTGTTTGTCTTCGGAATTTTATGAAGTATTATTTTATCGTTATTATATTTTTGTTACAATAGCTTAAGTATTGCGAAGAAATTGTATTAGTTTTGAAATCTATATTTTCGGTCTTGTTAAAAAACAAGTTGAATTGTGTGCGTAAATCAGTGCTTATTCTGTCCGATTTGTTATCTTGTATTACTACATTGAATTGTTTTTGCCGTGTTGGTGTGAGCTCCCTTTGAAGAATAAACCATCTGCCATTCTGCTAAACATTTCGTAAGAGACAAACGATTGACTATGTGTGTCACTTTTACCGTGACTACTATGTGGTAGAGTTCTGCATAGTCTCGCTCGCATCTAGGTACCACCTAGTCATTGTCGTGTTCCAGTTTAGATGGTAAGAAAGCCGGTAAACTCTTGCATATGGTGTCAAAATCCCACAATATTGGGTAAGGATAGCTACGCAACATTAATATATTTGGTGTCGATAGGCAATGATTGATTGTCTTTTTCCATCAGATGAATCATCTGGTTGTTTGCTATCTTATACATAACATAAAAAAGGCGTAGTTGATACGATACAACAAGCGCTAATCAACACTCTTTACAATTACGGTTATTAATAGCAAGATTTATAGCTAAATGAAACAGTGAAGGAAAATAATCACAAAGTCTTTATATTAAATTAATAAAATAGACACTATCCCATAATATGAGACCAATTGGTCAACAACATGAAATCCTATGGTTTCGGTAACTATCAAAAATCAAAACTTTTTGGAAAATTTTAGTCTCATTCTGATTAAATTGTCGACTTGAAACTTAATTCTAGAACCTCATGCATTACTAGGAATACCAATAATAAGGAAATTGCGTTTTATACTACTTCTTTTATATTTTTATTTACATGAATTAAAATGTTTAATTTCATACTATTATTATAAATGCGAAAGTAACTCTGTCTGTCTCTTCTTCACGCCTAAACCACTGAACCGATTTAGATGAAATTTAGTACAAAGATAGTTTGAGACCCGAGGAAGGACATAGAGTTTTTTTAAAAAAAAAATACTTGGGGCGTGATCTATAATCGATATCGAAGCCAAAAATATAGTTTTTAGAATTTTTGTCTGTTTGTCTGTATATCTGTTTGTCTGTATGTCTGTTCGTCTGTGTGCATGTCCGGGGTAAACTCAAAAAGTAAATTCCATGCAGGATTTACTTCAAATTTTGCATAAATATTACTAACAGGTCGGGTCAACATATAGGCTACATATTATCACGCTATCACCTACAGGGGAGGAGCAGTGCGGAGTAAACGAAGTCCGCGCGGACGAAGTCGCAGACAACAGCTAGTAATTAATAAATATTGACTCTCGTGATAGAAAGCGACAACCATCGTCTATATACACCAAAGATGTTAATAGTGCGTTGCTATCCGCGTGGCGGGATGGTAATGCTACATGCAAAATCTACCGGCTACCCTACCCTTAAAACATATGACAAGCATTGATACTATTGCAGCAGGTATAGGTAAGACGGTGGTGCCAAATACCCGGGCGAGTCGTTGCGAAACTCTACCACCTAGTAATCACGATGGTAGTGACACGTAAATCCAATCGGTCGTCTTTTACAACCTGCCTGGCAAAACGGCAGTTGGTCTATTCTTCAAAGGAGCCCGAACCATCACCGGGGTATGTATGTAAAAATACGCAATTATCATAATCAAAACACACAAATATATCCTTTTTGTGACAGTTATAGCTGTTATATGCATAAATGGATATACAGAAGTAATAATAACTCTCGTCTTAAATAATGTCCCCATTAGGGAACCACACGTGGAAAGTTCATCAAGAGCTCAGTGAATTAAGTCTGTTTTAAGTGCCACTGCCTTTACCAAGGTGTTTTATATAACGCTATAATTAAATTAAATCGCGTGCCAAGAAAGCCGCAACTCCGTAATATTTGTTTTTCCATTCATATTTCTGAGTATTGTGCGTGTTCCATAATTGTTCTTAATCCTTTATCCAAAATGTGAAGTTATTTGTTACTAAACTTTCTGTTAAGTTGATCTTTGTAGTACATATTGTGGTGAATATTTTATTGTTTAAATTTAAACAATGTCCTATTTACAACGTCACTGGTTTCAATTCAAAAGCCTCAAAAAGGACGTCTAATATTTAATTTTGTGTATAAGCTATGTAATTGTAGATTTTTTGTAATTAAAAAACACCGATTCATACACTTTCAAAACAATATTATAAAAAGTGCTACTATCAATACAATTTAAAACACGGCAGTTTTTACAAGACCTTACAAATACATCGTCATAGTAAAGTAAAATGTGCCCGCGACTTCGTCTGCGTGGAATTATTTAAAAATAAAAGTAGCCTAAGTTACTCCCTAGTACATCAGCTATCTGCCAGTTTCACTGGCAGACAGCTGATGTCCCGTTAAAATCGGTCCAGCCGTTTCAGAGACCGACAAAACAGATAGACCGACAAAAAATGTGGTTTTGGTTGTATACCTATATAGTATATATCCATATGCATTTATTAAAAAACAGTTATCTTAATATTATCAACAAGCACTCCAATTTTATTTATTTGTAGTAGGTATGAATGTATGGAAAACTAAAAAATATAATAAAACAAAAACATAATTTTATCATTGTCGCCTCTATGGTCTAGCAGTCTAAAGTTAGAGTTGGCCGCATGAGGTTCCGAATTTGATTCCCGGGTGGGGCAATTCAAAAATGTGTTTTTTATTCAGTTTTTTGATAAGAATAACCCGGTTACCCGGGATACCGGATACCCGGATACCGGAGTTACCCGGGATCAGATTAGTACCTGTTTGGCGATAGACTTATTACCTATCACGTTATAGGACTAAGTATCTTCAGTTCATTGTGGGTACACTTGTACCTCTGGCTACCTCTTAGTGGATACGGGCTTGAAGATACATTTATTAAAATATTTCTTTACTAACATTAAGTGATTGTGTTATCACACACGATTCGTTATCGTTTTTTTATAAAAAAGAGGACAAACGGACAGAAGACTCATCTGATGGTAATTGATCACCACCTCCCATGGACAACTACATTATCAGAAGACTTGCAGTTGCGTTGTCGGCCTTTTAAGAAAGAAAAAGCTCTTTTCTTGAAGGTCCCTAAGTCATATCTATTCAGAAAAACTCCTGCCGGTAAATGGTTCCACACAGGAGTAGTGCGGGAAAAAAAGTGCTTCGAGAATCGCACAGTTGTGGATTTCCAGACAACGAGATGGTGAAAATGAAATTTTGAATTTTGTGGCGATGTCCTATGATAAAATTCTGCGGCAGGAATTAATCTATACAGGTCTACGGAACACTCTCCATGATAGAACTGATAGAAGATGCAGAGCGAAGCCACATCTCTACGAAATGCCAAAGAATCAAGTCGATCTGAAACAGTCCTGTCGTCGACGATTCGAGTCGTTTTACGTTGAATGCGGTCAAA
This sequence comes from Apodemia mormo, assembly GCA_036924255.1. NCBI lineage: Eukaryota > Metazoa > Arthropoda > Insecta > Lepidoptera > Riodinidae > Apodemia > Apodemia mormo. The sequence goes on from JAUPFN010000002.1 coordinate 15,866,319, forward strand.
AGGAAAGAGCTGGTACTGAGGGGCCCTCGCCCACAAGTAAGAGCAGTACCAAGGCCGTATTTGTGCCTTATAAAGTTGTAAAAGGCCCATAACTGTGGTGTGAAGTACTGCCTGGCCCTGCTGAGAACATCCAGATTTTCAGAAAAAGTTTAGGAAACTATTACCTATTACAGCGTAGTGCTAGATTGTTAGTGGCCTGATTACTATTTCATTGACTGCGTAGTACTAAATTTATAATTGAACTAGCTGTGCCCGCAGCTTCGTCCGCGTGGATAAAAATTCTAAAGATAGTCCCGGGATTTTACTCTCATGGTTCCCGTTCCCGTGGAATTTCCGGCATAAACTAGCAAAAAGCAGAGCTTTGTAGGGGCTCGCAAAGTTATACTATCTAGTAATATTGGTAGAAAAGTATTTTTATGAGAATTACATCTTTTAATGTATAGACTTTATTTATAATAATAAAGTCTATAATCTTTTAATGTATAGAAAAATAAATAATAAAGTATTTCATCTCTCGCATTGTATATATCTGTTTTGTTAATCTTTCACCTACCATTCTTTGTACTTACATGTCCGAACCAACGGAGCATGCCCTTTCTCATCTTTACACCAACACTTTCTTTCAAGCATAACTTCTCTCTCACTTCAACATTACGAACCTGGTCCTGCGTTGATTATACTTTCATGCCCTTCTAACATACCCAACTCTCACTTTCATACAATATCGTTGGGATAGGCATAGGCAGGCATAGGAATGATTATGCAGGGCAAGAGGGGCACCCTGACTTAAAACTAACGCTCTATTCACTCTGTTCCCCGCCAGCCAGCCAGCCCCCCCTCTCTCCCTCTCTCTCTCCCTCTCTCCCCCTCCCCATCTCCCACTCCCCCTCCACCTCTCCCGCGCCCCCTCTCCCTCTCTCCCTATCCCTCTCCCTCTTTCCCCCTCTCCCTCTCCCTCTCTCCCTGTCCCTCTCCCTCTCTCCCTCTCTCCCTATCTCCCCCTCCCTCTCTCCCTCTCTCCCCCTCTCCCCCTCCCCCCATCCCTCCCCTCTCTCTCCCTCCCCCCTCCCTCCCCACCCTCTCCCTCCCCCCTCCCTATCCCTATCCCTCTCCCCCTCCCCTCTACCTCTCCCTCCCCCCCCCCCTTCGCTCGCCCTAACAATATTATATGTCCTTTCTCAGGTCTCAAACTATTTATGTACCAAATTTTATCTAAATTAGTTCAGTGGTTTAGGCGTGAAGAAGAGACAGAAAGACAGACAGACAGAGTTACTTTCGCATTTATAATATTTGTATGGATAAATTACAACGCATTTAATTGTAATGCAACGAGTAGTAAACAGAATATAAAAGACGTATAAAAAATATGAAATCTAAAAAAATTACGCTTACTGTGTCAATTGAGTTTCTTGGCTTATTCTTTTGTGTACATACGGTCTAAAAAGTAATATGTGCACGGTCTTAAAAGGTTTGTAAATTGAGTGTAGGTTTTTAGTCTCGCCGTGTTGGTCCGGGCTCCTTTAAAAAAATAGACCAAATACCGTCAACATTTGAATTATTCTACGTTGACCGCTGACCTTTGTACTAGTTGATACTGTTATATAGAAGCCCCTCCTTCTAAGTAATTTCTTACAGAAAACGTAATACATTTTTTTACTTCATAGTGGTTGTGTTTGTGTGTGGCATGTTCAATGGTGTTTGTGTCTATATTGTGTATGCGTGTGTGTGTGCGTGCGTGCGTGTGCGTGTGTGTGTGTGCGGATGTGTGTGGTGTGTGTGTGTTTATGTGTGTGTAATTTATGTGTTGTGTATACTTTATTGGTATTCAGCATTCTGTACCAACGATTAGTTTTTCGCAACTATTGAAGTCATATCTACAAAGCCTATCTAACAAATTTTTTTTTAATTCGTTACCTTTTTTTTTTCCGAATAAACGTGAGTTTATCTACAGCATTATAATATATAGGAGCTAAATTATCATAGTGTTTTTGTGAAAATGTAGTGTTTGTTTTGCTAACTGGACAATTTATTCTTCTTTTCATTGTTTATCTAGTTATTGATGTTACTGATTCATGATACCTCTATCACATTATGGATAAACCATTTACGGATGACTTTTAGTATGGCTATTTGAGCTCTCTCCAGAGTTGTAAGATTTGACTTAGCAGCGCCACCTTATGACGTGATACAATATGTTATAATACATTCAACGAGAGCCTTGTACACAGAATGCGTTAGTATATTCCTTAAATTTTTAAATAATACGATTAGATTTCTAATTTCATTTGATGTGTCATTTATATGCTGCATCCAGTTAAGTCTATATCAAGTGTAATTCTGAAATATATAACAGCTATGTTTGTCTTCTCAGTCAATTTTCTACTCTATCTAGTTTTAGGGTCCTTAAGTAAATTTCATGTATTTTTAAGTTTTGGACTAAGTTAGTTTTATCATTCATATGAATATGATAAAACTAATAAAATTTATATGTATCAAGAGATAGTTAATTATTTTCTAACCAGCTACCTATCTTACGTAGGCCCTTTTCAGTTATTTTCCCATGTAATACATTTTCCAATGTAGTAGTAAATAGGAACCGATTGGCTATACGTGTCACTGCCATCGTGACTACTAGGTGATAGAGTCTGTAACATTTCGCCCGGGTATTTGGTACCACCGCCTTACCTATTCCTGCCGCAATAGCGTTAGTGCTTGTCATTGTCATGTTCCAGTTTGGAGGGTTAGGTTAAAGAGATAGACTTATGCTCGTGGCATTGCTATCTCGCCACACAGATAGCAACGCATCTTTAAAATCTTTGGTGTCTATAGGCGATTGCTTCTCTTTCCATCTACTTGTTTGCTATGTAATAATATATTAAAAATATAACGTTTCCGGCACTCTGTATAATTAGAATATTTTTTTATGTAAATGAGATAAAAATTGACATTTGTAGTATATGCGAAGATTACTTTGTAGTATATGCGAACTTATGTATTAAAGTTACTTTTATATTTACTACATGGAAAGATGATTTGCCGGCGCTAGTTATTTATTAAAAATGCTCCACTTAATAAAAAGTTAAACTTCAGCTTTCATTAAACAAGAAAGCAACAAGATTGAGATATCAAATAAAACTCATTAATTTATCTAAATCTGAAAAAACCATAAATCAAAGCAACTAGCAAAAAATATCAAAAATTGTTAGAAGCTCACAACTTTGTAAATGGAAAATTTGCTCTTAACCCAAAAAAATAACAAGTCCCTTAATTGAGTTTCTCTGTTAAAAAGCCTTTTGAAATAAAAGGCGAGAATTGTAAAGCGAAAATGTAACATTTCTGTTTAGTGCGGTGACTGAGCAGAAATGAGTGCGGCCCACCTAAAATATAAAATAATGGATCAACGATCCGACCGCAAACAACTTACAATCATCTACTTACAATCGAATTAATTAATCAAGAGAATCGAGTTCCAGCCGAGTTAAAAAACTTGCTGTCGAAGTCACGAGCAAAGTTTTAAGGAGAAGCTAACGAGGAATGGACCGGTAGATGAGAGATGAAAGTTGAGCTTGACTTTGCCAACGCTGCAGACAAGAATAGGTGTAATTTAAAACTCGATTAGAATTTATTATTGAATAGACATGATTTTTTAAATTTTTGCTCAGCATGTTTCAGCGAAATTGGAATGGTGTACGAGTTTAAACCGCGAGAATGTATACAAATGTACATATTATACGGAAGTAAGACTTGTCACCGGCCAATACGTTAGCTTATCAATAACATTAACAGTTTTGTATGTGTATCTATTAACGTATTCCACTTTCGATTGTAAAATCCTGGGTTTAAATTTCAAGGCGGGCGAAAATATTGTTGAGATTTTTCCTGTAGTTATAGGAATGTCCAAGTATTAATCTCCAGTTTCTGTGAATACGTAAAGCTTTTAATCCTAGTAAAACAAACAGTTAAAAACGGTAAATCCGACTATGACAACCACAAGCCATCATGTGCTATAGGATACACTGTGATTGTAACTTTGTATAATTTTTAGGAGTTTGTAATTTAAAAAATAAAGTAAGATATAATTAAGAAGGTAAAGCATACACGTATCTTGACATTCATAAATCATCAATATTTTGTGCACCGAGACTTTATATCGATGTAATTTAATACTCCCTAATATGACATACGACATAGTAAAATGATCATTTACGATATTACAAGACTAAATGATTTAAAAAAAAATGTACACTGATATCCCATTGATAAAATCAGAACAAAAACACGTCATGCTTCCTTATCTATATCATATGAGGTATTAGACGCGATAAAAAAATGCGGATTAAATTTTAAATCAAGTGCTTTCAATTATACTGAAGTTCTTGCAATAACGATGGAATAAACGTGGACTTTATTTGCATTTAAAGTGATAATACAATACGAAATTATGTGGCCGTTGGAAACGCACGTCACCATTGCCATACAATCTTATTTACCATAAACCGTCGAATGTGAGTGACAGAAGTTACTGGCTTTGTTTACGAGCTATAAAATAAATCGAATAATCTCAATACACTTTGACCACAATGGAATTTAGGGGTGGAGCCCTGGTAAAAATATGAGGTACAATAAACAAACAAATACTAAATGAGAGCAAATAAAAATTGGGGCCACAATGAAGGCAATGTCTAATGTGAACGTATGTATGAGTAAGTTAGGATGAAAACTAAAGGTTTTATTTTATCTATTTAAATATAGCATTCTTTCTCTTTTTGGCTCCGTTGAAGAATAGACCATCTGTCATTCTGCCGGGCTGTTTGTAAAAGTGAAACAATTTGTTAATACGTCACTACCATTGTGACTAATAGATTGTAATGTTTTTTTTATATATCATACGATAGTAAACTAGTGGATGGCTTTGTGATGCAAAGAGAAACCGTTGCATATGGACGCCAAAAATGTTAATGGTGCATTGCTATCTGTGCGGGATAGCAATGTCGCATGCATAAGTCTACTGTCTACTTTACCTTTCAAACCGGAATGCTACGACCACAAGCATTGACGCAATTGTGGCAGGAATTCGTCAGGCATTAGTACCAAATACCCGTGTTGTGGAACTCTACCTCGTAGTCATGATGGTAGTGACATGTATAGAAAATCGATCGCCTTTTACATCCTATCTAGCAGAACGGTGGTTGGTGTATTTTTCATAGAAGCCCGGACCAACACGGGAAAAAAGTTTTGCAACGGTTCGCCATATTTGACACCACTGCTTCATATAAAAAAGGCCCATTTCATTCATTCACAAAGAGCAATATTAAAAGTCATGGCTTTTAAACCGATCCGATTCTCAACAAAATAACTGTATGATTTGTGGAAGATTCTGTCTGTTTGGAAACTATTTGTTTCTAACCTTATTCTTCGCAAACACAAGTCCTGTCCATATGATGAAAATTTTGTACCTACTTAGCAAGAAGAGATCAAACAAAGTTTTTGAAATTGACCAAACAGGTTTAAATTTATGCAGCCTTCAATATTACTTTATTAGTTCAACCTTATATAATAAAATTAGTTACAAATTACAAACTTACAAACTTCCCTTAACTAAATGTAGAACTGTTTTGAATGAGTGGCTTCTAGAGCTTGATTATGACGATGTCGAGCTACTATTGGAATAAATTAAAAATATTTACGCACAAATATATATACACAAACACAAACATTCACATAAACACACACACATACACACTTTTTTGCAATATTTGTTGTGTCAGTACCTGGACTGTTCAAGGTGGGCGCTTATGACTGCAACACAGTCTTCGACTAATGTAGTTATTAATGTTATATTTTAATGTTGGACACTTTTGAATGCATCAAATAAAGAAGTTTGATTCACCGAAGAGTCACCATTAATATTTTAATTGCGACAGTAGTCTTAAGTAAAATATGTATTGTAAGATAAGTATGTTTTGATTTACCTCCTACTTTGTCTACATATTCAATTTGTATATCTATATTAATATAATATTATTATTGAATAATCATCAATATCACATTCCCACATAAGGTATAGCACTGATTAAATGTAAATTCAACAATAGAACTTAACGTTAGCAATAAATGCCGATGGTTTTGTGGAGCGCCAATCAAAATTGCAAATGTGTGCAATATTGCCTCGTTAACCACACGGACCCATATTAAATGGATTAAACCGGATATAGCTTTAGCAATTTTTATATACTGCAAAATGGGTTCTCACATACAACAAATAGGGTTTTTATAACATTATCACATCATACATTAATTAGCGTCACCTACTAGATTCTGTTATATGTATTATTTGGAAAATAAATAGAAATAAATTGTCCTGTTGCATGGATATGCAACCTTATAAATATATTATAGACATTTTATACGGTATAAGCCATTTTACACGGTATAATCCCAATCTGGAAAAAATACGAACAAGCCTATGTCACTCTGGAATAAATAATGTAGCTTTCCATCGATGAAAGAGTTTTCAAAATTGGTTCAGTAGTTTCAGAGATTACTAGAGACTGCTAACTCACAAACTTACAAACTTGATTTCTTTGTAATATAAGTAAAGAATAGTATAGGTTTGTCAAAAGATTACAAGGGACACTAGAATATTTAGTTTACATAGAGTTTTTGGTGGTGCTCGGAATTGCGTCTCTTCAATGGATAGGGTTTGCGGTCATTTTACTGCTGGTAATTGTGATGATAAAAGAACACGTGCAAGATTTCATACACCATAGTTTTTAGTTATTACTGTAAAGTTTTTAATCTTTAAAGTAATTATATAGTATTAAAAAATATATCAACTCCTTAACTTATCCACATTTATTTATCTTGTCATTCGGTGTCTTTAGCACAACTGCTAATCTTAGAAATCTATGTTAGATTGACAAAATTCTTAGCTAAGATTTTGCCAAGACACTTTTTGGATACTTAAAATAACAAAAAAGAAATTAGCTTTAAACAATTCTTTAGTACAAAAACAGGGAAAATTTTTATTTGATACTTATAATAAAAATTATGTTATATAAAGTTATTGCGGTTTAATGCAAATATAATGAAAGTTGTATACAATAGCACTTAACACTTAAATATGATAATAAAAGTTAGTCAAATTAAAGTCTTATATGACCTTTTTATATAGTTGTTCCAGTGTTAATTTAAAAAACGTAGACAATTATTTTAGTGTATCGAATATTTGTCACTCCAGAAGACATACAAAGGATGTACAAAACCAAACTGTGTTCTTTAAAAACTAGAAATAAAACTGTCCTATGTAATGTGTAAAGGGCGAAACTCAAGAGGATTTATTTTGAATACATTTTAAGTATTATCATTAAGTTTATCATTCTATTTGACCTCTAACTCCAGCTCCCGTCCTCATTCACACATATAGTTGGCCGTGGTCCCTACACATGTAGTAGGGACCACGGCCGTCAGTGTGCGTGCAGAGAATCTACAAATGCACTGAAGTTTGCTAATCCTGTTCGTAAAATTGGTACTGCGGGTAACCTAAAGTTCATTATCATAGTTCAAAGCCAAAAAAGCTAACCACTTGATTGATGAGGTAGCCTAGAATAGGCTAGCCATTGATTTATTTATTTATTCGTTTGATTTCACTGTATCATCAGTTAGGGTGCCGAGGTTGATTCTAGATTTATTTCATTGTTGAGATGAGTATAAAACTCTTAAGAGGGTAATATAAATAATTAGAGTTCACCATAAATTCTTAATATCTACCAGTACTTACCACATCTCCACTGGCTTTGGTATCACCGCCTTACCTAGCCACCGCATTAGTGTCAGCGCTTGCAACTGTCGTATTCTGATTTTGAGGGTAAGGTGGCTAAGCCAGCAAACTCATGCTTGTGGCATTTATAAAGTATCTTCACGCCCATATCCCTGAAGGGGTAGGCAGATGTACAACAAGTGCACCCACGATTAACCGAAGATACTTAGTCCCACAAATGTGATAGGTGGCAAGCCTATCGCCAACCGGGCACTTTCCAATCCCGTGCAACTTTGTGTTTCTCAGGAAACTGAAAAAAACACTTTTCTTATGTGTCCGACCCGGGAATTGAACCGGGCACCTCATGTGGTCAACGCTAACGCTGGACCACTAGACCACAGAGGCATTTATACAGCTACAAAAATCGCAACGCACTATCTTTGGTGTCTGTAGGTGATTGTTGCCATTTTCTATCAGGTGAGCCGTCTGCTTGTTTGCTATCCTATGATATTAAAAATGTATGTACATACATGTTGTCTGGTAAGATTGTACTTACTGAATTTGTACATAATTGGTTAGCGACCCTGACTACGCAATCGACGGGGCTCGGGTTCCATTCTCGACGGGGACAAGCATTTACGTGATATGTGAGCATATGTGTTTGTATTTCCGGGTTTGGGTGTTTATTAAATATATTCACCCATAACACAAGCAAATAATGTTAGATCAGTAAGTGTAATTTGTCCCGTGAATATTTATTTATTTATTTTTTATTTATTTGTCTAATAGGGATATTAACTGAACTCGCAACTAGACTCGTTAGTACATCATGCAGTGACCGTTCTTTTTAAATATTACTAAGTATGTCCACTAATTTCGTTGAGGTTTGCTATGAGACTAAACACGAAATTATTATAAGAGAGGCTAAACAATATTATATTTTTATTATATTGTTAGCAATCAATCACTTTTCGTCAGAACAACAAATGTCATCGTGTCTATAAAAAACGTTGCACTTGTATGCGACGCCGGACACGCTCATTACATTTTGGCGATGGTGGTCGAGGTATTCACACATTCACACATGTCTAATACTCGACTGATTCGTATTCCTATTCTAATCGTTAATTTACTTTTAGGTTATATTTTCAGCTAAAAATAATGGAACCAGCTTAGAATATTTTATTGTTCACTTATGAACAGTAACCGTCGTGCAAGTACTACATTATGGTTAATATTTTACCGGTCAATTTGTATAAATATATACAAATATAAGTACACTAGCTGTTGCCCGCGATTTCGTCCGCGCGGAAAATGTTTACTCCGCTCCTACTGGTCGTAGCAAGATGTTATATAGCCTATAACCTTCCTCGATAAACAGGCTATCGAACTCAAAAAGAATTATTCAAATCGGTTTAGCAGTTTTCGAGATTACCGCGTACAACCAAACAAACAAACTCTATAATTTTATAATATTAGTATAGATATACAAATTGAATATGTAGACATAGTAGGAGGTAAATCAAAACATACTTATCTTATAGTACATATTTTATTTAAGACTACTGTCGCCATTAAAATATTAATGGTAGCTCTTCGGTGAATCAAACTTCTTTTTCTCCTAATAAACCCTTATAACAACTCTACATCGCTACGTAGTGGTCAATTAACGTTGGCGTTTATAATGAATAATGAACAATAACGTCTAGTCAAATGTGACTGATGCATGCAGCTTAATAACCTCGAGATAAGATACAATGAGCGAAGTATACTTGCTTAGAATAAAATATAGAACTTTTTATTAACTGACTAGCTTTTGTCCGCGGCTTTGCTCGCGTTTTTAAATAACTGTCAAAGTATAAATAAAAAATAGGATTCAAATTAACTGTAATACTTATAAATTGGTTGATATTTAATTTGCTTTTTCCTTATAAATTATTTTTTACTAGCCGTTACCAGCGACTTCGTCCACGCGGATTTCGTTTACTCCGCACAGCCCCTCCCCCGTAGGTGATAGCGTGATAATATGTAGCCTATATGTTGACCCGACCTATTAGTAATATTCATACAAAATTTGAAGTAAATCCATGCAGTACTTTTTGAGTTTACCCCGGACATACAGACAAACAGACAAAAATTCTAAAACTATATTTTTGGCTCCGATATCGATTGTAGATCACGTCCCGAGTATTCTTTTAAAAAAATATTCAATATACAGTTTTGAATTTCCTACGATTTTATTATATGTATAGATTATTAAAAACGGAGGGAATCACTTTGACATGACGTAGGTATGTATTAAAATATTTGAGTATGATAATCCAAAATGATCTACTTCGGCGTCCAAGCACGTGCACTAAATTTCGAAGAAAATGAAAATTTTGTTTTAGTCATGAGGGCAATTCATTTTTTTTTTGTGGGAAATACAATATTTGCGTTTTATGATTTTTTCTTATTTTCACGCCGCGCAATGTAAAGAGTACACATACAGTTCGACTCGTCGCGCCCACGAAACTCTAAAACCAGCCGCTTATTTCATGCGGAATGTGGCGCGTAATACATTGATCTTTTTGTGTATTTTCTTAAATTTCACTATTTTTTAGAAAAAATATTGTAGTGTATTAGAATAAATTAAATTATCCAAAGTTAAGACACACAATTTTTTAAAAATCAAAATTTTTTTAACACAAAATTCTATGGGTCCAAATCTATTATTTCGATTTTGGCTAGAACGTCCCTTATACTCTGTATGTTTTTATATTTATATTATGTTTGTCCGGGAATTTATCGAAGCTATATCAAAATAATTGTTTTTGATTTAAATCAGGTATACTTCAATGTAGGGAACAGTACAATTTTCATCAAAGTCAATCAGAGAAATTTTGAGTCGGTTTAATTTTATTTAATATCATTAGATAAAAATGCATCCGAAATAGCTGTTGCTTTACTTAGTTGAATATATCGCGGATATTTACTAATTGCAACTTTAGTGTTATAAGGATCCCATTGTGATCTAAATTTTCTAACAAACGACAAAATGGTAGCGCACGTCAAATTATGTATTACTTTTATAGGCTTATATTATTGCATTATGTCAACTAAAATAAAATTAAAGTAAAAAATAGATTAACACACCTATCTATCACAAGTGCATTATCAATTATTGTGTCTATTACTGCGTGTAACTGACAAGTTGTACACCAGTTCTATACAAAGTATATATATAACCGCATCAAAGAAATTCAGATTCAATTTTCGACAAGACAGGTATTCTGAGGTCTGATAAGCAGATATATAAATGTTATATACTCGTAGATGTATTTCTAGGTATGCGTGTTTATTAAATATATTTCAATATTTATAGATTATGTATTTTTATCAATTTTTCACCTGTTATACATTTGAACAGTACATAAAAATGTAAAACGTAAAAATAACAATTTCGTTAAAAACAAAGTATAAATCATTTGATTCCATACTTTATAGCTACTCTTGATAGCAACTATTATAATATTAGAAACGCAATAAAATTAAGTTACTCTAAGTGTTATTCCTAACTAACAAAGCTATTAATTTTTATGGATTGAGAATTGATATGCCTCTGTGTCTTCATATAATTTATACTACTACACAAAATACCGACAACTGCATCAATTTAATTTTACACTCCGATTTCACTAGTTGATAAAAATATTTCATAATAACGAAATAATTGTTTTTAATTTAAACAATTACGTCACTCACAATATGTTACAATTCACGATAGGATTGTTTAGAATCGGAGTAGTACTAGATTATAAGCGAAAAAATTATAGACAGTGGTCCCAGTAACAAACTTTTTTTTTATTAATAACAAGCGGAATTTTTGTGAACAACTCCGTTTTGTCGAGGCACCCCATCTTTTCTATCTTCGCAAAATCTCCAATCGGTAACTAATAAAGATAGATAAAAAAAACTTTGGAGTATCGGACTAAGAAAAGTTTCTACTTTACGTGTAGGGCTAAGTAACCCTTGAATTCTCACATGAAATCTCACAACAGCTTTATTATAAAGCTGTTGTGAGATATTTAGAATTAGATAGTTTTTAAACTGATTAATATCAATTTAAAAGTCTAATAATTCCGAATCTTTAGACTAGAGGGCTCGTCAGAAAAACCATCGAATGTGTAGGACAAAAGTTTTTTTTTTTGTGTTTTTCATAAAATAATCAAGCGATTAAAGCAAAAAAGTAATATTGTTATTAATAAAATATTTTCCTTCACCGAATTAAAAAGTTCGAAGCCCCCTAATTTTATCTGTTATCAGATTCGAGATTTTTCAAAGATAGAAAAGATTTGCGTCTCGTCAAAACGATGCTGTGGACAAAAATTCAGCTTGTTATTAATCACAAAAAAGTTTGTTCCTGGGACCACGGTCTATTACAATTTCTTTGATACGCAAAAATATCACTAGATTGTTATCGACCGAATTACAACAAAATGTTAACGTTTAGTAAACATCATAATATACAGATTGCGTATAAATTATGAATCTAAAAATTAACCTGTATGCAAATCATTGAGTTTCTTGAGTTAATTTGATTATGAACGATCTAAAAAAAACTCTTTATAAATCAGTAGCATTTGATTTTATGTTATTTTTTTTTGTTTTAATTTCTATCAATCGTAAAAACATCTATTTTGCTATTTTGAAAATGTCCTGTAATTGTTCTAATGCTACTTGGATAAGTTTACCCTCCAAACCGGTACACAACAATGACGAGCCTTAACACTATTATGGCAGGAAAAGTTAAGGCGGTTTTACCAAATTTCTGGACGATGTTGAGGAACTCTACCACCTGGTAGTCACGATAGAAGTGAGGTATACCCAAGCATTCACAACTTACAAACTGCCTGGTAAATTATTATATATATTTTTTAATTTTATTTACAAATATTCCACAAAATATACAAAAGGCGAACTTAACGTCTAAGATAATACGGAAAAACCAACATATTCTTCAAAGACCACCACCGAAAAAAAACGAATTGAACATGACCCTTTATAGCATTGTAGTTAGGGTTGCTTCTCACTGAAAAACAGGGGCAGCAAATTCCATATTCCTTTAATTAGACTTACAAATGAAGCGGTTTCGAGACATTTACTTTATGGGACAACCGATTTGAATTTCCAAAAGGATGCTTCAGACCCACTACATCATTTATAATTTCACTTTGTTTTCCTTGATAAATATTTCGTGAGGCTACTAATACCCACACGACCGTTTGATCTTAGTTATTTGGTTCCCTTGAAATAATATTTAGCAAAATGGACTTCAGAAAGGAGGGGACCGTAATTAATTAAATTAGTTCCGAATACGTTAGGAACAAAGTTAGATGCGGCTTATAGCGAGTTGGTAATAGTGCGGGGAGTTGATCCCTATACCCTATAGTCCCTAGAGTGTTGGGTCTGTGAACCTGCATGCTAATAGCCAATCATATTCTGTTTACATTCCATCGACGAGTATGAATAATTTGTTATTGTCTCGACAAACATGGCCGTTGTGTCACGGTCAGAATTGTCTGCCGGATTAATTTGCGTACGGTGCTGGCACGCAATCGGCCCGGCGATTCAATAGCAATGAAATCAAAAAACAAATCTCGGGGGCCCTCTGTTGGCAAGAGATTAATAATTGAAAATTGAATTTTGTTATTATTTCCATGGTAGTGGAACAGACGTTTTTATTTAACGTCCCTTTGATGTCAACTTGTATAATGTATATGTAGTGTTAATTAAAAGAATCATGTCGAATTTTAGTTTGTGTAAAAAATAAGAAAATCATATACGATTGGCTATACGCGTCACTACCATCGTGGATACTAAGTGGTAGAGTTCCGCAACGCCCGAGTTTGTTACCACCATCTCATCAATTAATACACCTTATGTAATGCATCAATTCTTGTAGTTATCAAGTTTCGGTTGGGACGGTAAGAAAGCCGGTAAAATTAACCATCCATTAACATCTTTGGTGTCTCTGATGTGCAGCGATTTTATCTATCGATCAGAATAGCTATCTACTTGTTTGCAATCCTGTGAAATAACTATATTAGTAAGAAGACTGGCGATCCCTGTTAGTGTATTTGATCAAATTTCATTAAGAATATCAAGATATCTTTTTTGGAGATAATCTTTAATCTCGACAGCTCTGCGGACTTTGTGTAGTAGGTAAACCATTCTGTTATTGAACAGGAGTTTAAGGCTAACCAGGATAAAAATGTATCAACACTTTTGTCCACAAACTTATTATTAATAGTTCGTAACGAAATATTACTCCATCATCACTTTCCTAGTTACAGGAAAGTGATGATGTAGTCCGCTACGTCGATATACATTTTTTTGTGTTTAATTAAACAATTTAAAAAACACAACATATTTGTTAAGTTTTTAGCCCTGATAATGCAGTAAAATTTGGCTGACCATTTAATTAAGAACAAAAATATGTAGTTTATGAATTGTGACACAGAACAAGTGTTTAAATTTAAAATTATTAATCATTATGAGAGATAAAAATCACCAAAAAGTGCCGAAGATGGAGGGTATAAATTATAAAATTTTATCAGTATTCTATCAGGATAGTTTAGGTTTGATTATAATTGAAAACTCTCTTTACCTCTTGACAAAGTTTAGTCTTATATAAGACTGGCTAACATCTGTTCTTTAAAGAATTGACCGTCCGCCGTTCTGCCTTGCAGTTCGTAAAAGGGGAATTTGCTAAATATCTCGCTACAATCGTGATTATTGTGTAACTAAGTTACTCAACGTTTCGTTCGGGTTCGGTACCACCACATATTCCTAACATAATAGTATTTACGCTTGTTACTGTCGTGTTTCAGTTTGGAGGGCCACATAGATACTCGTAACAATCAATGCACCTGCACCATTAACATCTTTGGTATTTACAGGCGTTATTCGCCTTATTGCTAGGATATAATAAAAAGTAATTGAATTATCAAACGGCCGAAGTCTAAGGCTAATTATTCTTGTAATAGCATAATTCATATTAATGTTATAAATATTTATTACTATATTTGCAACTGGGTACATACTAAGCTGCGTCAAATTTCAAATTGACTCAAACTCCGAATGTCTTAACATTGACTTTGAAAACATAATCGATCAATCTTCGATGTATCATAGTCTCTTCCGATGTCCTGAATTAAAAATAAGCTTACTATAAGTACTATTTATTCCTCATTTCAATTATGCCATACTATTTTTTAAACTATAAATAGGTAACAAATACAAATACATAACCTAAATAATACAATATCAAAGAATTTCTCAACAAAACTAGCTTACGAGCGTTTTAAAACATTGCATCATAAAGACAAGTTGCAATTATTTATTGTAACAAATAACACTTCGTTTAACAAGTGCCTTTAAGCTTTGTTCTCCGTCGTGAAGGCAGATTAAACTCATCGAGCAGCGAGCGTAGTTGTTAGTAATCAATTTTGGTTAGACAATATTGGATTTTAATTAACTCTATCGCACTACAGGCCCCAACGTACAACGTCATCGAATTTGTGGCGACATACTTCATTATTTGATATAATAAATATCACGATAATTAAAGCTAAATAAAGACTTAATTGATATTGGTCTATTTCAATAACAAATATTTAATTGAAAGTCTAATTATTCAGCAATATAATTAAATGGTAAATATTTGATTCTGAAAACATAACTTATGAATGAGCAATGATACGGATCTCGTGATGGAAAGAGATAACAACTACAAATAGAGACCAAAGATGTTAATAATACATTACTATCCATGTGGCGGTATGGTAATACCATATTCATAAGTTTACCGGCTACCTTACCCTACAAACTTGAAACCGACATTAACCAGTATTGATGCGATTGCGGCAGGAATAAGTAATGCGGTGGTACCAAACCCGGGTAAGACGTTGTGGAACTTAGCTACTTAATAGTCATGATAATAATGAGATATTTCGCAAATAGTTGGCCTTTTAGGAACTGTATGGTAAAATATATGTTGCTATCTGTATGGTGGATTTAATGTTTACCGGCAGCCGCAACCGGAATACAACGGTGACTCTATTGCGGCATTTGCTTGCCGATCTTCTTACCGATAGGAAGCACCCATGCAAAGATCAGATTGTTGCAGAATTCCATGATCTAGTAGTTACGATGGTAGTGACACATTTGAAATTAAAGGAGCTGCTCTTCTTTAAAAGCATACGGTCTCTCTCGTCGTCTCGTTTTGTGGTATGACAATGCAATACAATAACTCTTTATTGTGTACCAAAAGTAAATGACAAAATATACAGCACATATGACTATTTCTACACATATTAAATACACAAAGGCGGTCTTATCACTAAGAAAGCGATCTCTTCCAGACAACCGTAAGGATAGGATAATAATATATTCTAAAAGTGATGCTAACCACGAGTACATTTATAGTTTTTGCTTCTAAAAGAAATAAAGACAACATTCCAATAATATAAAATAATAAAAAAATAAAAATAAGCAAACAAATTACTGGTAATACGTAAACTACTTACATTACAAAAATAGATAAATTACAATTAGGTGTATAGAAAGTGACGTTTAATCATATTCTTGAAAATGTTTAGACTCGGCGCTTTCCTAATATCCTCAGGAAGAGAATTCCAGAGTGTCACAGCTTGAAAAGTGAATGAACGGCTGTAATAATTAGTATTTTGAATTGCCATTAAAAAAGAACGATTGTCACCCGATCTCAGATATTTGTCTTGGTTGATACGGAAATGAATCTTTCCTTCAAATATACAGAAGAATTTGGATCATAAAGAATGGAGTAAAGCTGTGAGAGAATATGTGTATTCCGACGAAGATGAATTGGTAACCATTTGAGTATGATGCGAAATTCGGAAATGTCATTCGGAATGAAAATCGGAAATCATATTTGCGCAGACCAAATATGAATCGTATACATAGATTTTGGAGTCGCTCAAATTTATCAATCTGTTCTAAGGAGAGATTTACAAAACTGGCGTCCGCGTAATCTAAAATAGACAGAAGTAAATAAGTATGTTATTGTTACACGATTATCATACGTCGCAGTTGGCAGATACGTTAAGGTACGTGTCATACCAACCGGCTAGCATCAGACCGCACCGGAACGAATGCATACGCATGCTGCGGAGACCTAATACGTGCAGCGTGGAAGTCGTATGCCACTTGAATGACTCATCTTGATGCACCCGCTAATCTCTGTTCTCATTCCACGACGATTCCGTAACGCTCCAATCGGGGCCGACGCAAGCTGACAGAGCGGGCTATGAGCCGCCGAGTCGGTTCGAAACCGTTCAAAGCAGTTCGGAAGCGTCCAGAGTGGTTCAGCCATTGCGTAATGTAAATGTTGTTATTCAGAGAAAATAATACATTGAAATACATTTAATAAACACCGAAACCAAGACATACAAACATTTATGTTCATCACACAATATTCGTCCGCTTAGGAAATTGAACCCGAGACCTATCAATTACGTAGTCGATGTCGCTAACCACTAGACCAACAAGGCCATGGTTGTAATGCCTCAGCCACACTTATCGTCACAAAGCTTCGTGTAATTACACGATAAATGCAGATGTGACCTCTACAGTTATCGTGTCATTGCACGAAGCTTTTTGACGATAGACGCAAGTGCGGCCCCAGCATAAGGTAAAAATAATATTAATCCATCCACATTTATATGTACGCCAGAGCACAATGCCTTTTTTCTAACCACACAAATAAATGTGACCCATTCCAACTTCATATTTGGATGTGATCAGAATTCAGTATGCTATAGATTTTCAAATTCTTTTATTGAAACACACAAGCGTCCTCTAAAGTTACAAATAATAAAATAGACCTAGAGATTGCGTCCAAAAGCTAACCAAATCTTTGATATGGCGGGCGGTTTAAATAATAAGAATTTATATTCTCCACAAAAATGGTATCGATATATCAAAAAAGATTAAGGTTTTCGGTTTTATTTTTTGCATTCTTCTATTACAAAAATAGCTAGCTGATTCACTTCACCATAAGTTGTTGACGTTATAATTCTTGCTAAATATTGGTTCCGAAGATGACAACTAATCATTAATCAGACAACATACTACGGTTCCTAACCGCAGTATGTTTTCTGCAGTTGTATGTTGTATGCAGTTCGACAGTTAATAGGTTGATTCCCTTGCAATATTTTACTGAGTCAAAATGATATTTGTTTGTTGATTGCGATAACCATTACCAATAGCAGCAATAGCTTTACATATTTTTCAAAGGCACGGGGGTGTTAACATCACCACTTTACTCCGAGCTGCTACTGATAATATTTATATTTTATAGATAGCCCAGAAAAACCCTCAATAACACTTTTGCGCGACTAGTTGTTTGAACTTGGGACCTTAGTCTGCGTCGAATATACTAATTGTTAGACCTCACGATAACGATGAATAATATAAAGAATACTTATTTTACAACTAGGCAAGTTTTGATAACTGCATGCTCTTGTTTATCAATGATGAATCTATAGAATTTGAGCAATAAAATAAAATGGGTTGGTTCATACGACATGAAACTGAAATATTTTTAAGCTTGCAAAATGAATGAATTGCTAACGTACGTCAAACGAAACTATCAATTTGTGGATTTTTTGTATTTTTTGTATTTTTTCCCCTACACATGCGTATACTAACATTAAAACGACCAATATCCTTTAATTATTCATTTCTATTAAAGTAGTATTATATTTATCTTACGTAATATCATTGTTATTATTAATTTCGAAAGATACAGAAATCCTTTGTTTATCTTTATGTCAGTTGCTCTATAGAAAATATAAATATGGCTGGAAAATTACACCGATTGATTTAATCCTAAAGGAACCAAATTGTTTGCTTATGATACAGGTGCCACATGCATAAGTCTACCTGATACGTTACCCTCCAAACCGGAACACGACAATGACAAGCACGCTATCGCAACAGACGCTATTGCAATTTGCAACAGCGAGACGTTGCGGTCATCTACCACCTAGGAATTGTGATAATAGTGGCACGTATAGCCAATTGGTCGCCTTTTAAGACCTGCTTGGCAGAACGGCAGTTGGTCAATTTTTCAAAATATTTTTAATAAACATTCAAACACAGAAATACAAACATCTATGTGCATATGGTTAGTGATAGTTCATAATCGTTATCAGGCCGGTAAAATGTGGCGATGGGGATCACAACTCATCTCACCAACCGACAAACTGGTGAATCGTGGTGAACTGAAAAATCTATAACGGCTGCGGCGGCGGGAGCGTGATAATGATTTTTATGTAAGTTTCTTGAAGCGTTATATATATATATATATATATATATATATATATATATATATATATATATATATATATATATATATATATATATATATATATATATATATATCTGTACATGATACCTAATGGTTTTTGTTTCTGTTCTAAAACTCATATTATCAATTTCTGATTCATTTTTGGGTCAAGCTATCTTGCACATAATAAGAATAGGATTATTATTATAAATAGGAAATTTATGAAAAATTAAAGAATTTTGAATCATTTACTTAATCGTGTAGATATGCAATTATTGCTGATTAAACTCGTGAATAACATTAATTGTATTAATTTTGTGCAAAGTATGTGAGATAAGACAGTTTTATATGTTTTTGTCTTAAATATACAAAATTTTAAAATAATTAGAATAACTAGCGATCTGGTTAAAATTTGACTAGAATTCTATGACTTTGACCTTAGACTAAACAATAAAATCTCTTTTAAATTTGACAACAGACAATATAAACAAAATAGTATATATGTGTGTAAAGCAAATATATAATGTGTATCAAATGAATAACAATTGTGTCATGTTAATTTTTATTAAATGAATGTGTTTTTATTTTTGTTAATTTATTTAATAAAATTTTTGTACACATAGGAATAAAATTACATTTTGATTCATCAAAATTACACAAATGAATTTATGTCTGTAAGATATTTTTTTCAGCAAACTCAAAACAGTTAGATATCTAAAAAAATCATGGAAATCGATTTTATAGCTTAGGAATCCATACAGGACAAACAACGTGACACGTGATTTATTGCATATTAACATATTAATTTTCTGCACTCCTTCACTGTGTAAATTTTAACACCGTGTTTATATTTCATATTTCTGAGTTTGCGTAATTACGGAAAATGGGGTACAAAGTTTTCGCTTCACGTATGAATACATAGATATATCAGTGTTTTTAAGATCAGAATCAGGAAACCTTATTTGAGAAAGGCAATGTTCAAACATGCCGAGTTAAAATAAATTCCATGCAGATTTCATTTTAGAATCAGGTCATAAGCAACAATGTCGCAAAAATCCCGTGGGACAAAAGATTTTTGATCGCATAAAAGTGATTTTACGATTTATTTAAATTTCAATCTTGCGTTCTGCATTCTAATATAAAATTTTAAAGCTATGGACGTCAATTCCTTAAATAAAAACATGTGTTATTTGTTTTTATTTTCATCTCAGCAATTTAAATTAATAATCCGGCCAAGCGCGAGTCATACTCGTACAGTACAGAGTGCTAAGTGTGAGTTTTTCTTTTCGCATTCGATCGTGAGCGCGTTTAGAGTTTACTAGGAATTTGTATGTGATTTGTACAGCGCCACCTAGTGGTAAACGTGAGAAACCAGTTTACCACGATCTAATGCGAAAAGAAAAACTCACACTTAGCACTCAGTAACTCCCTTATCTACATACGTAGCGGGAAGCTAAAAAACAGAATTTGGGTTAGTTGGAGCAATACCATAGAATATATAATAGTATAAGTAGCAATACCGATTAACTATTACATGCCGCACGTTACGGTTGACATTTTTTCTAGATATATTATATACCTACATATCTTCACGCCAGATCCTTTACGAGGCAGAGGGAGCTGAGTGCAATACTGAGCAAAACTTAGCAAACTATTTAATTTATACTACGGATGATTGACAATAATATTCAACATACACCAAAACCCTAACTATATAATATTTAATACTGCAAGGTCAAACGTTTACAGATTTTTTTTGCACAGAAATATAAACTATGCTAAGATTTTTCTAAAATACTCCATACAGGACGAATAGTTGCAAATGGAGTGTTCACTTTGTACCATTTTTAAGGCAACTACGCGGATGGTGGGGGATAAAATCTAGTAGGTACTGTTAAAGTTTACATTGTGGAAGACTGCAGAACCCTAATATTTTTAAATAATATGTATAGAAAACAAATGTCATACAGATATCACACAATGTAGTATATGTATGTAATGTTTTACAAATACTACATTCGTGTGACATACACATAATACACATATAAGCTCATACATGTATACTATCATAGATATATTGAAGTATATACTTAAAGTATACTATTTTATTTACGGCTAAAGTCTGTTTTCAAATTTAAAAGAGTTTTTATTGTTTAGTTTATGGTCGAATTTCGAACACTGGGCCATCGCTTTTACTAACCCGCCATTGGCGATGTATATGTCTGAGACACCGGGTGATTCGAAAGATTCGAATAAATTTTTCACCCACCGTCGATTCGAGTTGCGATTTTGAGTACCTGCCTCATTTTAAGTCCCACACCGCTGGTACCACTCATGAATTTGCCATGGATCACCAGCGTCACCAAACTATAACTATAAATGTAAGTAAAATATTTATGATATTTTCGTATAGTAAAATACATGTAATATTTTTTATTCCAAGGATATATATTTTTGTTTATTTTCTAAGAGTTTGCAATGTCCTTAGATTGACAAAGGCTGATTTTAATCAAAAAAATTAAACATTTTTACTAATTTCAAATTTTTTATAAACATAATGGGTAAATAGAATATTTTTAGTGTAGTGAGTATGATTTTTTAATAAGTAATAAAAAACCTGTGATCGACTGAATTATTGTGTTTTATTTTCATAAATTAAACCTAAACTAACTAAAAGTAAGATAACTAGCCAATGGTTGGCAAAACCTTAGGTTGAAAACTCTGGTCTGTAAGACCGACGTCACCAATGTTGTAAGTAAAATTAACGTCAACAATGGCGGGTTAAGAAAGGTTCAAAATAAATTCAACCAAAGTCAGGAGCTAAAGGCAGAAAGTAAACTTTAACGACTATATAGATACCGACCAAAAATTGTTAAACATTAACCATTTTGCATATTTAAAGCAACACTCATACGAGGGGAAAGTACAATGCAGGTACTGGGTACAGGCAAACAGCTCCAATCGAAATTGCAAATTTGTGCAGGGGCTGCTTCGGTTCGTTAGCGACTTCTGTTTACGCATTGCCAACAAGTAGGGTTGTCTACCGCTAATTATTCACTTTTAATTTTACTTTATTAGATTAAAGTTAACGAAAGTGTTTTAGGGATAGGCATTAGATTTTACCACGTAGCTAATACAATATTTTTTTTTTTATTTCATAGGATAACAAGTAAGCAGATGGCACCCCTTAAAGAAAGACATAACTATTGCCTATAACAACCAAAGATCTTAATGGTGCGTTGCTATTCGTTTTTTTTATTATAATACACCAAACAAGATGGCTTTCGTGATAGAAACTGAAAACATCGCCTATAGACATCAAAGCTGTTAATAATGCGTTGCTATCCGTGTGGCGGGATGGCAATGCAACATGCATAATAATTCTACTATCTTACTCTTCAAACCGGAATCCGACAATAACACGGCAATGCGATGGTACCAAGCACCCGAAAGAGACGTTGCAGAACTCTACCACCTAGTAGCCAAGATGGTAGTGACACGTAAAACCAATCGGTCGTTTTTTACGACCTGCCCGGCAAAACGGCAGTTGGTCTATTCTTCAAAGCAGCCCGGACCAGTACGGGGGAAATTACGTCATGTACGTTACGTACGACGTTATGTCTGGTCGGGTTTGAATAACCTATGACTAAGTTTAGCGGCTGCATCACCCTCCAAATTGAAATATTACAGCGACAGCACTGACTATCGTGGCAAGAATTTGTCGTGCCTTGCCGTACCGTGACGAACGAACAAATATGACGAATACGCAGGAATAGGTGGTATAAAACTCGATCGAGACAATGCAGAACTCTTCTACTTAGTTAGTAGTCATAATTCTAGTGATAGTATCACATGTGTCTACAATCTGTATTGAGGCTGGTACTACCATGAAGTATTAGGTATATGTGGAGCTAGCACTCGTATTAATCACTTGAAACACATATTTACGTCATATCTCTGTCTATGAGGTCTCTCCGTCTCTTTTTATACAGCTGTGTTAGAAAGAGAAGCTAAGACCTCAGAAGATGACAGCAGTATTTAAAATTGTATTTCAAGTAGGTATTAGAAGTGCTGCCTCCAGATATAATACAGCTTCATGGGTACTACTAGATTAATTAAGAGTATTTCTTCTTTTCTTTAATGAACTTCTTTGTCAAGATCTAATTTGAGGGTTCATGGTATCAAAAGTATATTATAATTGTTTGTAAGTATAGACTACACAAGTACTAATAGATACGGTCTTGGGTGGGCAATGTGTGTAACCGTTCATATGAGAAAATGTTTGAAAGTCGTTTGTGCCTTGTTGACATATCACATCCTGAAAACGTAGTATTTCCAGCATAGCATGACATATGCAGGACTGAACATAGCACAGCATGACTATGCTTTTGCGTGACATATGCTGAAAATAGCAGCCTTTTCAACCGACTTTCCAAAAGAAGAAGTTTATCAATTCGACTGTATATATGCTTTTTATATGTGTTCAAGGATAACTTCGTCATTTATGAGATGATTCTAATTAGTCTCCTTTTGTTTGAGAGAGTATATTTACTCTTTGTGTGGTGTGAATTTGGTGAAGGTCAGATGCAGGGTTTTGGAGTTACAGGAAGTGGAAAGTCGGTCGGTCGGCACTTTTACTGCGTTAAAAATTATATCGTGCTGATAAGAAGCCAGCGCTTATACGATTTTGCCTCATCATTTAGGGCGGCTTGCACCAAAATGCTCAAATGCATTTAGTCCCTTAAACATGTTTAGCAAATGTCAAAACGCCTTAAAAGCTGTCACTTTAAACGTATTTAGTGACTTAAAACGATTTTGGTGCAAGCCACCCTTAGTGTATACTATAAACTCTGTATTGCTAAGATGTGAATGCGACCTACACTGATAACCTGATAAATTGCCTAGAAAAGCGTATTCAGTTTAATCCGAGCTATTTAATTGCTTAAAATGTGAACAAGTTGTTAACCAAGACTTAATTTGGATGACCTCAAAATATAATTTAATTATTAAAAAAACAATACATTCACGCCCGTACCTCCGAAGGTGTAGGCAGAGGTATAACAAGTTCACTCACTATTAGCCGAAGATACGTAGTCCCACAATATGGTAGGTGGCAAGCCTATCGCCAACTGGGCACTTTTCAATCCCGGGCAACGTTTTTTATCAGAAAACTAAAAAATCTACAGCCAATCGGTCGCCTTTTACGACTTCGTACCAAGGAAGATCAAAAGTTAGGACTGACAGATCATGATCAGATAGATCGCGTACTGACCGAAGGTAGTGTCAAGAATCTTCGTAACCGGCGTGTTTGTATGAAGATAATTATGAACGTGGAAGAAGCAAGGCAAGTCTGCAAGAATCGTGACGTATGGCACTCGGTTTTCTTTTTCTACCCCGTAAGGGATTTAGCGTGAAGATATATATGTGTAAAAATGGAAAATATTTTTTTTTATTTACACCAACAAGCGTTGTTTTACTTCTATATTATTATTTTTCATAGTGTTCGCAAACTGACAAAAGTGGTCGTAAACTAGCGTTTTGGCTATTTTCGAACTGCATAACTACTACCTATATGAACTATTATCTATCTATATAAAAATCAATTGCTGTTCGTTAGTCTCCCTAAAACTCGAGAACGGCTGAACTGATTTGGCTAATTTTGTTTTTGAATTAATTGTTGAAGTCTAGGGAAGGTTTAAAAGGTGAGAACATATAAAAAAAATAAGAGTAGTTAAAAATGCAGAACAACGTTTGCCTGGCCAGCAAGTTTTGAATATTTTTTTAAAATTTATTAAAGGAAATGAATTGCGTTATTACATATTCCATAGCTTGCTCATGCTATGTATAGATATGATATCTTTTGACGTATCCAAAGTGGGCAACACCACTAAGTGGTCGCCAACCGACACAATGACTAATAGGCTCTCGTTTTACCTTTTAGGTACGAAACCCTAAAAATGACTCTCACTATGCAATCAATACCTTTTCGGAGAGGGAAAGGCATTTCGCTCTTCTTTAACAACCTGCCTGGTAGAACGAAAATCAGTCTATTCTCCAAAGAAGCCCGCACCAACACGGGAGAAACACGTGTCTGAAGAAGTGTGGAAAAAATACACCACACATAACTAGCCGCGAGCTAGGCTCGTCAGTATACAGCCTGAAAATAGTTATTTTTGCTTTAACAATAACAGAAAGTCAAATTTCAATTTATATGATCAATAGTCAATTAATATGATCCAACAATACTAACAGGAAATTTGAATATAAGTATTATAAAAAATAGTAAAATCTGCTATACTAATAATAAAAGCTTTTTGCAAAGTAGAACATGCTTTAAAAATTTTAAGGCTTCACTTTGTTTCTTTTCATCACCTGAGGTAAAACGCTTTGTCGTCGCTACAATTTTATTCATGTACTCGTATACCAAACATTATATATTTCGCCTGTAAGTTTATGAACTTATTTATGTCAATGTGTATATATTTTCTTCTTTAAAAATTTATTGTGTGAAGCCTATTTTCTTTGTTTAAGCTCTTTGTTATAAATATGTGTAACAGGCGAGCTAAACGTTTTTAGACATGTTATAGCGACCGGCTATTTTTTTTAATATTATAAGATAGCAAATAAGCAGATGGGTCACCTGATGGAAGGACTGTATATTAAAGATATGGTTATAGGTGTATAAAAGATGACAGTTTAATAATATGTTCCAAGCACGAAGTACCTAATTTTGCATACAACTAAGATTACTGATATTAAAATATTAGGCATCGCTTTTCAGCTGACTCCTCAGAAAAGAGTAGGTCCTCAATTCGTTGGAATTTTTTGAAACGAAGTTCCTTATCGCGCGTTGTTAAAGGGGGCTAGACGGAAAAAAATCTTACGAAAAGTTGTCACGACACTTTTTGCTATAGTAAGGTATTGTAAGCACAGAAATATCCAGCCCTTTAGCTCGTGCGTTGAAAGTGAGAATCTATCTACTATTCGATTGAGTTTACTTTTTTTCTAGTGCCAAATGTTCGATATTTATACAGAATTTCGGCCGAATGTCTAATTTCGACCGAAAATTGAATTTCGACGGACAGTCGAATTTCGAACGAGTGTCAAAATTCGACCAAGTGTCGAATTTCGATCGGTTGCCGAGTTTCGCCGGTCGAATTTCGACCGGGTGCCGATATTCGTTCGTGGGTCGAAATTGTGCGGCGTGCGGAATGCGGACCTTTCTCTGTCTGTCTCTATCTCTGTCTCTCTTTCTCTCTCTCTTTCACTCTCTCTCTCTCTTATAGAAAACAAACCAGATATTTTCATTTCTATTTCGCATTGATCAGTGTGGTGTCGCGACGATTATTTTTGTTGAGTGTATACAGGTTTTTTGTAAATAATAATAAAAGGAACTACGTTCCATCCGGGTGTCCCTTGACACCTATCAAGTTTTTTTTATGTATGGTAAATTAACATAGAATCGATCGGCAGCCGCTTGGAAAATTACAGTTTTTAACAAAAAAATACAGTTTTTAACTTCCCACTACGTATGTAGATAAGGAAGTTACTGATTTATATATAAATCAGTAACTGGCGAAAATAGAATTTTCACCATATCTCCACATTTTGAGATTCTAGGAAGTAGGAACCTTTTCCGACTGCATTCACGATGACGTAAGTATGTCTATATGTATGTGTGTATGTAAACATGTCATAACTTTTGAGCGGCTGGACCAATCGAAATGCGGTTGATGTCATTCGATTGGATAACGCTCAACTTTGATTTGTTGAAAATTTGCACCAAGTCAGTTGAGGACATTTTGAGAAATTTTGAAAAAACGCCAAAAAAATTTTCGCCGAAACAGTATTTTTTTAATATAACTTCCAGATTAATGTACCGATTGAGTACAAAAACTAATCAGCTCAATTCCTCAAAAAATTAAGTCTAATGCATAAATTGCATTAAAATCGGTTTATCCGTTTGGGACTAATCGTTGACGAAAAATTTTGGAAAAAGTGTTTCGGCATAACTTCGAAATTTTTCAACCAATAATTTCTTGCCAATGCCAATGCCGCCAATGCCGTTTCAAAAATCAAAATCGAATCTAATTTTCAAAAATTACAGCTTTTCAAATATTAAAATTTCGTTGCTTTTAGCAAACTTATTTAATATTTTTTAAATAACTTTCAGGCTAACACACCGATTGACTTAAAAATCATATTAACTTTTCTTCTTTAAAAACTGCATCCAATACTGTTAACTGGATCAAAATGGTCAATTTGTTTGGGATTTATAAATAACGAAAATGTTTGAAAAAACCTTTTTTTGACATTGCGTCAAAATTTTTCAACCTGTCGATTATTTAGCGAAAGTAATATTTTAGATCTCAAGAATTGAGTTAAATGCCATTTGAAAATCAAAATCGATCATCGTTTCCAAAATATACAGCTTTTCAAAAGTCAATATACTGCAATTTTAACAAAATAAATGTTTGAACTGTAAAATATATATCTGTAGTTTTACTCTTTTGAGCTTAAAATATCAAGAAGTTACAGGGATGGCTGGCAGGGTCAACATGCGTTACACGTGTTTTTTTACATATTTTTTTATACGTGCCACGTGGTCCCATTTTAATTAGTAAAGATCTGATTAAGGGTTTGGAGATACGGGACACGGTAAGTCCTTTGTCTGTAATTTCACTATGTTTAATTATTTACCTAGTAAAAAAAATAGGAATAAAAGCCGAATCCTTTTAATTTTTGTTTTAACATTTTCCAACAAATTATTTATTTTTACAACATAAACATTTCTTCACACCAGATCACTTCTGGAGTAGGCAGAGAGAACCAAGTGCCATACATCATGATCCTTGCAGGCTTGTTTTGCTTCATCCACATTCATCACTCTCTTCATATACATACGCCGGTTTTTTTTTTTTTTTTTATATCATAAGATAGCAAACAAGCAGATGGGTCTCCTGATGGAAAGAGTCAACCATCGCCTATAGACACCAAAGATGTTAATGGTGCGTTGCTATCTTGTGGCGAGGTCTAATGCCACATGCATAAGTTTACCGGCTACCTTACCCTCCAAACCGGAACACGACAGCGACAAGCACTGACGCTATTGCGGCAGGAATAGGTAAGGCGGTGGTACCAGACCCGGGCAAGACAATGCAGAACTCTACCACCTAGTAGCCACGATGGTAGTGACTCGATAGCCAATCGGTCGCCTTTTACGACCTGCCTGGCAGAACGGCAGTTGGCCTATTCTACAAAGGAGGCCGGGACCAACACGGCGGTTGCGAAGACTCCTGACACCTTCAAACAGTACTCGATCAATCTGACCAGTCTCGGTCTTCCCCGGTACCTACATCCTTCCACATTCACATTCTATATCTGTTTTAACAAAACAGATATAAAATGTGAATGTGACTTTCCTTTCATCTACCATTCTTTGTACATGTTCGAACCAACGGAGAATGCCCTTTCTCATTTTTACACCGACACTTTCTTTCAAGCCTAACCTCTCTCTCACTTCCACATTACGAACCCGGTCCGCGAGTGTTACATCACATATTTTTCTTACCGATCTCATCTCGATCGCGTTGATTCTACTTTCATGCACTTTCTGACATACCCCACTCTTACTTTTATACAATAGCGTTGGGATAAGTACATAATTATTTAATTAAAATAAAAGATTGTGAAAATAGAAAAAAAAACGTAGATTTTTTTATATTTTAGGATAACAAACAGACAGATAACTTTTCTAATTGAAGGAGTTAAATATCGTCTATATACGCCAAAGATGTAAATGGTGCGTTGCGTCGCATGGCGGTGAAATAATGCGACACGCATAAGTATATCGGCTACCTTAGGGTGTAGACAGACGGACTGCATTTCAACTACAATCCGACTGCTAAATGGCTGTTCAGATGCAGTTTGAATGCAGTTGACACGACTGCAATAGAATTTGGTTTGCAGTCGTGTCAACTGCATCTGAACTGCCATTTAGCAGTCGGATTGCAGTTGTTAAATGCAGTCCGTCTGTATACACCCTTACCCTCCAAATTAGAGCATAAGTATAATGCTATATCAGCAGAAAAGAATATAAGGTGTTAAGCCCAAAATCAGGGTGAGAGAATTAGGATTTCTAGCGATCGCCTGTGATCTAAATTCGACCATATGATATATGCTTTGAGTATATACACCTCAGTATATGGTAATGCTAAAAATAAATTGACAACTAACGTTAGCTGTAAAAAAAATATACATGTGCATTGTACGTATTATAACGCATGTCACATAAATGTAGTGTATGTAATGGTTATATTTATTCATTTAATGTATTTATAATGCATTTCATTTAAACATATTAGGTTTTTGCCGTCCTCAGCAATGTAAACTTTAACTGTACAAAATTTCATACTTCACGGTTCGCGCAATTGTCTTAAAATGGGGTACAAAGTTTTTCCTTCACGTATTAATATATAAAGTGTTATTTTTAGGAAAATTTTAGTAACGTTATCTAGGAACTAACATTAAACTTTCCTATTAAAAATTTGGTGAACGATCACTTGTTCACTTATTTTAACTTCTGCTGTAGGTGTTTCCGTGGTGTAGCGGTTATCACATCTGCCTAACACGCACAAGGCCCCCGGTTCGATCCCGGGCGGAAACATATTTTTTCACGACACTAAAAAAAATTATGTATTTTATAATTTTTATTCCTCAAATTATGTGTAAAAGGAAAAGTATTGATTTACTTACTATCAATATCCGTTCAAAATATTTGGACTTAGTACTTTTTGTATAAACTTCATGACATACATAGATAATAAAGTTCGAATTTTTAAATAGAGAGGCTGTTTTAAAGCAATAGCATAGGCATTTTAAAGCAATAATCGTGGGTAAATTAGCAGATAAATTGCTATTAAAATAATCCTTGTGCCAATAATCACCGCAGAATAGAAGATATGCTTTTAGATTTTAGAGAATTTAGATAATTTTACTCCATAATGTTATAAACGGCGGACCTATCAACAATCAGAATGGTTAAAGTTCAGCTTACATTGACGCAGAGTCGTAACGTGGTCGTAACGAAGCGACGTGTTACATTTTTAAACTTTAAAGTGTATTCATCTCTATTTCCATTTTCCGTTACGTAAAGGACAAATTTGTGTCATAAAAATACAAAATACTTCGATAAGTGAATTCGTGCTTCGACTCTTTGTCGGCCATTTATGTTGCAATATATCGTCAATACAGATACGTTTAAGATACATATTATGTACATACGTTTTTGTAAAAAACAAATATTTGTCACACGTTTACGGATTTAAATAGTTGACACTTTTTTCGTTTTTTTTTTCGTCTCAAAGGGACAGGTTAAGACCTGAAGCCATGCTGCCTTGACTTCTTTTTTGTTTTTTAGGAATAGTAGTAGTTAATGTAGCTTGTTTATACAGCGTTTTTTGTTGTAAATTTTGACTATAGTAATAAATACTTTAAATTTTATACAAACGAGCTATTTTTTCATATGAAATGAATTCAAATGAGTATCGTTAACCCTTTAACGGGCAACGTTAAGTATACTCGACATCCACTTTACAAAAATATGGGCTTTAAACCAAATACAATTCTGTATTTTTTAATTAGCTATGGTAAAATATATGTACCGCGCTCATTGATGTTAAGTGCAAGTCTGAACTTGCACGCAATATTCCTCAGTTACCAGCAAGATGGCATCGGAAACGCGTGCACTGCGTGACATGCATTTAAGTAAAATAAAAATAAAATAGATTTTTTGCATTGTTGTGACTAAAATGTTGAGTGACGATTTTTAAATGTATGTTTTACTTATTTATGTATGAATAATGCTTGCTAAACAATTAACTTTGGTGATATTGAAAGGTAAAGTAAGACGTCGCGTATACTCGACATTGCACGACATGCCTCAAAGTACTAATTATTGCTTATGTCGAGTATTTTCGACATTGTCCTTTTTATCAACAAAATATTTTTTTTTGTTTTTTCTGTTATTTTAACTTTTTTGGTGCTTGGTGTTACTTTTTGCATACCTATTTTGTTTTGCTTAGATATTTTAAAGTCAGGCCCCTTTTGGAGAAAGTGAGATATAACTGTCTAAAGTTGCAAGAAGAAGGACGATATAGCATATATGAGATGATGGTGCCGTATAAGGGCACTAGAGCTGGAAGCAGACGGCAATATCTCACTAAAAAACCAAAAAAGTGGGGATTTAAATTAAATATTCGTGCGGGAGTGTCCGGCCTTGTGCATGACTTTTTGCCGTATGCCGGAGACGATACTTTCAGATACTATACTTTTACTGATTAAGAAAACGTTTCAGGACTTGGAGCAAAAGTTGTCCTTGCTCTTTGCATAAATATCGATACGAAGCCATCTATTGTATACTTTGACAACTTCTTTACATCATTAGAGCTGATTCACTATTTGCGAAATGAATTAGGTATTTTCAGCCTAGGTACGATTAGAAATAATCGTCTGAGAGTTTGTCAAGAAAAATTTCCAACCGACAAGCAACTTGTCAAAAGAGGAAGAGGTTCAAATAAACAGATTATCTGCAATTCAAACAAACTGGCTGTTGTCATGTGGTGTAACAACAAGGTCGTGACTTTGGCTAGCTCGTTTGTAGATTCACATCCTATGGAAAAAATAAAGCGTTATTCCAATGAGACAAAATCCAGAATTGACGTTGACTGCCCACAAATTGTCAAACAATATATCCACATAGGAGGAGTGGACCTGGCGGATATGTTAGTTCCGCTTTATTGGACAAACTTTAATATTAAAAGGTGGTACATGGCATTATTTTCTCAATGTATTGATATTTGCGTTAATAACGCGTGGTTACTATATAAAAGAGACAATGGAAACATTACAAAGCCTATTCCTTTAAAGAAATTCCGGATGCAAATAGCTTTTGAGCTTCAAAAACGGGATAGGGTAGGCGCAAATAATGGTTCAGTGGATGTGCCTCTTCAAATCAAGACATACGTTCTTCAGTCATATTTGACAACACTGGACACTTTCCCACATTTACTTCTTATGGAAGATGCAAATACTGCAAAAAATGTCATACTAATGTCCAGTGCAATAAATGTAATTTAAAGTTGTGTTTAGTTTCGAAAAGAAATTGCTTTCTAATGTTTCACTCTAATCAATAAACGTTCATTGTCTTAAAAAATCAATAATTTGTTTTATTTTAATTTCACAGTAAAACGGACAGTGTTAATTAAGCATACTCGACTTCTAATTAGAAATATTCTTTTCTTAATATATCGCAAAGTCGAGTATAATTAACATGTCCTTTTAAATGAACGCAGATTATTAGTATTTTTTAATTATTTTTCTGAGTAACCATATACTTATATGTCTTCAGTAAAATAATCGAAATTGACAAAATCTTGATTTTGTTATTTTGGTCTTTAAAGGGTTAATAATAATAACATATAAGTATGCTGCTAGCTTGCCATGCTTTTTTAACCTATTTGTGAACTCTTGGGGCAAAGCTCTCTTTTTAATAAAAGAAATGTTTCCGCCCGGGATCGAACCGGGGGCCTTCTGCGTGTTAGGCAGATGTGATAACCGCTACACCACGGAAACTATGTCAACTTTGTTCGAATGTCTGATACATATGCAGGTACAGACTAATTACGTGCAAACTATTTTAACTGCATGTGTTACGGCCCGGCCACAGCTCGCGCGGCGCGACCGGCGACGTGAATTGCGGCGCGGCGAGCGATAGCAAATGTAGGAAACTGTATGAAGTATGCCACAGCTACCGGCGACGCGAATTGCGGCGCGGAATAATGCGCGACCGTGACGAGCGGTGTGATGAGCGAATAAAACAAAAGAGTACTTGTGTTTTATTCACTAGTAAGCCAGGGTTGGAATCAGAATAACACAAAATTATTACTAATGGAAATTATCAGGGCGAGCGAAGCGAGCCCTACACTAGGCCACTTTCTATGCACTTTTGTGGTACATTTTACTGAAAAATTAACGCATTTTTAGGTTTGAGCTTCGACGTGGTAGTTTATATTCATATCTAGATTTGTTATCTACCATAAAAATACCATTTAACTACCATACTTAAGTCCCACAATGTGATAGGTGGCCAGTCTATCGCCAGTAGGGCACTTTTCTAATCCCGGGCAAAGTTGTTTTATCAGAAAACTGAAAAAACACATTTTTTCATTTGCCTGACTCTGGAATCGAACTCCGAGGGTTTTCTCTGAGAGAAAAATTCAAAAAATATATTCGCTGAGTGTCTACCGTCAATTCTTCGTGCCTGCGTAGTCCAAAAATTTTGAAGGTTTATTTAAATAAAACATTTTTTGATTTTGATTTCGTAAATCGACGTAAAACCAGGAAATTTCTGATTTTAGAAAAAAAAAACAATTATTTCAGCAAAATGTCAAAAATGTGTTTTTTATAAGATCAACCTTCATTTTTAATACATATTTTTCCTTGAAAATACCAACAAACAAAAACCAAATATTCCTAGTCCAAAGCCTGACGACGCGGGCCTTTGATGCAAATGTAATGTTTAGGTGAAAATACGCTGAGTTTTTTAGGTTAGATAATTATAAATAAAGTCCATACATTAAAAGATGTAATTATCATTAAAATACTTTTATAACAATATTACTAGATAGTATAACTTTGCGAACCCTTACAAAGCTATGCTTTTTGCTAGTATAGATACTATATTTTATTAAAATTTTTACTACTATTTTTATTAGCCTCCGACGCAAAAACGAGGGTTGTTATAAGTTTCAGAGGTGTGTCTGTGTATCTGTCCGTGCATTGTAGTGCCCTGGCGGATGGTCCGATTTAGTTGCGATTTTTTTTACGTGAAAGCCCTATTTTGCGAGATGGTTCTTAACTATGATTCAATAGAATCTGTGCAGCCGTTGAAAGCTCACCAGCTCTTATCTCTGTTACATGGCTGGCATACCACCAACTTGATGAAAGGAATTTAGCAACTTATAAAGGCTTTATCGATGCTAAATTTTGTATTTTATTAGTTCAGTTATATTGCAATGACATGGTGACCTAGACCTGATGCTACATCAATATCTTCATTCGAAGGTATCAACTTTTATTTAACTAGCAATATTTGTATGTAAATAAAAGATTTCCTAAATATTGCAAACCATATTTATCGACTTCCTGATATTTATTTGTACTGAAACTTGGCAAACTATTGTAAATTTGATGACAGTGCAATATTATGGTACTATCCAGCTAATATCATGATGTAGCCTGTATATAGGGACTAGAACTCTCAGATGTAGAGTTTTGACGAGGCAACCAAGTTTTGGGTCATTGGTTTTGTTGCTATAAGTACTAAGTTTAATTAGTACTCTTATGACGAGAAATGGAACATGGAGCCGCTAGAGTGTCATTGTAAACAGAAAGTGTTAAGATAGTAGAGTTTGGAGTCATTTGTTTCGTTGCAATGAGATATTTTTTATTATTACGAGACTCTGAAGATTGAGCCGAAAAAAGTAATATCGAAACTTCTGGTATCCAGATGCAAAAGCTTAGATAATAAACTTCTAAACTCAACCAGGAAGGTTTATTGAGCGCTCAATTGTCTTGTACTGACAAACATCATCTCATCATGACTTAGGATTTAACAATCAAACTCGAATGTGGCCATGGTAAGTTATGAACTAAACAAGAAAAACCCATTTAGATTGAACTCAGTTGTTCTATTTTGACAAATACCTGGTGCTAAATGATTTACAGGATCTTATGATGAAACAGGAAGGAGGTTATCCAAACTTTTAATTAAAATTGAGCAACTCCATCAATTTTGGACTCGTTTGATTTTTTATTTTAAGGAATGTGAAACAGGATAGCTTCTAGTATCTGATGATGGAGCGGAAGGAAGTCCATGTGATCTTCTAAGCTTGACCAGTTAAAAGCCACTGAGTGTAGGCAACTCGATTTGTTTTGGCAAACACTTAGATGCTGGATGTTTTTTAAAATATAACGATGGAACTGGAAAGTGGACACTTGAAATTGGGCTGATATAGCCTTTATTGCTAGAAAATTCACATGGTTTGATATAGTTACACACATTTAGAACAAAATTTGTTCCTATATATTCATCTCACTCATATTAATAAAAAATACATTCTTTCTACAGCCCACTAACTCAAAAACGAAACGATAATTACTAAAAATTGCACGGAAAATATCTACGTTGCCATACATTAAAAAAATGGGTGCGTGCGTGCGTGGCGTCATTTAAAAACAGTGGCCGCGTTTCTGATCCGGCAGTAGCTTTAAAAAAATATGTTGACGTATCAAAATAACTTGTAAAAAGTTTTATTGAATAAAGTACTTCTGATTTCTAATAGATTTTAATTGCATGCAAATACTTAATTACATTAAAATAATAAAAGGACTGGAAAAGGATAGTCCAGGATTTCGGGACTTAATGAGTAATTTAGCGGACAACTTCAACCTGTCACTTTTGCGTTACGGTGATGCGTGTGCATCTTAAAATTTCACTCGCTGCCTAAAGAAATATTACGCGCCTAAGAAATATAATTTCAAAAATCTCGAATGGAGGGATCAATGATAAGGTACTATATGTAAGTATCAACAATAATGATATTTTTGCGTACAATTCTAACATTATGATAATATATACTACGCTTCAAAAGAATATAGTAAAAATAGTATTACAAAATCCGACCCTGGTACTAGCTAGTATCGAGGTGTGACAGCTCAGCGGCACGCCGCCGCGGTCGCAACAAGTCGAGCTGTGGCATACCCAGATGGTCGCGCGACTCACCGCGCCGCATTTCACGTCGCAGGTCGCGCCGCGGGTAGCTGTGGCCGAGCGGTTACGCGGCCTACTTCACGATTATATCCATTTTTAACCGACTTTCGAAAAAGAAGGGGGGGTCAATAATTTGTCGAGATATTGTAATGTATGTTCATTGTTCACCGCTAACTCGAAGACGCTTGAACCGATTTGAAAAAATAAATTATTTTGTTTCAAAGAGTTTTCCCAGGTGGTCCCATTTTAAATTTGGTGAAGATCTAATGCATCGTTCATGACATACATAAAATGGGAAGCCGGTTGTATAAACAACCGGCTAAATTATAAAGTAGTTTGATGATTACTTATAATGAAACTACTTGTATTATTTTAAAATTGCCACATTGCATAGC
Organism: Apodemia mormo; assembly: GCA_036924255.1. Taxonomy (NCBI): domain Eukaryota; kingdom Metazoa; phylum Arthropoda; class Insecta; order Lepidoptera; family Riodinidae; genus Apodemia; species Apodemia mormo. The sequence continues at coordinate 15,902,675 of JAUPFN010000002.1, forward strand.
AGCTGTCACCCATGATTTTTTTGCCTGACTTACACACATTACTTCTTTTTGTTAAATCAGGTAAAATAGAAGCTTGTCACTTTCCTTATGAATATGGCAACCATGCACAAATATATTATTCCAAATTTAGCAATATTAAAAATATAGATAATTTACAAATATTTCAGCATTATCTCAGTTTTTTAAGTCAACAAACCTAAATAAAAGTGCTTTATGCTTGCCTCATGCTTTTTCTATTATTCAATCAATATTTTAAGCATAAAAGTATGGAGAATGTTTGAAAGTTCGTGACTAAAACTCAAAATCGTAAAAATACTATCTGAGAAAAACAATAATATTATAATTTAGGATTACTTTTATTTTATTTCTTTTCATGTATGCGGCACTCCAGAAGCAATCTAACCAATGGATACTTTTATTATTTGCCATGATAGCGACCGTATTGTAATCTTACACTCGTAAATTTTACAGATTACAATAAGGTATCTATAAAATTTATGAGAGGTTACCGTTTACATTCTATTTTTTTTCGATTTGGTTTTTACATTTTCATAGTTTAAGATAAAAAAATCTTGAAAATTTTCCTGAACATAAACAGTGATCTCCACCTATAGATGGGCGCGTTCATATACAGTCTGAATTATGCGTTGTTGTCGTCCTTTTGGTTAGGATTTTTTTTTATTTTTTATTTTGTATTTAAACTATTAATATCATACAGTATATGTTTTGTGAGGTTGCAAATCTGGCCAGATAAATATATTTTTAATACTCTTTCTACTTTATATAATAAAACACCAGAAAGAATTATTTACTACTTGCTCAGAGCCTCAGGGACGAACCCCAATTGGACGTTCTAAGGACTATTTTAAATGCTAGGCGCTTTGTTCTTGTAGTTACTTTTAAGTGAGTCTAGGGAATGCAAGCCAATACAGACGGAGTAAAGCAAACGGTCAACTCTGGATGCCTCGCGGAATAAATTTTACAATGTACGTATGACTTGAATGCGATCTTCTTTATTTTACGAGTTAGGTAAGTTTATTTAGATTTTTAAGAACTAAAACATATCAAAATATTGAAAACTTGTGTTTTACGTAACTATGAATATGAGTATTCCATCGTCAAATGGACTTCAAAATAATTGCGTGCCTGAATTTTTAATAAATTATGAATGTTCTTATTGAAAATATTTGAACAATTTGTGTAATTTGTCCATCGAAATTAATTTATTTATTTAACAAAATAATATTTACTGTTTCACAGGAAGTTGTCAACCTACTTTAAATTATCATAAAAAAAGGTATGTTTTTTAACAGAAGAGGTGGCGAATGGACAGGATGCTCACCTGATAGTTAATATTATTACCACCGCCCAAAAACTGTGGTTATATGTAAATACGGCCAAAGATTTTGCTGGTGCATTGCCGGACTTTTAAGAACGAATAAATTAAACTACTTATTGGCTTCGTTAAGGGCAATCTAAATAACAATCGCGCTATTTACAAAACATTCAATAAATACTATTTGATTTCATTTGATTGATATGGTAGTTTAAAGCCTTAAAACAAGATTGCCTACAACGCACATAGTCATAAATTGTGAAATTACCATTCCAGAAAACTACCTTACGTACTAAGAGCACTTAAGCAAAAATATCGCTGTCACTTAACAATAACTTAGATTTAAATCTAGCTTTGAATTACGTTATGACTACATTAAATTTAATGTAAAACCACTAAAATATATAACCTGAGACAATTCCATTTCACGCCTACAAGCAGTCAATAATGAAATAGTTTATATAGAGGGCTTTTGCAAGACAACTGCACTGAGGCGCCAGGGGCTCAGATCTCATAACAAACACAAATAAGCTGACGTGATCCGCTTACTTTCATAGATTAGATACCTACTTTGAGTAAGGAAAATATACCCTGCCAAGTAATGTCGGTCTGGAGTAATTCATAGCTAGACATCTTATCTCTGTGAGAAATTGTGTATATAGGGACTGGCTGCAAAAGTGTTTCCTTGAGAAAGATATTAAGTTTGCACAGAATATGCACTACATTGTTTTACAGTTACTTTGAATTATTTTGTTGGCACTTTAATCTAACATATTTTCAGATATTATATTAAAAACTACAGTTACTCGTGACTTAGTTCGCATGACCGTAAATCATTACTTCCCTTTGTCCAGTCGAGTAACAATATATAGAATATGTTAATTATGGATAATACAGTTTTCTAAAAATGATAGAATCTATGAGATCGGTCAATTATTTTTTGTGTTAAATCGTAACAAACAAACTAAAAATCAAATATTTCCTATTAATAATTTTTGCTTAGACTAGCTGACTCATGCTGTTTTTTTTACAAATTTTCATCCTCTATTTTAACCCCTCAGCGATTTATATTTGAAAAATAGTTAGCTTTTGATTGACCCTAGGTTCTTAACTATCTGAATACCAAACTTCAGCGAAATCGATTGAGTGGTTTAACCGTGAACGCGTAACAGACAGACAGATTTTCGCATTTGTAATTTTAATATGGATAGGATTAGGATATTGCCATACTCTGGGCTGATTAATATAAAATGAGTACGTTTGTAAACTATAATCTACTTAAATAAAAATATCTTAAAAGTATCATTACGCCGGTTCTTTTGCGAAGTAGGCAAAGTGAACCGAATGACTGACTTTCCAGTTCACCACGCTTCGATTAATATTTATTTCTGTATAATATAACGAGTGATAAAAATAGCCATAACCGGGACTGATAACTTTACGTACTCATCTGAGGCACATGGGGGACAGTAGGTGGTAGAGTCTGGCGGTAGCACATTAAAAACAAGGCTCCAAGCTTCTGAAAAAAATCTCGAATAACCTCAATAGTATCGAGTTTTACCATAGCTAGGAAACCTGGCACCTCTGATGATCTAAGCCGAGTATAACTCAAACTTTCTAACTCATGTTGGCATCTTCTGTAGATTACACCATCTGCTTCCTGCTTGGCAGTTCGTATAACGCGAACGATTGGCTCAACATAACTCTACCATCGTGACTTCTATTATCGCCCGAGTTTGGTGCTACTGCTTTTCTTTTTTCTACTACGAGTACAATAGCGTCAGTGCTTGACATTATCGAAGGTAAATTAGCCGACAAACTACCTTTGACGGGTGAACAATATATATATGCTTGTAGTACCTATTGCATCTCCGCCATACAGATTATTCAATAATATAAAATATAACAGTGGTAAAATAATCGCCTCTGTGGTCTAGTGATCCAGCGTTGGCGTCGACCACATGAGGTCCCGGGTTCGATTCCCAGGTCGAGCACATAAACAAAAAGTGTTTTTTCAGTTTTCTGAGAAACACAAAGTATCCCGGGATTGGAAAGTGCCCGGTTGGCGATAGGCTTGCCACCTATCACATTGTGGGACCAAGTATCTTCGGCTAATCGTGGGTGCACTTGTACCTCTGCCTACCCCTTCGGGGATATAGGCGTGAATATACTTTTTTATAACAGTGGTTAAAATAAAATATCCAATAGTCAGTTGAATCCACACAAGGGGATTGTTTGTTGTTTATCCAATATGTGGAAGTTTGTATATTATATTGTTATTAAGCGGCCATATAAGTAAACACTCTGTGAAAAGTCTATCTTTAACGATTCGAAAGATATAGTCATAATATACCTAAATACGCCGAAAAGGACGCATCTTTCCTATGAGGGTTTTATTAAAAGGTCTCATAACGTTTTATTTTTATAATTTATTTTTATATTGGCCTTAATAATACATTCACCCTTTATGAAATTTTCAGTATAATTATGATTCAAAGGTTTTTCACATTCAAAGGACAGCATTATTACAGATGGGCACATCGGTCTTGTAATGTATGGATCAAATCGACTCATGTTACATATTTATATATTAACTAGCTTTTACCCGCAGCTTCACTCACATTTAATCTATTAAAAAAGTTTTTTTTAAATAAAAAGTATCCTATGTTGCTTCTATTATCTCAAAAATAGGTGTATAAAGATATTCATGATGATCAGTTAAGTAGTTTTCGCGTGAAAATGTAAAAAACTTACATTCGCATTTATAATATTAATAAAAAAAAATAGTAGGGATACGTGAAACGTAAACTTTTGATTTCCTTTTGAGAAATTGGGCACATGGAATTGTAAAATTGAGCACATTTACGTTTATATCGAGGAAAAGTGCAGAAAGCTTAAATTCAAAAATACAAAGAATGAGAAATTATTAATCTGAATGAAATTTTACAGGCACCTTTGACGGGTGAACAATTTTCCAGTTACTAACGGATTGGAATCGCAGGCTCATGCTGAGAAGATCCAATAAAGAAACGTATATTTGAAAATTATGCGGAGAAGTATAACATTTTTACCGTTAATAGAAACTAATCTTTACATAATATAAAACAAAGTCACGTCCGCTGTATGTTCGCTTATATTTCTTAAACGGATTTTGATGCAGTTTTCATCAGAGTAATTTAAAAGGAAGTTGTATATATTATTAAATAATACATACATATTATACTAAAGCTGAGAATTTCAGTTTTTTTGTATCATTAAAAAGCAAACGAGCAGATGGCTCCCCTGATGAAAAGAAACCATCGCTTATAGACACGAAAGATGTTATTAGTGCGTTGCTACCCGTATGGTGGGATGGAAATGCCATATGCATAAGTCTACCGGCTTCTTTACCCTCCAAACTGGAACACCACAATGACAATAATTGACGCTATCGCGACAGGAATAGGAAAGACGGTGTTACCAAATACCTGGGCGAGACGTAGCAGAACTCTACCACCTAATAGTCACGATGATATTGACATGTATCAATCAATGTAGTCAAAAAATGTAGTCAATCGCCTTTTACCACCAGCCTAGCAGAACGGCAGTGAGTTTATTTTTCAAAGGATTCCGGACCAACACGGGGAATACATATCGGAGACATATCCGATATATATATATATATATAGTTAATTCAGATATAAAACTCTACCCTAGTTGTCACAAAAATATGCAGTAGGTCTGTTTAATTTGCCATAAGCAAAGTGAATTTTCTTATCAATTTTTTAATGATAGCAATAATTAGATTGCCACTAGCGGCTTTCCAAATATATATATCCTTATTTTATTTATAACTAGCTGACTCGGCAAACGTTTTTCTGCCTTTTTAACTACTCTTACTTTTTTCTAAATTTTCTCACCTTTTAAACCTTCCCTGGACTTCAACAATTAATTGAACACCAAAATTAGACAAATTGGTTCAGCCGTTCTCGAGTTTTAGTGAGACTAGTCAACAGCAATTGATTTTTATATACCTACATAAACTAGCTACCCGCGCACCTTCGCCACTCATTGACATAGATTTTTATACAAAATTTCATTCCCTATTGAACCTTAGGGTTTAATTTCTGAAAAAATAATTACCCTGTTTGACCCTGTATGTTTAATTATCTTCCTGCAAAATTTCATTAAAATTATGTTCATTGGTTTAGCCGTGAAAACGTAACATACAAACAGTCAAATTTTCACATTCACTAACTGCGCTCTGCAGCTCACTTCCAGTTAATCCCACGGGAACAACTTATTTTTCTGGAATAAAAGGTATTCTATATGCTAATCCAGGTCATCATCTATATATGTGCTAAATTTAATACAAATCGGTTCAAACATTTTGCGTGAAAATGTTGCAAATATCCATCCATCCGTATAACATTCACATATAATATTAGTAGGATTAGTAGGACAAGAATATCCTACTAATCCTACTAATATTATATGTGTGTTCAGTTTACTCTTTTTATTAAAAACAGAATAAAATTGTTTCAGATTTAAAATGGCAGATATAATGTTTCTTAAAATAATACTGCAAACTAGTTATTTCAAAAGCAAACCTAGTAAGACGTTATCAGCGCTAGACAGCATTTTACGCTGTAAGAAATACGGAGCAAATGAAGTGTTGGCAAACTGGAATAGTATCTCGACTTGTATTGTAACTTGACCGGTCCAGTTGCCGATATGAGTGAGATTACAAGTGAGTTTATTGCTGTAGAGGCGGGAAATATCACGCGTTTTCTGCTGTGCATTGCACATAATTGTGATTTGAATAATAGATATTATTCAGGAGCTTTTTCTTGCAGCTCTGCGCACCATAATAACATTAAGTTATTCATATTGTTATTATAGGATAGCAAACAAGATTTACATTCTCCTTAAAGAAAGAAATAAAAATCTCATATAGACATCAAAGATGTTTTTTTTGTATCATAAAATAGCAAAAAAGCCAATGACTCACCTGACGAAAAGACACAATCGCTTATTGACACTAAATATTATGTCAATGGTGTGTTGCTATCCTTGTGGCGGGGCTTTAATGCCACAAGGATTAAAAGAAACATGCATAGTTTTACCGGTTACCTTAACCTTTAATCCGAAACACGATAGTGACAAGTGTTGACGTTATTGCGGCAGGAATAGTTAAGGCGGTGGTATCAAATACCCGGGTTTGACATTGGTAAATTCTACCACGTAAGAATCACGATGGTCGTGATATGTATAAGGGCAACAAAGTTTTCCCTTCACTTGTTAATAAAGATTATGAAAATAACATACGATATATAATTTGAGAAGATATATAACTTGGTTAGAACATTTTAATTAACTTTTTAGCTTGGCACCACTGAAATTTATACAACAAATTGAAAAGTTTGATGAAAGTAATAAAGCAAAATTATCTAATATTTTTATAAGAAAACTTTCAATATTAAATAAAATATACATCATATTTACTAATACCAACATTACTCTCGACTTCGTTCGCGTGACCAAAAATTATTACTTCCCTTTGTTTAGTTGGGTAAAATAGTAGCCTGTGTCACCTCTAGATAATGTAGCTTTCTAAACAAACAAAATCTTTCCTATTTATAATAAAAATGTGATATAAGTTTAGATTATAAATTAAATATCATCACCAACATCATTCTGGTATATTTGCGGTGTAAGTAGAGTAACTAAACATCTGTAAGTGAACCGCATATCAGTGATTTAATCAGTATAACTATAAGATTTTTAAAAATATATCTTAGTTGTTCCCAAATCGCCGGTAACGCACCTACAAGAACACTCATGTTGAAGATGCTAAAAGGCAGTAGTCATAGTAAGTAATAGTATTTTGCTCCCAATTCTATAAACAAAAGAAAAACAATTTTATAGCCAAGTTTTATTAATTAAAGTACTATTGCCATTGATATAAAAAATCCAAGATGCACAGTCCCGAACAAAACTGACAATCAAAACTGTCGCTAATTTCACACAAGTAGTTATAGATATGGTAAAAATATATGTTTTTGTATTTTTATTCAACCTTAAGCGCAAATTTTATAGTTGTTTTTACAAAGCAATGTACGAAAAGTATTAAAATTGTATCGTATTAAAAAACAGTATCGCGACCAACGCGATTCTATTTGAAATGAGCGCACAATTTAAAATATTGCGCTCATTTTTAAAGGACGTTTTTGAGACACTGATTGTGTATCTTGGGTTTTTTATATCAATGGCTATTGCATTTCGTCTACAGAGTTGCTAACTTAAACAATATACATATTATCATATTGCTATAATTAATGCAGCAAATTTGTCTTAATATGGCCAAATAATTAATCAATAATTTATGATAGGTGTTTATCTGGTTATCAGCCCAGCTAATATTGATATGCTGCGTCATTGTTTATTGGTACCCAATTTAGCTATTATCTACAGAAAGCAAAATACAACTAACAATCCCATATAAAGATATCTGGAACTATAACGAGATATATTAAATTTCATTGATAGACAAGGTAGATAGACGGTTGCAGAAATGAAGTAGGTAATGTTAGGTCGACTTTTGCCGCAGGCAAAATCAATTTCAGCACAATTCTCATTTTCTCGATACTTTCATTTCTCTACTGCCAGCAATCCGGAAGATAAAATTTGAGTTTTCGCAACGCTATTCTATACATGTTATACTTGCAACTTTGTAGTACCTAAATATATGGTTATATTTTAAATAATACTGAACTAAAGTGTCACGTATTTTTACTATTAACACACTTTGAACAAGCAGATGACTCTCCCGATGGAAAAAGACGACTATTTCTCATAGACACCAAAGATATTAAAGGTATATAAGCTTTCCGTGTGGAGTAATTCTATTAATGAACATTCAAAGAGACTTTTCTGGTATGTCTAGTAATCAAAACTTTCGCGATAAAATATTCACCAGGATTAAACTGATTCTAAAAATCACATTTACTATCTTTTTATGCTTTCAAACTTTTACTTTCAAATGGACGAAAACTGGATTTTTTCCTATATCTGTCGCTGAAGCTATAAGCTTCAGATTAATTTCCAGCTTGCCAAAACAGCTTAGGACACACTGAGTTTTCAACTGAGTAGTAAATGGGGTTACCGCTGTTGGATCTGGTCCACAGGAGTAACAGTGGTGAGAAAGTGAGAAGGGCCACTTTCCCTGATGAATCACTACTTACCTTATCGGCCAATATACTAGTCGCTCATCTTAAATTGGAGAGTCAATTGATATTAACTCGCATCGTACTTCTTGAGGAAATCGGTGTGAAGATATTATCTTATGACTGTCGAAATCGAAGATTTCGTAATAACCGTGCCTACTCCTGTAGCAACACAATTCCTGTGGCATTTCACAAAGCACATCAAGCTATCAGTTTTAGCTATAGATAATTAATATTATTTAAGCAGTCATGTAGTATATGGCAAATGCGACGATAGGTATCCCATTCACGATTTTATCTAGCCAGCCGATAAAATTGTGAATTGTGAAAAAAATCAGGTTGTCGTTATAAGACATTTGGTTTACTCTGTCTTTTCCTACAAAAGTTGTCTTGATAAACGTTGAGCATGCTCTCTTTATTTTCCTTTATAGTTTCAGAATCTTAACAGTGTAACTATACTTAAAACAAAAAGACACTAAAATCATTTGAGCCGCTTAATAGAAGAATTTCAAGCACGCGCATACTCGAATTTATTTATAAAGTCAAATAATACTTGAGGGTAAAAGGAAAAGCCTCATTAATCCATTCTTAACATCGTTGAATTTTATATTAAGCGCTAAAATAGACGGAAAGAATATTCTTCAAGATTTTTACATAACTTTCATCCTATTAATCAAATATTGAACGTGGAAGAAGCTGCTTGGGGATTTTTTAAACAACTGAGTCATAAAATTGCTTTTCCTATGGATACAGGCGCTATTATGCCCGGTGTCCGTGCCTTATCATTCTAACGCTTGTTTTATGAAGATTAACAAAAGCCATTTTCATACGCTCCTTTTGATTAAAAAGCAGTGACTCGTAAAACACGTAGGTTTTGTTTTTAGTAAATTGTGGTTACTTAATTACATTTGTTAGACTGCCTTTCGGCTTGTGTGGGTTAGAAATATCAATTAAGTTTGAAATGATGCCACTATACGTTTTTCTTATGGTAAAGAAATACATATTTACAACCGATATAACGTAACAGTGCAAAGAACGCAGGTAATCAAATATTAGATACACTAGATATGCCATAGTATACATATTTTTTTAATTTAATAATAAAATAAGAAAATACCAAACAAGCAGATGGTTCTACCTGATGGAATGAATATAATTATATACAGATATCCCGTCCCGTTGGTCGAAATATATATATATATATATATATATATATATATATATATATATATATATCCATACTAATATTATAAATGCGAAAGTAACTCTGTCTGTCTGTCTTTCTGTCTGTTACGCTTTCACGGCTAAACCGCTGAACCGATTTAGATAATATTTGGTACAAATATAGTTTGAGACCCAAGAAAGGACATAGGATAGTTCTTTTCCCGGAAATCCTACGGGATCGGGAACTATGCGGGTTTTTATTTTAGAAATTTTTCCACGCGACCGAAGTCGCGGGCACAGCTAGTGAATTATAAAACTACGTATGTTGGTTGATCTTAGTTGAAATTTCATTTCAAACGAATGAAAAGGAAAGGATGAGAACGTTGCAATGTTGTTTAAACATATTTATAAAGTTATTGGTATTTTAGATTTTCTTTGCTAGCCAACATAGGCAAAATCAATTAATGTAATTATTTTCCGAAATACCTTAGTTATTATTACTAGGCATGGATCGTTTAACAGTTAACATATTAATTTTCGTACTAATTTTTTTTAACACTTAACAACTATTATTTATATTAGCAATTATTTATATTAGCAAATACTGTTAAAAGTAATTTTTATGCATTACTATAATGACCAATAACTAGATATATGATAATAATGTTATTTAAAATATTTGAGAGAGCGATTTTTTTGCTCGCTAACTTTATTTATAATATAACTGTTAAAAGTTATCAAAACTATTCTAGAGGACCTTTTTTTGGTATCTTTGTGTTTTTACTGCTTTTAATACTTATTATATATAGGCTACTGATATAATATAACATAAATAAATAACTGTTAAATATTAACTTTAACAACATAATAGTTAATCTGATTTAACAATAATTTCTATGCCTAATTATTACTTTAAATCTATTCCTACTAGGTATGTACCTATATCGATTTTCAAAATCTCTTAATGCGTGGATGCTACTTAGCAAATTCAAGGAGCTACGTGGTTAATATATTTCGAATAAAACCATTCATATAATATTGATTGAAATTCACGTAAGAAGTTCGTTTGATCATATATAAAGAGGAAAGTTTTCATTACTTATTTATTTGTTAGGATTTAACTCAAAACTACTCGACTTACGATTTTAAAAATTCTTTGAACTTTAGAAAGCTATAGGCTACTATTTTATTATTATGCAGGAGTGATATAAGCTACTTTTTGACCCGACTGACCAACTTCGCATTACTTTTGCGAAGTTGCGAGTAACTGTTAGTAAGTATAAAAATATATTTTTAATAATTCTATATTCTTGTTTAATAATAATTTTATCATCTATATATACCTATAATAAAATCGTAGGAAAGTCAAAACTGTACATTGAATATTTCTTTTAAATAATACTTGGGGCGTGATCTACAATCGATATCGAAGCCAAAAATATAGTTTTCAGAATTTTTGTCTGTTTGTCTGTATGTATGTCCGGGGTAAACTCAAAAAGTACTGCATGGATTTACTTCAAATTTTGCATGAATATTACTAATAGGTCGGCTCAACATATAGGCTACATATTATCACGCTATCACTCACTTACAGGGGAGGAGCTGTGCGGAGTAAATGAAGCTAGTATATATATATATATATATATATATATATATATATATATATATATATATATATATATATATATATATATATATTGGTATTTGTATATATCTATGTATTAATAACGTTGACTAACACCCATATCATAAGCAAAAAGTTTTCTTACTTTGGGATTGGATCAATTCGTGTTCGTGTAATTTGTCAATGAACATTTTTTTATATATTGAAATTATCCGACTTTTATTCAATTTCATCTTTCTCATTTTGTCTTGTTACTATTCCTGCTTAAGTAAATAGTAAATCTACTTTATACAAATGTATTGAAGTTCCAGTAAACAAATTCCATGAGAGTATTCATTTTTATTGTAATAAATGTCTAAAACTACAGTAACTTTCCGCCGTGTTGGTCCCGGCCTCCTTTGTAGAATAGGGCAACTGCCGTTCTGCCAGGCAGGTCGTAAAAGGCGACCGATTGGCTATCGAGTCACTACCATCGTGGCTACTAGGTGGTAGAGTTCTGCATTGTCTCGCCCGGGTCTGGTACCACCGCCTTACCTATTCCTGCCGCAATAGCGTCAGTGTTGTCGCTGTCGTGTTCCGGTTTGGAGGGTAAGGTAGCCGGTAAACTTATGCATGTGGCATTAGATCTCGCCACAAGATAGCAACGCACCATTAACATCTTTGGTGTTTATAGGCGATGGTTGACTCTTTCCATCAGGAGACCCATCTGCTTGTTTGCTATCTTATGATATATAAAAAAAAAAAAAATACGTAAATAGAGAATAAATATTTTTAATGTTTTAGAGAGCTTAACATTTGTTATGTGTCGTAGTGAGATAAAAATGAAATATTATAACAGCACAAAAATATATCGCTTTAATTCTAGAGTTCATTTGATAACACTGCACATTTGGATAGTCTGGAATGTTGAATTGAATATTAAAGGCCAAAGGCAAATACGATTATTTGATTCATATAACAAGTGTAAGGCTTGGAGAATACAAACTACTTGTAATTTGTCTGTGTGTAGTTAATGTTCTACAAACGTTAAGCATACGGTAATGGCCACATGTAATGGCATATAATCGTTGAGTATCAACGTAATTATTAAAGACTAGCTAACCCATGCAGCTTCGCTCGCGAGTAATATAATCTTTCAAACAAATTTCAATTTCCTATTTAATTCTCAACTTAACTCAAAATCTGAGCCTATTTGGCTAACCTCTAGACTCATAAAAATATTTAAAAAAATTAAAAGTAGACTCTTGATCACCTTGAGTGACTATAATTTCATGGTAATCAGGTTCGAGTCAGTACTCGATCAGTCTACTACTTAAAGGTGCTTTTTATATATTTAGCTTTTATTTACATTTACAAATTATCTTACAGAAAGTTAGTCTTGTTTTGTTAAAGAGCCCAGACAAAACACATTTATTTAATTCGTAAGTAACATTTTTTACTTAAGCTTTAGGCCCAATGAGAAAAAACGTAATGTAAACATTCTTTTTAAATGTTATTGTCAAAAATAACTTTCTTGTTATTAGAAGTTACATCGAGTTAAAAATCTGATGTCATGTACCTAACAAAGTATTTAGTTATTTATTTGTACACTAGCTGTACCAGCCACTTCGTAAGTTTATAATATTAGCTGCAGCATGCAGCCCACTGCACTATAAAAGTTTTTGTCCCACGGACCTCCTTATTTCTCCAGGATGAAAATGTCTATGGGCTATTCCAGGTTATCATCTGCCTGTGTACCAAATTTCATTTAAATCCGTTCAGTAGCTTTTGCGTGATTGAGTAACAAACATCCATCCAAAAATCTATCTAGCAAACATCCAAACTTTCGCATTTATAATTTTATATTAATATAGATTAGTATGGTTTTTCTGATTCACGCAGTTTTGCGAGAAGAGTAACAGGTTATCCCCAATATCAGCCTCTTATGGGTTGATTTTCGAAAAAAAAGTAGGTGGCTTATGTTTGCCTCTAAGTCTCCAACTATTTCATTAAAATCGGTTCAGTGGTTGATCCATGAAAGTATAACAGAAAAACTTTCGCATTTAAATATTAGTATGGATCGTTTTTCGTTTACGTATGTTTTAAATTCAAAAATGTAACGCACCGGTGCTATAAAAAGCAAAATGATTGAAAAACACAAATAGCCAGTTAGCACAATAAAAAAATGGCAATATTGCAGTCTCGCCCGGGTCTGGTACCACCTTACCTACTCCTGCCGCAATAGCGTCAGTGCTTGTCGCTGTCGTGTTCCGGTTTGGAGGGTAGGTAGCCGGTAAACTTATGCATGTGGCATTAGACCTCGCCACAAGATAGCAACGCACCATTAACACCTTTGGTGTCTATAGGCGATGGTTGACTCTTTCCATCAGGAGACCCATCTGCTTGTTTGCTATCTTATGATATAAAAAAAAAAATACTGTTCCCTTGCTGTTTCATTGAAGCAATGGAGCTTAACAGCGAATATTTACGTGCATATTTTACGATTTTGAATTTAGTTTACCCGAACAAATAAGTTTACAACGGAAAGTTTACATTTTTAGACGGTTTTGTGAATTTAAAAAGGGTAAAACTAATTTCGCAGACGATCATAGAAGTAGTCGTCCGCAAACAGCAGTAAGTGCAGAAAACGTATGGACTTTTTAATTTTTAAGCAAGAATTTCACACATGGACATCGAGAACACCCTGGGCATCAATTTGGGTAGCATATCATTATAATTTTATCTTGGAGTGCGAAAGATCTGTTACCACATTTGATCTCCGAAATGAAAAAAACTAGTACGAGTGGCAATCTATAAGAGCCTGTTTGTCCGTTAAAATCGTTGATGTATTTCATGACGCTAATGCGCCGTAAAATACATCAAAGATTTGAAAACAGGTGTTTTTAAAATCATTACAGGTGCCGAAACCTAGATATGTATGATCTAGAAAGAGCCAATCGTTGGTATGGTTGGTATGTTCTTGTACGGAAAGTTATTAACAAAACTCCAAAGACAAAGAAATACATGTTCACAAAAAATGGCGGCTATTCTTTTTCAGTGCGGACATCTTTCGACCCCCAAGTTGGAAAATTATAGAATTATTAACTCAGACTGTGTATATCTTGTCAAACGTTTTTCAAGTCTTCGCGTCTTCACATACGTCCCGCAGAACAAAGACATTTATTGAGGATTCTGATGTCGAAAACCTATCTCACCTAAACTACAGCCTCGACTTAGCTCCCTGTGATTTATTTTTGCCCCCAAAAGTAAAGGAAATAAAATCGATCAAATGCAAATCGTCCTACTTTATTTTGTAGCGACTTATAAAATACAACTGTTTTCCAAATTTTAATTGTATAGTACCCATAGTTTCCGAGTGAAATGACTGTGGATGGACGGACGGACAAACAGACGGACAGACACATGAACATAAGGATACCGTTTTTGTCATTTGGCTACGGCACCCTAAAGATAAAAAGAAAGTTTTCGAGTGCTGAAAAAGCCGGGCTGCCTATGAAGTAGCAATTTCTGACCTGTCAGATCAAGACTGGAAAACTAATGTTTCCGAAATTACTTTAGACGAATGGAACTTTGTATAAACATAACAGAGAGTATTTTGAAAAAAATGTGAAAAAAAATAATGGTAATATATTCAATAGTTTATATTTAAAATTTTCATGCCCGTATCTCCGAACGGGTAGGCAGAGATGCAACAAGTGCACTCACGTTTATCCGAAGGTACTTTGTCTCATAATGTGATAGGTGGCAAGCCTATCGTCAACATGGGCACTTATTCAATCCCGGGCAACACTGTATAACAGAAAAGCAGTTTAGCCGAATACAAAGCTTGAACCACTTTCACACGCACACTATAATTTTTGGGCAGAGTAACGCCCTCAACAAGCGATAGTATTACAGTGAATCTGAAACATCTGACTCCAGCTTATTTATACTATCTTTATTTATACATATTTGTTCATTACTGTTAACAACAACATCATTATTTCACAATAATAGTGCGCCACACCTGGCCGGCTAGTTCTGTTGATAAGCGCAGTTGCTAACAGTTGTTTTTATCAGAAAATTGAAAAAAAAAACAAATGTACCCGACCCGGGACCTCGACATGTGGTCAACACCAACACCAGGCTACTAGACCACGGAGGTAAAAGTAGTGGACCACAGACCGAGCGAAATTTCGAAATAAATAATGGTAATTATAGCTAAATATTATCTCAAAACTTATCGAGTGACATATGTATTAATTTCAAGAAAACTGACTTATTTTTACGAGTAGATAGTTGCTATTTTCTCGCTAAACTAAAAAACCGAGTAGTGACAGGTTTTAATAAATAATTCTGTTTTTTATATAACACAAACAACTGACTATATAATACGTATATAGGTCTCCTGACAGAAAGAGATAACATTGCCGCTTTAGAACAATTAACATTGCATCCTTCCTTCTTTTCATCTCTCTATGATACCTATCTCATGTTTATGATCCGCTGCTATATCTATTCGTATCCGTAATCGGTTACTAATTTAGGCTGCATTAATAACAGCGCTTGTTACAGCCGCGTTTTTTGGGGATGGTAAGCTAGCAGATAAACGCATGCGTTCATGTGCCATTACATTCTTGCTATATGGATGGCAATGGATTAATGACCCGTGACCGAATGACCGGAAAAATGTCTTGAAAGGTGACAGAAATGTATAATATACTTTTCCGCCACCTTTCAAGACAATTTTTTGATTTGTCAGTGTAGCTTGCATTTACGGTAAGAAATCTAGAGTAATAATAGTACTTAACATTAAAACTAAATTCCTCCAGAGGCGTTTTTTTAACCATGGCTTAATCGACATGATAAATTAGCACAAAATAGGATATTTCTATTTTTACAACATACGAGTTTTGGCTACTAGGTAGTAGAGTTCTGCATTGTCTCGCTCAGGTCTGGTACCTCCGGCTTTTCTATTCCTGCCGCAATTTCGTCAGTGCTTGTCACAATCGTGTTCCGGTTTGGAGGGTAAGGTAGTCAACTTAAGTATGTGACATTAGATCTCGCCACAAGATAGCAACGCACTATTAACATCTTTGATGTCAATATGCAATCGTATTCTCTTTCCATCAGGAGACCCATCTGCTCGTTTGCTATGTTATGATATAAAAAACGGGTAATATATCTGAAAATGTTTAGCACTTATAAGTATTTGCTCATATTCCCCGCCTCCCACCGTGTCTATTAGTATCCGTGTTATCAGTAAATGATATCTATGGTGTCTATAGCCGATAGTCAGTTTGAAACTCTGTCTATTAGAAGAGCTCTCTGTTTGTTTATTATCCACATTATTATTGCGAGATATTTTGATCATGCGAGATGTTTAGTATGTACATACAACTTTATTCAAATCAATTACGTCTAAATCAATTACAACTTAATTTAACCGATCGCCCCTGTGGTCTAGTGATCCGGTGTTGGTGTTTACCACATGAAGTATCGGGTTCGATTCCCGGGTCGGACAATTCAAAATTTTTTGTTCAGTTTTCTGATAAAAATAACGTTGTTCCACTGGTTGTTATCTCTGCCACCACTGCCTACCTATTTAGGGATACGGGCGTGAAGATACGTTTACATAATTTACCATGAGATAGGGTACTTTTTTCTTAGGAAGATTTATATATACTTTTCTTATCTTCTTACTATGTATAATAAGTTCCTACTAGGAGGAGACACTGTTCTCAAGAAATAGAATTTTAAAAAATCTGTTAAAAAGCCGTTAATCAAATTAATATTCAAGCGATGCCACAAATGTTAACTAGTAAAATATACTTGCTAATTCATTCAAAGAAAAATAAAATAAACCGTACAAAAAGATCAAGGGAACAAGGAAATATAAAACAATCATGATAAAAACGTAATTTCCTGCAGTATCAAAAACATCGGATTTCAGGTGAAATATTTTACTTCAGGGCACCCTGGCTCCCATTGTACAGCTGTCACGAATTCTAACAATCGTCTGAGGGCTCATTCAGATGATAATCCAACCATACGCTACACGAATTGTCAGTGTACTCGTACGAATCCGATACATGAAACGTCACATTAGCTTGATTTAAGCATTTTACCTGACTGAAATTCGAGAATTTTCTTAGAAATGAATTTTAAGAAGCTGTTATATTCTAAATGCTGGAAGTTATAAATAATTGAAACTTATTTATTTTGAATGTCATCCAAAAATGAAAGGTTTTAATTCTGCGCAATCAAAAAGTACAAATAGTTTACAATGCAATTATTCTCCCTGTGTTGCTTCTGGGCTCCTTTGATTTCCCTGTTGGTTCGGGGCTCCTTTTTAGAATAGACCAACTGCCGTTCTGCCAAGCAGGTCGTAAAAGGCGACCGATTGGCTATGCGAGTCATTACCATCGTGGCTACTAGGTGGTAGAGTTCTGCATTGTCTCGCCCGGATCTGGTGCCACTGCCTTGCCTATTCCTGCCGCAATAACGTCAGTGCTTATCGCTGTCGTGTTCCGGTTTGGAGGGTATGGTTGCCGGTAAACTTATGCATGTGGCAATAGACCCCGCCACAAGATAGCAACGCACCATTAATACCTTTGGTGTCTACAGGCGATGGTTGACTCTTTCCATCAGCCGACCCATCTTTTTTTGTCACTTAACTATTAAACCTATATATGAGAAATGATTATTCTAAAATCTTATAAATTATACGTGATTTAATTAATTTTTCAAATATTCCTAGGTGAAAAGTCTTATTTGGCCTATTTTGTATACAAATATATACAGAATAGCCCAAACAAGATTTTTTATTAAATATAAAATTATATGAACCTATATAATCCCATTAAGAGTTTAATTTATAATTCTTTTAGAAAACAAGACGGTAGAGATATCATTACAATATTAACATACAACAAACACTTCAGGATAAGTAAAATACACATATTCTAAAAAGAAAACACGTCGTCGCAAAAGCGCTGCCGACTAAATGCTTAACATAAACAAACAACCTATCTTTCACTTGTCAATTATTTTAGTCCAAGAGCTAATGCCGTAATTTTGATTCAATTTCGAACGTTGTTGGTATCTTCTGAAAAAAATGAAATTTTTATTCTATTAAAGAGGGGCTTAAATCCAGTTCTCATTAGAAACTAGATTTATTTTATACTAACGGCCCGCCCCGGCTTCGCACGGGAAAAAAAATGATTAAAATCGATCCAGTAGTTTTGATTATTCATTACTGCCCGTGGCCCGCACGCGTTAAATTTGCAGTGAAACATTTCCCCTTTCCCTATACCATGAAGATTTCCTGCTATCTTTGGAATATCTAAATTCATAAAGGTACTACATTTTTAGTTTTTACATTTTTACCTATTTCTCTTATTTTTACAATTAATATATTACAGAATCTTCTTCTTCAGAAGTCTTTATATACAACGTTCACAGCTTTCTTGCCATTAGAAAATACGAACATGTTTTCTTTAGAGGTTACTCTTGAAAGCGCGATATATAGTTGGCCATGTGAAAAACAGTCAACGCTCAAATCTAAGCCTGCAATGTTGAAGGTTTGACCCTGCGATTTATTAAGGCGAGGCATCGGAGCAAACGGGAAAAAATGTGTAAATGAGAAGTTTCAGGGATGGCCCTACGGGTCATCCCTGAAACTTCTCATTAAATTAAGGTATTTTAAGCTAAAAAGAGTAAAAAATATAAGCATAGATTTTTTAGTTCAAACATCTATTTTGTTAAAAGTGGCAGTATTAATAATTTTTAAAAGCTGTATGTTTGAAAACGATGATGGCATTCAACTCAATTTTTGAGATCTAAAACATTGTTATAGCTAAATAATCGATAGGTTAAAAAATTTCGATGCTATGCCAAAAAACATTTTATTTTTAATTTTCAAAAATTTAGAAAAAAAATGATAAATCCTTTTTTTTTAAGTTACGTTTTTAAAGGACAAAAGCTGATAATATATAAAAGTCAATCGGTAAATGAACTTGAAAATTATTTATAAAAAAATACTTAAGGTTTCCTAAAAACAACGTAATTTTAATATTTGAAAAATCTATAAGATTTCTGAGAATAAGATTCAATTTTGATTTTTGAAACGGCATTTGACGTAGTTTTTTTAGTCCTAAAATATCGTAGAACACCAAAAAATGATTGGTTGAAAAATTTCGAAATTTTTTCAAAATTTTTCGTCAACGACTATTCGCAAACGGATAAAACTGTTTTGATGCAATTTATGTATTAGAGAAAAAAAATATTGTTTTATCAAAACTTTTTTGGTGTTTTTTTTTAATTTCTCAAAATCTCCTGGACCGAATCGGTTCAAATTTTCAGGAAATCTAAGCTGAGTGGAGTCCAATCGAATGCCATCAACCGCGTTGCGATTGGTCTAGCCGTTAAAAAGTTATGAGATGTTTACATACACACATACACACACACCCACACACACACACACGCACACACACACACACACACACACACACATACAGACATACTGACGTCATCGTGAAAATAGCCGGAAAAGATTCCTAGGACCTCAAAACATGGACATCTGGTGAAAACTCGATTTTCGAAAATCGGGGTAAAGTAACGTCAGTAACTTCCTTATCTACATACGCGTTTTTTACATTAATTGTTAAATAACAATTTACAAAAATAATACGATATACTTGAAGATATTATTATATAAGGAACGTGCTAACTTATTACATGATAGAATGTCCTGTACTTGATCATATAAAATTTCGAAAACAGGCTAAAAAATCTCTAAAACAAATAATTTGTTAATACTATTTCTAATCTTCGACATGATTTTTATATGGTGAAATTTAGTTTAAAAAAAAAAGAATGTACTAAATTTTGGTTTTCAGCTGCAGTCCTATATTTATTTATCCGAAAATTAACAGAACATACCGCGCGCGCGTCGCCACAGGCCCGTAAATCCGGAACCGCTATGCATTTGCATTTTAAATTTGTAATATCTTCGAAAATATTTATTTAAATTACATGCTGTAAACGGCCATATTGATCTATAATAAATCAACTATATATTTAAGTTATTTAATTGGATAAGGATTAGTGCTGTATTGCTTAAAATTGCTTCGACAAAAAGCCATTATTTCTCGTAAAAAGTAAATGACAAAAATTCTATTGTGGGTTATCCATAAGAGATAGACATATACCATCGCGGAGTTTTCTGTAGACCTTTTCAAGGTGTACAAACATTTAGTACATTATTTTGATAAATCTCGTAGGGTTTAGTCTGCGTTTGCAATGTAAGCGGAAAAAAATATAATTATTTACGACATGACATCAGAACACTCAAAAATTGCAGTATTTCTCTACAATATACTGAATGTTATTATACATATAAACTTTCCTCTTTAATCACTCTATCTATTAAAAAAAACCGCATCATAATCCGTTGCGTAGTTTTAAAGATTTAAGCATACATAGGGACATAGGGACAGACAGAGAAAGCGACTTTGTTTTATACTATGTAATGACTAGCTATGATACCCGGCTTCGCTCCGGAGTTGGTATGAAATTATGTGGTAATTAAAATGTAAAGAATGTAATTAAGACTTTATTGAAATTGAAATTTCAATTTCTTCATGCTGCAATTGCTCGCAACACCTTTCGAAATGCAACCCAAATAATCGTTGTTCTGAATGAAGTTCAAATACTCGACAACAGATGGCGCCACTACACTTAATTTCCAAGTTGAAGGGAAAACGGGAACTTTCTTGTTCGAGGGGGGATAAAGGGCTATCGCACTATATATGTAAGTCCCTTTATCGTGCCGGGACTCCTATTTAGGTTTTATCGGCGCGCATATTTTACCAATTTAGTTTTATAAACCCACTTAGTGTAGTTTTTAAATAATGATTATTAGATAGCAAACAAGCAGACGGCTCTCGTGAAAATGTTGATGGTGCATTTCTGTTCATGTGGTGAGATGGCAATACTTCATGCATAAGTCTACCGACCACCTTACCCTCCAAACCAGAACACGACAATGACAAGTATTGACGCTATTGCAGCAAGAATATATAAGGCGCTGGTACCAAATACCCGGGCAAAACGTTGTAAAATTCTACCACCTAAGGGTCACGGTGATCTTGATACGTATAGGTAATTAGTCGCCTTTTATGACATGCCTGGCAGAACGCCAGTTTGTCTATTCTTCAATGGAGCCCTGACCAAAACGGGAAAAGATTTCTTGAAAATTCCTTTAGCTAAAAATTATATCTATATTAACTATAGTCATTTACCCATAGTAATTATTATTAATTAAATACCGTTTAGAAGTAGAATACTGACTCTCTTAACGTTTTTACATACCACAGCATGCAGGGTCTCGTGAAATAATTTTCGCGTTGTCGATCGTAGATACGCGTAGTGCGAAGCCCCATTAGAGTGTCTATGGGTACCCCATTAAATAAACATCTCCGAAGCTCTTCCCCGCTAGTTATAAGCACTGCCTCCCCCATCCACTCAAGCCTGGCTGATACGGCACGCAGTCGGATGCAGGGGCAAAATCAATTTCATTTTTCGACACGTACATTAACGTTATGGAAGTACACAACCGCAGATTTTATTTTCATTATACTTAATGGGATGTATTTTGAGATGCTTTAATAGATTTCTTGATAAAACTTAATGTATAGATAAACAAGGTAAGATTATTTTGATATATAACTACGTATAAAGTAATAAAAATAAAATTCACTCCTGTAGATTCGGGCCTCAATTGAAGAATTAATTTATAATACTACCAGGAACATTGTAAAATATGAACGATTATCTAAAAGTGGCACTCATATCGTGACTATTATGAGGTAAGAGTTCCTCGGTCGGATTTTGTATTACCGTTGCACCCAAGTGTCAAGGCAATTTCTTAGGTGGTCAGTGTCGATTCACACATTGAAATACAGATTTATAATACCGATGAAATGAAATCACTCCAGAAGTAGTTTTAGGACTATTTCTAGCGATTTCATTTTTCTTTTCAAGCTTTTCCTTTTTATTCGACACGATAAAATACCACAATATGGCATATTTCTATTTTCTTACGATATAATATGTCTACAAGTGTTTAACAATTACACATATTTGCTCAATGAGCAGCTACGCATTTTGCGCCAAACACCGTCTCTTATTAGTATTTGTTTTTTTTTATATCATAACATAGCAAACAAGCAAATGGATCTCCTGATGGAAAGAGTCAATCATCGCCTAAAGACACCAAAAATGTTAATGATGCGTTGCTATCTTGTGGTGAGGTCTAATGCCACATGCATATTAAGTTTACTGGCTACGTTACCCTCCAAACCGGAACACGACAGTGACAAGCACTGACGCTATTGCGGCAGGAATAGGTAAGACGGTGCTAATAAGTATAAGTGAGATATTATAGTTATCATACTAAAAAGAAGCACAATAAATTTAATAATTTTGCTGAATCTCCCATCCTGGATATAAATGGTAACTTTACCATGTGCGTGTCGGGCCTTGCGCAATGTAGTGTTCTGAAATTGCCTATCAGAATAATGCATTCAAAGAAAAGAGCTTTTATTGTTTCATACTATCAACATTTGACCTGTTTGACGTCAATGACGGATATATTAACAGCACCACAGTTTCACCGCCTAAAAAATTTCATTTGAATCTAATACAAAAAATAGCGCTTTAAATCTTTATATATTTTACAAACTAATCTTTTAATTGAAAAATTGTGTTTACAAACTTAAAATATATTTTAAAAACCTATTCAATAATAATCTATGCTATAGGTTTGCGAGAAAAAATTTAACATCTCCGTTTTACATGTAGGGGAGATACCCCTACAAGTAAAATATTTTTATATATATCATAAGATAGTAAAATCATCATTTTACTATCTTATGATATATAATTTTTTTTATATCATAAAATAGCAAAAAGGCAGATGAGTCTCCTGATGGAAAGAGTCAACCGTCGCCTATAGACACCATAGAAGTTATAATATTATAATAATTGCCATCTTGTGCCGAGTTCCAATGCCACATGCATAATTTTACTGGATACCTTACCCTCTAAACTGGAACACAATAGCATACTCATGTGACGGTAGTGACTAGCACTGACGCTATTGCGGCAGGAATAGGTAAGGCGGTAGTACCAGAACCGGGCTATTTAAGATTTTATTTTACCACTTTGTTGCAGTGACTAATATATTCATGCAAAAGTACTGCTTTCTAGTACTAAGGATTTCTGAGCTAGGCTGTGGACGGATGGAAGGACGAACGAATATGGGTTTTTAATTTACTTCTGAACCCTAATAGGCGAACTTAACGTGTAAATACATTATCTACCAGTTAACATAGCACTTGTAGTAACATTGTAGTAACAGTAGAGAACAAGAAAAGCCTAATGAAACAATCTATACACATAATAAAATCGTAGGAAAAATCAAGGTATGTCCGAGGTAAACTCAAAAAGTACTGCATGGATTTACTTCAAATTTTGCATGAATATTACTAACAGGTCGGGTCAATACATAGGCTACAGATTATCACGCTATCACCTACGGGGGAAGAGCTGTGCGGAGTAAACGAAGTCCGCGCTAACGATGTCGCAGGCAACAGCTAGTTGTAAATAACTTTACAGTAAACAAAGAGACTAACTCTAAAACTAACTGGATAATAATATACGTACAAAATTAATGCTTACAAATATACATGTGTATAATAAATACAATGTGCATCTGCTTATACATATAAAAGTAAATATAAACAATCATAAAACGTAGTAAATAATACTACATAGAATACAATAGAATGATATAAAATAATAATAATAGTAGTGATAAAAATACTATAACTTATGCATGTGGCATTAGACCTCGCCACAAGATAGCAACGCACCATTAACATCTTTGGTGTCTATAGGCGATGGTTGACTCCTTCCATCAGGAGACCCATCTGCTTGTTTGCTAACTTATGACATAAAAAAAAAATAAAAAAAAACCTACAAATTGTATAAGTAACAAAAAATTATATCAATGACATATTATTATAATCATATATCCTAGATTTAAAAATGAATCTGGATCTGAATGGAATGAAAATGAAGGAATGGTGGATGTCCCGTTATAACTCAAGAACGGCTGGACAATATTGATGAAAATTGATATTCAGTAAATACAAATGGTATTGTAAAGCATGGGCTAAGTGCTTTTTTTATCGTCAACTTATTTAACCCACAGAATTGGGTGGGTGTTAGCTCGTAGAAAATAATTTAATTTAATCTAAACTTACCTGCAGTACTATCCAAACAAAGCTAGAGTTTATAAACTATAATTTGCAAACCACAACAACAACGACGTTTTCTAATTAAATTAGATATTCCTAACTCAAATCTGTTTTTGTGAACTTTAAGTATATCGTAAATAATTTTTATAATCATAAGGTAGCAAACAAGCAAAAGGCTGAAGGATTAAAGAATAAAATAACATTGTTAGATAGTATCTCTTACATAGAATCAAATCAATCTCAAATTTTAGATATAGGAACGGGGCATTTGTTATTGCGCGGTTCCTATATCAGTAAAACGACTTGTTTTAGTTACGAGTAGTAAGATTATCTACGAGGCGTAAGCTTAAACTGTTCCTACGAATGTTCATTTTCACTAGTCCCATAGGCAATCCGTGGACTTTGATAATGGAACTGAAACTATTGAGAAAAAAAATTCCACTATTCCATGAAACTAATTGCCGGTGGAACTAGTGAGAATGATCCATTACTAAGTTTCCTAACAACTTGTGGAACGTCTTATTATGTTTAAATTGGTGGCTAATAACAGTTACTGTAACGAATGACAAGTCGCTGATTATAGAAACTCGACATTAAACGAGTCGTTTTATTGATACAGGAACCGAGCACAAATGCGACAACCGTAAGTTTCCGGCTGAGTTACCATTTAACGCGACATTAAAATACAATGACGCTGTTATAACAAGAAAATGTAAGTAAAAAAAAACTATTTCATTACAAAGGTTTTAAAAGTTACCTAGTAGCTGTTTGTAAGTTTGTAACACCGATCATAAAAATTCGTTTACAATTAGAAAGCTACGCTAACCATGGATACATTGGGTAGATTGAGTCCTTACCTACGGGATAGTGGCGGGATGAATGCTCGTAGCGTAATAGTCTAGGACCCCACTATAGAAAGACCCTCACCGAACTGGTTTGGGTTAATGGATGAAAATTATTTTATATCCAATTAAATATGTCAATAAATATATTGCAAGTGGGTAGACAAAAAAATCAATCCAGATTATGATTCCTTAACATTTTTTTATTTTCACTTGTTATCAGATTGTTGCAAGAAATAGCGTCAAAGCCTCTATAAAACGATAATTTTGGAGGCTTTCCAAACTTTTTTAGGTCTTGTCTAGCTTACTAGTATCAATTTACCTGTGTATTACCTGCCTTCCCAATGTTGTGACGGGAAAAAATAGCCAACCTAACGTTGCATATTCTATAATCCTACTTTCGCTTGATATGGAATTTGTCTATTCACCAAACCAGTGAAGTGTTTAAAAAAATCATATTAAGTACTGATTTTTTTACTCAACTCATTTAGAATATATTGATTGACATATTTAATGAATATAAAATACTTTTTATCCATTAATCAGTTCGGCGAAGGTCGTTTTATAGTAGGGTCCAATACTATAATACGTACTTACTATAATATAAAGCCGAAATCTGGACACTGCACAGATCTTAAGATATGTGACATCACGGTGGTAAACGGTAAACATGTGATTTTTTTATAAAAGAAAATAATTAATGAGCATAAAATTAAGCGAAACAACAATGTATATGTTACAAAATAAAATAGTAATTTTTGTAATCCACTTTTTAAAAGCCATTTTAAATTATAAGCCATTTCACTTCTACTGATTTTATTACTATTGTTATGTCCAAAGATATTTCAACTCATCTTGAAAATATAATTCATACAAACAATCCAATAATAAATGGTTGGATTTTGATCCATGAATACTAGTTGTTTGTGAGAATCTTAAACCGCTTACGTGAACGCAAAATTAATTATACTAATTGTTATTGAAATGTTTCACAGTGCATACATTGCAACACTGATTTACTGTGATTTGGGACATAGTAACTCGTACTGATATCTTAGTTTTAAATCAAAGTTTGCTCGCTCTCTTTCATTACAGTTAAGGGGACAGACATATACGTTAACAATATACATTTGCATTTAAGCATGTTAAAACAAGCATTAATACTTGGTAGTAAGGCTGAAAATACTCTGAAACTTTTTAGCAAGGCAGAAAAGATATAAGCTTTTCAGTACTGTGTTTTATTGCGATTGATTCCCTCCACAAGATGGACGAGAGACCGGACGGGACTTGCCTGCACTTATCTAATTTTATTGTCACTTATCGTCGTCTAAACCCTCTGGTTTAGCTATTACGGAGAAACTAGAAAATTCTGTCATTGAAGATATCTTTGAAAGGATATCTTTATTCTCAAATAGCTAGGCTTTATTTGGAATTATCTTTATTTATTACGTTAGACACTGCATGCAGAAAACAATTTGGATCAAAAAGTTGTTTTGAGAAAATTTCCTATAATATTTTTAACGTAAATTAAAGAAGTATACATTGAAGATGGTCGCTCATTGTTTAATCTCCGTTGTATAAGTTTTATCTAAAACAAAATACTCGACCCAGAATTAATCTAAGATCGCATGCATGGTAGATCACATGCATGAGATGCATGCGCAAAAATAATATTTTAAAATATATTTTCTGTATTAATCTCGGGTATTATTTTAGGAAAAGAACAACTGTTCCTATCTGAGAGCTTATAAAAGACAGAAAGAAGGCCAACATAACGATACTGCTTGGACTAGAGTTCTGCTACTTTTCCCCACATTTTTTATTATGTGCATTAGTACTAGTCACTGTCCTGTTCCAGGATGACGAGAAAAGTAGTCGGTAAATTAAAAAAAAAGTTAACTTACGCCCACTCCCTTGTGACATTTTAACAGTATTAGTTTGTCCCGAACTATTACGGCACAGTTTTAATATTAGATTTTTGAACTCCCTCTTACAAGCAATCTGCACATACCGGCAATCTACTCAACAATTTAAATTCACGTATAAACTTAAATGTATCAAAAATGCTAGAGCTATTATTGTCGAATAAACACATACCTACAATGTTTTTCTTATTTGATACGAAAGCCGAAATTACTTTATTCAAAATCAGCAGTAAAATCGATTACAATATTTTTTAAAGTAATATTATGTTTTATGTTATTTCCCAAAAATATATAGTTTGTTTGTAAAATTTTATTTTCTTAATAATTGATTTTTTAAATACAAACTCTTGTATTGTTTCACAAATGTGAAACATATTTGTGAAACAGTACAAGAGCTTATGTTTAAAAAATCAATATGATGTAGTTTCATAAAGTATAAGTTACACATAATAATTCATCAAAGTATAAGTTACACATAATAATTCATCGCTTAAATAATTATAATTCTTATTATTGAACCATTATTATAGTCCAGAGCCTATAAGTAAATGTAAACCCATGTATGGGCGATCGGTCGGGTTCACTGACGCCTAGGGTGTTAATAATATTGCGTTATCATTGATACAACCGTACAACTAAGGCTAAGGACTCACGAAGCGGTTTTCACCCGCACCCGCCACGGTGGCGGAATGGAGTTTTATTTTCAAAACTGATGAGACCGGAATTTTGTGCGGTTACGCAGCTGTCGCGGTTGCGATCATCGCTCGCAAACTTGGCGGTTGATTATCGCAAAACGGGCGGTTAAACGATCAGTTGAGTTTCAGACCGCCATGGACACACACCAGAAACGTTTTACTTACTTCACAGACAAATTAAAAAAAGAATCCCTAAAAGGGTCTGGATCACTCTGATTGCGGAAAGATATCGTTATGAATTATTTGTTACTCTTATTAATGAGTTAAAGAAGGATCAACAAAATGGATATCAATATCCATTTTGTTGACAAACGTGCACAAACGCGTCACTACGCAACGAGTAATAACAAGTCACTGCAAAAAGGCGTTGGATTTCGGTATAAACCCTCCCTCCCCTCCCTCCGCTGCCCACTGCAGTCGCCCGCCATCCGATAGCAAAGCGCGCGGGTGCTACCCGCCGCGGCTGCAGGACCGTGTCCCGCGCCCGCCGGTACAAGATAACCGCCGGTGCAGCGCATATCTCATACGCCGCGGGCGTAAAACGTGTCGTAACATGTGCTTTAATTTTTTACATAAATATCTATATTCTGCAAAGGCTGCGGGCCCGCAACCACGGCGGGCGCGGGTAAAAACCACTTCGTGAGTCCTTAGCCTAAGTCTACTGATAACTCAAAGAGTATTTTTATTTTGGTTTTATTATCTGAAATATTCATGTAATAAATACTTTTGCGGTATTTCGGATTTTGTTTCAAGTAAGAAGTATCGTGGCTACTACATACATGCAAACGCTGAATTGTTCCAATTGACTCGAAAAATTTATGTTTACTCGTTCGATTTACAATGATTCATATCAATTAATATCAAAATAATTACTAACATATTTAACAAAAACATAATTTACTCAGGAATTCATTCAACGATTTATGACTTAAAGATTATACAAATTAAGCCATAATTTTGCATACAGACGATATGTTAAAGAGCTTCTTGGAATGTTTTGCGAGGGTTACACGTTTTCATCTCGCCACATTTGCTATGATAATTGGAACATTTGCTTTGCGAATGAAACGTTGGGATACCGACTGTGATAATATTGTGCCAGAAATCCGTACGCCGAATAGCTCGACGTGTTTGTATTGGATTTATTAGAGACGTAATTTTCATTTGAATTTTCAAATACTGCCAACTATTAGTTGGTGTACGTGAATAAAGGTATCGAAAATAAAGAATTGGATAGCAAACAAGCATTTTTAAACTATTTATTTATCTTTACTAAGCTACATACAAATTAAACAGAATACTTAGAGACTAACAGAAGTCAATGTTCCATACAAGTAATATTAGAGCATAGCAAACATAGACACCTTTCGCGGACGCGATATCTCGGACTGGTGCGGAACAAACTGTCCCGAACCATTCCGAGGTATCGTGTCTGTAAGAGATGTTTATGTGTGCGTTGCTCGAATATCACATGTATGTAGATTGACTGCTGTTAGTCTCCATATACTGTGGTATAAGTGACGAGCGTAAAGGATAATGCATTTTCATTCGACTAACCATTGGGCTATCCAGTCAATCACAAAAAGCGGTTTAATATTGAAGATATTCTTAGATACTTATCTAGATTACATATATCTAGATCACATATATTCATGCATTTCTGCATACAGATCGCTATAGAAAAATAAATAAAAACAATAAGTTCATATATCAGCCTAATAATCACTACATATAATGATGAAAAGAAATAATCTTCGCTGACAGACACCAAATATGTTAATGGTGCTTTCACGGAGGATGTAGAGGAACATTACCGGCTACCTTATCCTTCTAACGGATTTCTTTTCTACCAGAACAGTTATCATTATATATATATTGAAGATACTCTTAGATACTTATCTAGATTACATATATTCATGCGTTTCTACATACATATCGCTATAGAAAAATAAATAAAAACAATAAGTTCATATATCAGCCTAATAATCACTACATATATATATATATATATATATATATATATATATATATATATATATATATATATATATATATATATATATATATATATATATATTACACATACAGAGGTAGAGGTAGAGGTAGACGCCCCGTGTGTCGAGTGGTTAGTGACCGTGACCATAATAGAATTTTGTTTGCAGGTTTGGACCTTAGTGTAAACTAGTAACTTTGCATTGGAATCAGATCAATATATTGTATAATTTTCCCAGCTGTATTTATTAAAAGCAGCGATCTCTAAAAATTTTAAATATTCAACTTTTATGATCCAAAGGATTCAACTCTGTGACTGAATCGATATTTAGTACCTTTTTAGTACGGATTGTTAAAAATAACGATAAAGGTACGCTGAATGTTCACATTATTTTAAAGCGGTCATCATAAACAAAATTAGGGTAGGTTTATTATATAAAAAAGGAATACTTTCCAGATAATGTAAATAATAAAGGACATACGTTACAACAACGACCCTTGATATCTTATCATTGTTGAACCCTTGCGCCTTACCGTAGTATGTTGTAATAAGTGATTGTAATTTTGAATTTGAGCATTTAATTTTAAAAAGCAAATTTTACCCTTAAATAATAAGTATTTTGTAACCTAACTATATGTATAAAAATCAATTGCTGTTCGTTAGTCTCGCGAAAACTCGAGAACGGCTGAACCGATTTGGCTAATTTGGGTTTGAATTAATCGTTGAAGTTCAGGGAAGGTTTAAAAGGTGAGAAAATATATAAAGAAAATAATTAAAAAGGCAGAACAACGTTTGCCGGGTCAGCTAGTTTTTAATAAAAAAAAACTTGTGCAAAGTTTTCTGTAGCAATTTAGCGAACACATTAATAGATGTGAAAATGACAGTGTTAATATTATAAAGAGACTATATAATAATATATGTAATAATAATATTAGTCCGGGCTTTTTTCAAGAATAGACCAACTGCCGTTCTGCCCAGCAGGTCTTAAAAGGCGACCGATCGGCTATATGGTAGTGGGTGTCACTACCATCGTGACTACCAGATAGTAGATTTCCGCAACGTCTCGCCGGTTATACTACTCGCCGGTTAACAAATGGTACCACCGCTTTGCCTATTTCTGCCGAAATAGCGTCTATGCTTGTCAATGTCCGGTTCCATTTTGGAGGATAAGGTAGCCGGTAGACTTATGCATGTGGCACTACCATCCCGCCATACGTATAGCAAGATGTTAACATCTTTGGTGTCTATAGGCGATGTATTCTCTTTCCATCAGTAGAGTCATCTGCTTGTTTGCTATCTAATAAAATAAAAATAAGACAAAACTTGAGTTTGTTTGTGTAATGATAAACAAAAACTACTAAACTGATTTTAAAAATTGTCGGTTAATAACATAGGTCCTAAACTAACTATTATTAGCCTCCGAGGCCAAAATGCGACGTGTTTTAAGTTTAACATGTGTGTGTATGTGTGTGTGTGTGTATTTGTGTGAGTGTATGTGGCGTCATAACGACTAAACAGATGAATGATTTGTGTGCAGTTTTGTTCATTCAAAAGTTTAGTTATGTGTAATGGTACTGAGAGATACGGGATGGATCTGACGTCCTGAAACACGTATGAAAATGAATTAATATTCCAACTCCTCGATTTTACAGTAAATGTATGTTTGGGCTCATTGGACAAGTTTTGTTGCTTTGCAAGTGATGCACATATGGCAGAAAGGTGGCCTAATGATATTAGAATTTGTTGGGGAATTTTAGATTTTTATTTTGGAGTTGTTGTAAATTAAATAAATATTTATTTATTTATTGTAAATAATTGATTATGTAGAATTTTTTACAGTACCTATGCCATATACATATATTATATATACATATATTATATATAATATATATTTTTTGTACTATAGGAACTAATATTAAGTAATTATTTAAATAAAGAAAAAAGAACTTAATTGCGATAACACATAAACTTCCTTCTTGCGCAGACAGGTAAAAATTGTGTTACCTTCTTAGGTTAGGCTTCTAAAAATTGAATATCAAGTTCAATTTCTAGAAGTTTATTTCCAGTTACCGCATTATCAGATAAGTAGTGATCCTCATTGCCGCAACTGCTGGCGATAACATTTAATGATGTTTAACGACTTTCGCTTACCCATTGCAATAACCAGGGTTGTTATCATTTCATGCTCTTCAAATTACGTGGTTGTTAATGTACATACTGATAGATTTTGCGTATTATATATCGACTTGTATTGAGAGGGAGAAGAAGGGGGTGGGGGGGGACATTTCGTTTTGTAGATGATAACGCAATGCACTATCGTTGATTTCTAAATGCGGCAGATATTTCATACCATCAACAAAACTGCTGAATTTTTTGTTACCTCATTTTCTAAAAGGTAAAACTCAACCAAATGACTCCACTATTACAACATATGAAAAAATGTTGAATTAAGGTAGCCTTGAACGTGTTGGATTTACTCCAAACATTATCACTCCTACGCTCCAAAGTTAGATATATTGGGTTAACGTGCTCCGCTGAATAAATAATAATTTGAATAAACTTCGTTACATAAGAAAAAGCTGTGAACATTTCATACCCTTTAAAATACTTGCTATTAGCGTCTCTACTACATTATTTATTCTTAGCCTCTGCAGAAATAAATAAGTTCAGGTCCATCTATGACATAAATAGGGCATCGAATTATCAAAATTTTCCCGCCTTTTTCTCAAAAATAATTATTTGGGATATTTCCCAATAAACCTTAATTTAAAACGGTGGCAGTGTAGTTAGTAATGTTATTACTGTTAAACCACTGCAATACAAAAATGAACATAACTAACATGATAAACTCAGAGAAAGCCAGAAAATTGTAGAAGACCTTAGAGACATAATATTCTCCACCATTCACCATACAGTTGACTGTAGTAATATTTTTTATCATAAGATGGCAAACAAGCAAATGAATCTCCTGATGGAAAGAGTCAACCATCGTCTATGGACACCAAAGATGTTAACGGTGGACGGAAGTAAAAGCAGGACGGTTGTTCAATGATTGAGGAATGTGACTGATGTGGAAGTATAT
Organism: Apodemia mormo; assembly: GCA_036924255.1. Classification (NCBI taxonomy): domain Eukaryota; kingdom Metazoa; phylum Arthropoda; class Insecta; order Lepidoptera; family Riodinidae; genus Apodemia; species Apodemia mormo. The sequence goes on from JAUPFN010000002.1 coordinate 15,935,845, forward strand.
TAAATTATGGATTTAATTATTCTAAAATATATAACTACGTGTTCGGCTTAAAAGTATGTAAATTTAGCTTAGGTCATGAGATCCCGGGTTCGATCCTAAGTAGGATAAAACGGTTTTTAAAATTTTCAAGGTTTTTTTCATAATTCAAATCTCCGTAGCAGCTTGGAGGCTGGTGGTGATTTGTTAACACCCCCTTACCTTGAATGAGCTTAAATAGTTATCGGCCCTAGCTATCACTAGAAATAAGCAGTAATCATTATAAAGTTATTAAGATGCGGCGATGAGAATTACCACCCATCTCCATAACCGACAAACCGGTGATTCAGGGTGAACCGGAAAGTCTATAGAGGTTCGTTTCACTCTGCCTATGCCGCAAACTATCAGTACAAACCGACGTGATAACACTTTTTTATATAAATTAAATATAATTAATTTCAGAATTATTAATTAAATAATTAAATTTCAAAACTACTAATTTAAAGGCAATGACATCAAATCTAAATTAATCGTACAAATTAATTTGATAATAAAAAATCATTATAATACATCCCGTTTCACCACAATTAAACTGTCTGTTAATTGGCGAGGTGGGTGGTAATTCTTATAACTGTATTATTTATTCTTAATGACGTCACTCAGTATCAGCGCGGATATATTTATTCTTTACCATCTCTCTAACTATGACAAGAAAAATTAGCAGCGCCTTATTCTCCTCCTCCTCCTCCTAAGTAAATCATTTCTCGAAATATTTACCCAGGAAATGTAGGGTGAAAAATAAATAAAAATGAAAAATTATTTTGAAAAGCACAAAGCTTATTACTGCCCTTTAAAATAATTCCTTATCTTTGTGATACTTACTTTAGTTGACTGATGATTTGTGCGCTTTGAAAAATCCTCGTCTGTAGCATTCAAGTGCTCTTGTGTAATAATTATGTTTTTTAAAAAATTTGGGGAATGAATTGAGTAAATTCTATTATATAATTTTTGAGTATCGACTCGCCGCAGGAACTCGTGTGTACCGCCTCAAATTCTCTTCTCGTGATTACTTTAATGCTTTTCATTGGCAAATACAGACTATTTATAACAATATCATTATTAGGACTTTTATTAAAGCCACATCATCGATAACATTCAGCGTTTTAATTTATTTGTAAAGTATGATAATACTGGCTGCAGCGTGCAGACCGCTGCATTATAAAAGTTTTTGGTGAATCCCACAAGAACAACTCATATATTATGTGCTATTCCCGGTAATCATCTACTTGTGTGCCAAATTTCATCCAATAGCGTTCAGTAGTTTTGGCGTGATTGAGTAACAAACATCCACCGATCCAAACATCTAAATTTTCGCATTTACAATATTAATATAGATTAATATAGTTTTTTAATAAAATATACAAGGTGTGTTAATGAATGCGTGAAGTTTAAAATCGTGCTGATGACGCACGGCATACGAGTCTTTTTTGTATACCATAGGGTAGTAAACAAGCATATGGGTTTCCTGGTTGAAAGAAACGATCACCGCCAATAGACACCAAAGATGTTAACGGTGCGTTGCTATCCGTGTGGCGTAGTGTTAATTCCTCTTGAGTAAGTTTACCAGCTACTTTACCCTCCAAACCAGAACACGACGATGACAAGCATTGACGCCATAACAACAGGAATAGGTAAGGCGCTGGTACCATACTCAGGCAAGAAGTTGCTAAATTCTACCACATAGTAGTCACGATGATAGTGACACTTATAGCCAATCGATCGCCTTTTATAATCTACCTGGCAGAACGGCAGTTGGTCTATTCTTTAAAGGAGGCCCAGACCAACACGGGCAACGTCTGTCAATGTCATCAATTTTACACATGTTTCCCACATGCTATAAAGCAAGCCTTAGAAATTTGCTTTTTTTGGTTTTGGTTTCCCGCCTGCCCAATAGCCTGGAAGACAGCACCCAATAGTTCAGTCTGCCGACGCTTTCAGAGTGCTAAGTGTGAGTTTTTCTTTTCGCATTCGATCGTGAGTACGTTTAGAGTTTACTAGGAATTTGTATGTGATTTGTAAAGCGCCACCTAGTGGTAAACGTGAGAAACCAGTTTACCACTAGGTGGCGCTGTACAAATCACATACAAATTCCTAGTAAACTCGAAACGCGCTCACGATCGAATGTGAAAAGAAAAACTCACAATTAGCACTCAGGTCTTAATAAATTTATCAGTACTTAATTGATAATATCGCAATGAAATTTAAAACTGCACCTATGACGAGTTTAGTTAACCAACTAATTAAATGTTATATGCAAAGTGATATGCATTGGTTACCTTATTTGTTGTTACTGTCATGAGGTGGTCGCAGAAAAAGTGCACAAATTAATTTTTTTTTAATCATAAGATAGCAAACAAGCAGATGGGTCTCCAGATAGAAAGAGTCAACCATCGCCTATAGATACCAAATGTTAATGGTGTGTTGTTATCTTGTGGCGAGGTCTTATGTTACATGCATAAGTTTACCGGCTACCTTACCCTTCAAACCGGAACACGACAGTGGCAAGCACTGACGCTATTGCGGCAGGAATAGGTAAGGCGGTGGTATCAGACCCGGGCGAGACAATGCAGAACTCTATTACCAAGTAGCTACGATGGTAGTTACCGGCATAGCCAATCGATCGCCTTTCACGATATGCCTGGCAGTACAGCAGTTGGTCTATTCTTCAAAGGAGCTCGGGACCAACACGGGGTAAAATGTATAAATAAATTTAAATTACCTTAATTTCTTCTTTGAGTTACAGATTTCAACAAAATAGCATCTAAATGTATTAAGTGTAAAATATTGATGAACATAAGCTGACACTTATCTCTTAAATAAATTGCAATAGCTCTGTCTTGCCATTTCAAAGAAACGCAGGGCAATCCAACACCTATTCTCTCGTTTCATCCGGCTTGGCTTATCTCTCTGGAACGACTACGCTAAGCTTACAGCTTGTAGAAACTTGACTGGGATAAACTATTTCAAATTATTTATTGTACTTAATTTATTCACAAAGACAAAGAGACTGAAGGAAGACAGTTAACTAGAAAATTGTACCAAAGGGAAGCAATATTACTTTGATAATGTATAGATATATATGCCGAATGACAGACTCCTTAAAAATTACTTTGTTAGCCAGGGGAAAAATAAAAGTCAGTCTTTTAGGGTCAGATCATAAAGTTTCAGATTCGATTTTCGGGATGAAAAAAGTTGTTATCGGTTTTCACTGTTTAGAAAAAAATATTTTAATAGTATCGAAAAACCTACTAGTGATGTGATTACACACCCGAGTTTAGAAAAATCAGGTTACATTATCGGTCTTCAATAACTTTTTAGTTCATGTCAATTTTACGTCTTAAGTGATATGGACGTGAAGGTATTTAGGTAAACTAGTGTCTATTGCCATTCTGTTTACCGAGATTACCCATAAAGAAACTTGAGCGAGTGAAAGAGATGATATTTATTAACGTATTTTATTAGAAAAACTGCAGTCATGATATAGTGCAGAGATTGCGGAGCAGTACAGGCACTTGCATAAATTAATTTCTATTCCCAGCCCTTCTCAGCTGCTCAAAAACTTTTATGACTTCATAAAAGTTCCTAAAAACATGTATTTTCCAGATTTAGATGGGTATCCAATTTAAAGTTTTACTCGATCACTATCTATGTAAAAAAAAAAAAAAAACAGATAGCAATTTTATTCACCTTGATAAGTATAGGTGATATTTTTGTATTAAAAAAAATCATATTTAAAATTCTTAATATACATTGATAATAGTTTTTTTATGCTTAAAAAACAATGTTAATCGCCAGTTTCTTATGTACTTAATTAGTTTTATATATTATTAGCTATTTTCTTCAGTTCGTGTAAACAACACAGTCAGTCGCCTTTGTGATGCAGTGGTCCGGTGTCGGAGTTGACCACATGAGGTCCCGAGTTCGATTCCCGGGTCGGACAATTAAAAATGTATTTTTTCAGTTTTCTGACAAGAACAACGCTGTCTGGGATTGGAAAAAGTGCCCGGTTGGCGATAGGCTTGCCACCTATCACATTTGTGGGACTTAGTATCTTCGGCTAATCGTGGGTGCACTTGTACCTCTGCTTATCTCTTTGGGGATACTTACTTATATTGAATTAAAAGGTAATGATATCATTTGTGTTATGATTTACTGAATAAATATACACATTAATTAGTCAAAGGATTACATACTTGACAAAATATGTGACTATTTCTTACAAATAGCTTTTTCTTAATAGTAGATTATTTTACAGCAAACAATCAGATGGATCTCCTGCTGGAAAGATACGACTATTTCCTATAGAGAGTAAAGATATTAACAGTGAGTTTCCATCCTTGTAGAACATAAAAAGTCACAAACATAAGTGACCTGGCAACTTCAGCCTCCAAACAAAGTATTGACGCTATTGCGTTAGGAAAAGAGAACGTGGTGATTTCTAGTTTAAACACAGTAAAATGCAGTAACAGACATTCATTCTCCTGTATCACTGGAACCGTAAATCAGATCTTAAATAAATTTATATCGAACCAAATGGGCAGTACTCTTAAATCCTTCCAATCGTTATATGGTGGACGTTCCACGTACCCGGACAAGCGGTTTGACATTTTTTCATTCGAACCGCAAAGGACTGGAACATGCTTCCTGAGTCTGTGTTCCCGGACGAGTACAATCTGGGGATCTTCAAGAGAAGAGTGAACAGGTACCTTCTAGGGAAGCGCGTTCCATCTTAGGCCTCATCTTAGCTTACCATCAGGCGAGATCGAGGTCAAGCGCTTACTTAAGGGGTTATAAATAGTTGAGTTCCTCCAATCTTCTATGAATTTGAAAACCCGGGCGAGAGTTATATAACTCAACCAAGTATTAAATTACATATAAAAATGTAATAAATTAAAAGTAATATCGTTAAAATACCATATTCTCAGTTCAGTTTCGTCAACCATGACGGCCGAATGCATGAATGACCAAATTGCAAATCAATACCAATTCAAATTCAAACTGCTCAGTATTGTGACAGTAGCATGACAAATAAGGATGGAAAACGAAACGTGGTGAACTATAAATTCATAAAGTAAAAGCGCATTGAGGGCCGCAATCCCCTTGTGTCTGCGCATTCGAGTGGCATCCACTTCGCTTGACTGATGACCCGTTGCTTGCCTGAGGAAAATGCCGATTGTACTTACTTATACGTACTTTTGTACTTTGTTTTCAATTGTTGGAATTTTATGTTTCGTTGGTTGAAAATTATACCTATGTGTAAACCTTAAACGTACTTTAGTATGTTGTTTTCAATTGTTGAACTTTCATGTTTTGTTAGTTAAAATGTTATTGTGTTTTTAACTTCCTGCTATGTATTAGATAAGAAAGTTACTGATTTAGCCCTGATTTTCGAAAATCGAGTTTACACCAGATCTCCACGTTTTGAGGTCGTGGCTACTAGGTGGTAGAGTTCTGCATTGTCCCGCCCGGGTCTGGTAGCACCGTCTCACATATTAGCCAGTAAACTTAAAATGCAAGTTCATGCACATCAAAACCTCACCACACGAAAACCAACGCACCATTTATCTTTCAATCAGGAGAGCCATTTGCTTATTTGCTATCTCGTAATATAAAAAAATATATATCACTGTAACCTTAACTTGGCACAGAATGAATCAGACATGTCGTAAATATGCCAGTTATGTCGCGTGCTAATCACTTATTTTTATCTTGTTCTACTAACGATGTTAACTAAACTCTCAATGAAAACTCTTTCGAAATTCGAAGAGATAACTTACACAGTAATCAAAGCAAGAATATCTTTTCCCTTTTATGACATAAAGTAATAAATGAGTTTCCCAGGTGTAAAGAGACAACTGTCACTTATAATAGACATCAAAAATGTTAATGGTGCGTGATTTCCATGTGGTGGGATGCTAATGTCACGTTATATCGGCTACTATACCCTCTCAACCGAACCAGGATAATAACAAGCACTGACGTTATTGTGACCATCTTACCTATTTCGGTAAGATGGTGGTACCAAAACCCAGGCGAAACTTCGTAAAACTCTACTAGCGAGGGATCACAATGTTAGCGATCCGTGAAGCGAATCATTTGCCTTTTAGGAACTGCCTGGCAGAATTGCAGATAGTCTATACTTTTAGAGACCCTTACGCACAGCGAAAAGAGTTTTTTGTTTATTACTCTGCTATAAATTATATTATTATTTATACAAAATTTTATGCAATATTTTCCTGACATTCAAATATCCAAAAAAATTTACAGACCATGTCAATAAAACATATTATTTAGATACCAAAAACAGTATTAAAAATCTGCTTTAAAATGTTTTAAATAACACAACTACGGACACCTAAAGGTATTTTAGTACAAAAAGATAAATAACTAATTTAAAACGTCGCCCGATTAAATAAACAGAATATTCAAACACTCGTAGTATTAATTCAGAAACCGTAATTTTGACATAATTTCCAACAAAACTAAGTTGGTGTACATTTCAGTGAAGGAGGCTAATATTACGCCGTTGATGCAAATGTTTTGAAGACTTATTAAGAAGTTCCCACACATAGTCAGTCTGTAATCATTCTTGTCAACTCAGTGCTAAGACACGCAAGCTTTAACGTAGTGGGAATTAAAAGGCCTGAAGAAAAGCTTTATACAGATATAGCTCTTATATTTTCAAATGTTAGACCAAAAATTGCTTGAAATCGTAAAACCACATAAGCCTATTTGTAATTTAGACATGGTATAACTCCTCTGTAGTAGTCAGGAGCCACAACATGGTAATAATTTGATCAGGCGCTCGGTACGCAAAACTTTATGCCAATTGAAAAGTTTTACTGCACTGAAATATGTTGTAACAACCGGTTTGAGTGACGTTGACTCGTTGCTCTTTTTAGATACATTTTAATTGAAACTTGTTTTATGTTTTATTTGATCAAGTTATTAACTGTCAAAAACGTTGTTGTGAAAAGGTTGTAAATTTATTAACGACGCCTTTCATAACATAATTGCAATTTATAGTAAGTACCTTAAGACGGTTGTTATATTTCTTCGCAGCTCGTAAAGTTGTGTAGGTATGTTTTTAAATAACTTTTCAAAAGGAGGAGGTTACCTCAGATATCGATAATAATTTATGAATGAATTTTGAAAATTCTCATTTTATTCGGGAGGGTATTTCCTTGTTTCGTGTGACACTGTAGCTTCGTGTTTTTGCAAAACATCACATGGAATGTGATAATCATATTTTTTTGTAAGATAGCAAACAAGCCACGATCTCGCCTGATGGTAAACTAAGATGCGGCCTAAGATGGAATGCGCTTCCCTAGAAGGTAGGTATCTACTCACTCTCCCTGCTGGAGCTGTATGGTTCTGATGCAGGTTACTCAGTCTTACTAAACTTACTAAAAAATATTTGTGGTTACACAAGGTTTGTTTGCATATACAGGCTGTAAGGATAAACACCATTGTCACTAAAACCATAGATAGGTGACTTTATTATAAAATATATATTTATGTGAATTTAAAAATAAAAAAACTTTATGTTTAAATTCACATATTTTCTTATTTTCTTTCAAAAATTTATTTTTTTGAAAGAGATTTTTTTTTTGTATCGTATTTTTTATTCGTGTTTTTCGTATTCGAATATAATAATTTATTATTCGTTATTTTCTTTCAAATATTTTCGATTTTATTATATATATATATAATAAAATCGAAAATATTTGAAAGAAAATATATATATATATATAATAAAATCGAAAATATTTGAAAGAAAATAACGAATAATAAATTATTATATTCGAATACGAAAAACACGAATAAAAAATACGATACAAAAAAAAAATCTCTTTCAAAAAAATAAATTTTTGAAAGAAAATAAGAAAATATGTGAATTTAAACATAAAGTTTTTTTATTTTTAAATTCACATAAATATATATTTTATAATAAAGTCACCTATCTATGGTTTTAGTGACAATGGTGTTTATCCTTACAGCCTATATATATATATATATATATATATATATATATATATATATATATATATATATATATATATATATATATATATATATATATATATATATATATATATAATAAAATCGTAGGAAATTCAAAACTGTACATTGAATATTTTTTTAAAAGAATATTTGGGGCGTGATCTACAATCGATATCGAAGCCAAAAATATAGTTTTTAGAATTTTTATCTGTTTGTCTGTATGTCTGTTTGTCTGTATGTATGTCCGGGGTAAACTCAAAAAGTACAGCATCAGCAGCAGCAGCAGGATTTACTTCAAATTTTGCAAGAATATTACTAATAGGTCGGGTCAACATATAGGCTACATATTATCACGCTATCACCTACGGAGAAGGTGCTGTGCGGAGTAAACGAAGTCCGCGCGGACGAAGTCGCTGGCAACAGCTAGTATTCCAATAAAAACATAATACACATAAGCTGTGATGCTAGTTTCCACGTCCCTGAATAATTTTGAGGAAAAATGGGGACTGTATTTTAAAATATTATTTTTTTCATTGAATTTACGTTCTATAAGTGAAACCAGACCACTGGTTTCAAGGATAACGGTGTTTACACTAACAGCCTGTATATTACTAGCTTAACCGACAAACGTTGTTTTGCCATACAATTTACTATTTTGGTATGGTACTTTAGAGCCGGGCTATTAAGTTTATTGAGACAAAAACTATCCTAGATGTCTATTGCTTGATTCAAGTTAAAAGAAGTTGGATCAAATAGTAAATAATTACAAAATTTCATTAAAATTAGTTCAGTAGTTTCAGAGACCATTGCGGACAAACAAAATGACACGTAATTTGCATATATTAAGAAGATGTATTATAGTATCAGATACATTATAACATACTCGTACTAGAAAGTAGAAACGTCTCTCCATGTGACACTGTAGCTTCGTGTTTTTGCAAAACATCACATGGAATGTGATAAGTTTTGTAAGATAGCAAACAAGCAGATAGTTCTGCTGATGGAAAGAGACAACTATCGCTTATAAACACCAAATAATAGGTTGGGGCAAAAGTATTTTCGTATTTTGAATGTACATGGAGCACATTAAAAGTTTTGCACTCCTAGCTAATCGGAACTATTTGAATTTCGAATGTTATATTTTTAAAACGTTGCAACCTTCTTAGTAATAAAAAAAAAGATTTTAGAGCGATGATTTTTTATGATTTTAAAAATTTTCTTTCTCCGCAAGACTGTTCCGCTCGTCTTCAAAATGCTTTTGGGAGATAAGCACCTTGTTTGAGCTCCGTGAGGCGATGGTTTGCTGAATTTGAGAGAGGTCGAGTTTCTTTACATGACGAATTTCGTGAAGGCCGGCTTTTACAGCGGAGCAGAAGTGGGCTCGCGTGGAATGGTGCTCACAGATGCTACTGAACTACGACCACGAATATTCTAATGCTGTTTATGACATTGTCACAGTAGACGAAATGTGGATTTATTTTTTTTAACCCGAAAGAAAACAGCAATCTTGTGAATGGGTGTTTGAAAATGAGGACAGGCCAACAAAAGTGAGGAAGGCGAGAAACGTTGGTAAAAAAGTGATCGCATTTTTTTTCTCAGCTACGGGTTCCATCTGTACAATTCCACTCGAAGATTAAAAACAAAATTAGGGTAGGTTTATTATATAAAAAAGGAATACTTTCCAGATAATGTAAATAATAAAGGACATACGTTACAACAACGACCCTTGATATCTTATCATTGTTGAACCCTTGCGCCTTACCGTAGTATGTTGTAATAAGTGATTGTAATTTTGAATTTGAGCATTTAATTTTAAAAAGCAAATTTTACCCTTAAATAATAAGTATTTTGTAACCTAACTATATGTATAAAAATCAATTGCTGTTCGTTAGTCTCGCGAAAACTCGAGAACGGCTGAACCGATTTGGCTAATTTGGGTTTGAATTAATCGTTGAAGTTCAGGGAAGGTTTAAAAGGTGAGAAAATATATAAAGAAAATAATTAAAAAGGCAGAACAACGTTTGCCGGGTCAGCTAGTTTTTAATAAAAAAAAACTTGTGCAAAGTTTTCTGTAGCAATTTAGCGAACACATTAATAGATGTGAAAATGACAGTGTTAATATTATAAAGAGACTATATAATAATATATGTAATAATAATATTAGTCCGGGCTTTTTTCAAGAATAGACCAACTGCCGTTCTGCCCAGCAGGTCTTAAAAGGCGACCGATCGGCTATATGGTAGTGGGTGTCACTACCATCGTGACTACCAGATAGTAGATTTCCGCAACGTCTCGCCGGTTATACTACTCGCCGGTTAACAAATGGTACCACCGCTTTGCCTATTTCTGCCGAAATAGCGTCTATGCTTGTCAATGTCCGGTTCCATTTTGGAGGATAAGGTAGCCGGTAGACTTATGCATGTGGCACTACCATCCCGCCATACGTATAGCAAGATGTTAACATCTTTGGTGTCTATAGGCGATGTATTCTCTTTCCATCAGTAGAGTCATCTGCTTGTTTGCTATCTAATAAAATAAAAATAAGACAAAACTTGAGTTTGTTTGTGTAATGATAAACAAAAACTACTAAACTGATTTTAAAAATTGTCGGTTAATAACATAGGTCCTAAACTAACTATTATTAGCCTCCGAGGCCAAAATGCGACGTGTTTTAAGTTTAACATGTGTGTGTATGTGTGTGTGTGTGTATTTGTGTGAGTGTATGTGGCGTCATAACGACTAAACAGATGAATGATTTGTGTGCAGTTTTGTTCATTCAAAAGTTTAGTTATGTGTAATGGTACTGAGAGATACGGGATGGATCTGACGTCCTGAAACACGTATGAAAATGAATTAATATTCCAACTCCTCGATTTTACAGTAAATGTATGTTTGGGCTCATTGGACAAGTTTTGTTGCTTTGCAAGTGATGCACATATGGCAGAAAGGTGGCCTAATGATATTAGAATTTGTTGGGGAATTTTAGATTTTTATTTTGGAGTTGTTGTAAATTAAATAAATATTTATTTATTTATTTATTGTAAATAATTGATTATGTAGAATTTTTTACAGTACCTATGCCATATACATATATTATATATACATATATTATATATAATATATATTTTTTGTACTATAGGAACTAATATTAAGTAATTATTTAAATAAAGAAAAAAGAACTTAATTGCGATAACACATAAACTTCCTTCTTGCGCAGACAGGTAAAAATTGTGTTACCTTCTTAGGTTAGGCTTCTAAAAATTGAATATCAAGTTCAATTTCTAGAAGTTTATTTCCAGTTACCGCATTATCAGATAAGTAGTGATCCTCATTGCCGCAACTGCTGGCGATAACATTTAATGATGTTTAACGACTTTCGCTTACCCATTGCAATAACCAGGGTTGTTATCATTTCATGCTCTTCAAATTACGTGGTTGTTAATGTACATACTGATAGATTTTGCGTATTATATATCGACTTGTATTGAGAGGGAGAAGAAGGGGGTGGGGGGGGACATTTCGTTTTGTAGATGATAACGCAATGCACTATCGTTGATTTCTAAATGCGGCAGATATTTCATACCATCAACAAAACTGCTGAATTTTTTGTTACCTCATTTTCTAAAAGGTAAAACTCAACCAAATGACTCCACTATTACAACATATGAAAAAATGTTGAATTAAGGTAGCCTTGAACGTGTTGGATTTACTCCAAACATTATCACTCCTACGCTCCAAAGTTAGATATATTGGGTTAACGTGCTCCGCTGAATAAATAATAATTTGAATAAACTTCGTTACATAAGAAAAAGCTGTGAACATTTCATACCCTTTAAAATACTTGCTATTAGCGTCTCTACTACATTATTTATTCTTAGCCTCTGCAGAAATAAATAAGTTCAGGTCCATCTATGACATAAATAGGGCATCGAATTATCAAAATTTTCCCGCCTTTTTCTCAAAAATAATTATTTGGGATATTTCCCAATAAACCTTAATTTAAAACGGTGGCAGTGTAGTTAGTAATGTTATTACTGTTAAACCACTGCAATACAAAAATGAACATAACTAACATGATAAACTCAGAGAAAGCCAGAAAATTGTAGAAGACCTTAGAGACATAATATTCTCCACCATTCACCATACAGTTGACTGTAGTAATATTTTTTATCATAAGATGGCAAACAAGCAAATGAATCTCCTGATGGAAAGAGTCAACCATCGTCTATGGACACCAAAGATGTTAACGGTGGACGGAAGTAAAAGCAGGACGGTTGTTCAATGATTGAGGAATGTGACTGATGTGGAAGTATATTAAATTATGGATTTAATTATTCTAAAATATATAACTACGTGTTCGGCTTAAAAGTATGTAAATTTAGCTTAGGTCATGAGATCCCGGGTTCGATCCTAAGTAGGATAAAACGGTTTTTAAAATTTTCAAGGTTTTTTTCATAATTCAAATCTCCGTAGCAGCTTGGAGGCTGGTGGTGATTTGTTAACACCCCCTTACCTTGAATGAGCTTAAATAGTTATCGGCCCTAGCTATCACTAGAAATAAGCAGTAATCATTATAAAGTTATTAAGATGCGGCGATGAGAATTACCACCCATCTCCATAACCGACAAACCGGTGATTCAGGGTGAACCGGAAAGTCTATAGAGGTTCGTTTCACTCTGCCTATGCCGCAAACTATCAGTACAAACCGACGTGATAACACTTTTTTATATAAATTAAATATAATTAATTTCAGAATTATTAATTAAATAATTAAATTTCAAAACTACTAATTTAAAGGCAATGACATCAAATCTAAATTAATCGTACAAATTAATTTGATAATAAAAAATCATTATAATACATCCCGTTTCACCACAATTAAACTGTCTGTTAATTGGCGAGGTGGGTGGTAATTCTTATAACTGTATTATTTATTCTTAATGACGTCACTCAGTATCAGCGCGGATATATTTATTCTTTACCATCTCTCTAACTATGACAAGAAAAATTAGCAGCGCCTTATTCTCCTCCTCCTCCTCCTAAGTAAATCATTTCTCGAAATATTTACCCAGGAAATGTAGGGTGAAAAATAAATAAAAATGAAAAATTATTTTGAAAAGCACAAAGCTTATTACTGCCCTTTAAAATAATTCCTTATCTTTGTGATACTTACTTTAGTTGACTGATGATTTGTGCGCTTTGAAAAATCCTCGTCTGTAGCATTCAAGTGCTCTTGTGTAATAATTATGTTTTTTAAAAAATTTGGGGAATGAATTGAGTAAATTCTATTATATAATTTTTGAGTATCGACTCGCCGCAGGAACTCGTGTGTACCGCCTCAAATTCTCTTCTCGTGATTACTTTAATGCTTTTCATTGGCAAATACAGACTATTTATAACAATATCATTATTAGGACTTTTATTAAAGCCACATCATCGATAACATTCAGCGTTTTAATTTATTTGTAAAGTATGATAATACTGGCTGCAGCGTGCAGACCGCTGCATTATAAAAGTTTTTGGTGAATCCCACAAGAACAACTCATATATTATGTGCTATTCCCGGTAATCATCTACTTGTGTGCCAAATTTCATCCAATAGCGTTCAGTAGTTTTGGCGTGATTGAGTAACAAACATCCACCGATCCAAACATCTAAATTTTCGCATTTACAATATTAATATAGATTAATATAGTTTTTTAATAAAATATACAAGGTGTGTTAATGAATGCGTGAAGTTTAAAATCGTGCTGATGACGCACGGCATACGAGTCTTTTTTGTATACCATAGGGTAGTAAACAAGCATATGGGTTTCCTGGTTGAAAGAAACGATCACCGCCAATAGACACCAAAGATGTTAACGGTGCGTTGCTATCCGTGTGGCGTAGTGTTAATTCCTCTTGAGTAAGTTTACCAGCTACTTTACCCTCCAAACCAGAACACGACGATGACAAGCATTGACGCCATAACAACAGGAATAGGTAAGGCGCTGGTACCATACTCAGGCAAGAAGTTGCTAAATTCTACCACATAGTAGTCACGATGATAGTGACACTTATAGCCAATCGATCGCCTTTTATAATCTACCTGGCAGAACGGCAGTTGGTCTATTCTTTAAAGGAGGCCCAGACCAACACGGGCAACGTCTGTCAATGTCATCAATTTTACACATGTTTCCCACATGCTATAAAGCAAGCCTTAGAAATTTGCTTTTTTTGGTTTTGGTTTCCCGCCTGCCCAATAGCCTGGAAGACAGCACCCAATAGTTCAGTCTGCCGACGCTTTCAGAGTGCTAAGTGTGAGTTTTTCTTTTCGCATTCGATCGTGAGTACGTTTAGAGTTTACTAGGAATTTGTATGTGATTTGTAAAGCGCCACCTAGTGGTAAACGTGAGAAACCAGTTTACCACTAGGTGGCGCTGTACAAATCACATACAAATTCCTAGTAAACTCGAAACGCGCTCACGATCGAATGTGAAAAGAAAAACTCACAATTAGCACTCAGGTCTTAATAAATTTATCAGTACTTAATTGATAATATCGCAATGAAATTTAAAACTGCACCTATGACGAGTTTAGTTAACCAACTAATTAAATGTTATATGCAAAGTGATATGCATTGGTTACCTTATTTGTTGTTACTGTCATGAGGTGGTCGCAGAAAAAGTGCACAAATTAATTTTTTTTTAATCATAAGATAGCAAACAAGCAGATGGGTCTCCAGATAGAAAGAGTCAACCATCGCCTATAGATACCAAATGTTAATGGTGTGTTGTTATCTTGTGGCGAGGTCTTATGTTACATGCATAAGTTTACCGGCTACCTTACCCTTCAAACCGGAACACGACAGTGGCAAGCACTGACGCTATTGCGGCAGGAATAGGTAAGGCGGTGGTATCAGACCCGGGCGAGACAATGCAGAACTCTATTACCAAGTAGCTACGATGGTAGTTACCGGCATAGCCAATCGATCGCCTTTCACGATATGCCTGGCAGTACAGCAGTTGGTCTATTCTTCAAAGGAGCTCGGGACCAACACGGGGTAAAATGTATAAATAAATTTAAATTACCTTAATTTCTTCTTTGAGTTACAGATTTCAACAAAATAGCATCTAAATGTATTAAGTGTAAAATATTGATGAACATAAGCTGACACTTATCTCTTAAATAAATTGCAATAGCTCTGTCTTGCCATTTCAAAGAAACGCAGGGCAATCCAACACCTATTCTCTCGTTTCATCCGGCTTGGCTTATCTCTCTGGAACGACTACGCTAAGCTTACAGCTTGTAGAAACTTGACTGGGATAAACTATTTCAAATTATTTATTGTACTTAATTTATTCACAAAGACAAAGAGACTGAAGGAAGACAGTTAACTAGAAAATTGTACCAAAGGGAAGCAATATTACTTTGATAATGTATAGATATATATGCCGAATGACAGACTCCTTAAAAATTACTTTGTTAGCCAGGGGAAAAATAAAAGTCAGTCTTTTAGGGTCAGATCATAAAGTTTCAGATTCGATTTTCGGGATGAAAAAAGTTGTTATCGGTTTTCACTGTTTAGAAAAAAATATTTTAATAGTATCGAAAAACCTACTAGTGATGTGATTACACACCCGAGTTTAGAAAAATCAGGTTACATTATCGGTCTTCAATAACTTTTTAGTTCATGTCAATTTTACGTCTTAAGTGATATGGACGTGAAGGTATTTAGGTAAACTAGTGTCTATTGCCATTCTGTTTACCGAGATTACCCATAAAGAAACTTGAGCGAGTGAAAGAGATGATATTTATTAACGTATTTTATTAGAAAAACTGCAGTCATGATATAGTGCAGAGATTGCGGAGCAGTACAGGCACTTGCATAAATTAATTTCTATTCCCAGCCCTTCTCAGCTGCTCAAAAACTTTTATGACTTCATAAAAGTTCCTAAAAACATGTATTTTCCAGATTTAGATGGGTATCCAATTTAAAGTTTTACTCGATCACTATCTATGTAAAAAAAAAAAAAAAACAGATAGCAATTTTATTCACCTTGATAAGTATAGGTGATATTTTTGTATTAAAAAAAATCATATTTAAAATTCTTAATATACATTGATAATAGTTTTTTTATGCTTAAAAAACAATGTTAATCGCCAGTTTCTTATGTACTTAATTAGTTTTATATATTATTAGCTATTTTCTTCAGTTCGTGTAAACAACACAGTCAGTCGCCTTTGTGATGCAGTGGTCCGGTGTCGGAGTTGACCACATGAGGTCCCGAGTTCGATTCCCGGGTCGGACAATTAAAAATGTATTTTTTCAGTTTTCTGACAAGAACAACGCTGTCTGGGATTGGAAAAAGTGCCCGGTTGGCGATAGGCTTGCCACCTATCACATTTGTGGGACTTAGTATCTTCGGCTAATCGTGGGTGCACTTGTACCTCTGCTTATCTCTTTGGGGATACTTACTTATATTGAATTAAAAGGTAATGATATCATTTGTGTTATGATTTACTGAATAAATATACACATTAATTAGTCAAAGGATTACATACTTGACAAAATATGTGACTATTTCTTACAAATAGCTTTTTCTTAATAGTAGATTATTTTACAGCAAACAATCAGATGGATCTCCTGCTGGAAAGATACGACTATTTCCTATAGAGAGTAAAGATATTAACAGTGAGTTTCCATCCTTGTAGAACATAAAAAGTCACAAACATAAGTGACCTGGCAACTTCAGCCTCCAAACAAAGTATTGACGCTATTGCGTTAGGAAAAGAGAACGTGGTGATTTCTAGTTTAAACACAGTAAAATGCAGTAACAGACATTCATTCTCCTGTATCACTGGAACCGTAAATCAGATCTTAAATAAATTTATATCGAACCAAATGGGCAGTACTCTTAAATCCTTCCAATCGTTATATGGTGGACGTTCCACGTACCCGGACAAGCGGTTTGACATTTTTTCATTCGAACCGCAAAGGACTGGAACATGCTTCCTGAGTCTGTGTTCCCGGACGAGTACAATCTGGGGATCTTCAAGAGAAGAGTGAACAGGTACCTTCTAGGGAAGCGCGTTCCATCTTAGGCCTCATCTTAGCTTACCATCAGGCGAGATCGAGGTCAAGCGCTTACTTAAGGGGTTATAAATAGTTGAGTTCCTCCAATCTTCTATGAATTTGAAAACCCGGGCGAGAGTTATATAACTCAACCAAGTATTAAATTACATATAAAAATGTAATAAATTAAAAGTAATATCGTTAAAATACCATATTCTCAGTTCAGTTTCGTCAACCATGACGGCCGAATGCATGAATGACCAAATTGCAAATCAATACCAATTCAAATTCAAACTGCTCAGTATTGTGACAGTAGCATGACAAATAAGGATGGAAAACGAAACGTGGTGAACTATAAATTCATAAAGTAAAAGCGCATTGAGGGCCGCAATCCCCTTGTGTCTGCGCATTCGAGTGGCATCCACTTCGCTTGACTGATGACCCGTTGCTTGCCTGAGGAAAATGCCGATTGTACTTACTTATACGTACTTTTGTACTTTGTTTTCAATTGTTGGAATTTTATGTTTCGTTGGTTGAAAATTATACCTATGTGTAAACCTTAAACGTACTTTAGTATGTTGTTTTCAATTGTTGAACTTTCATGTTTTGTTAGTTAAAATGTTATTGTGTTTTTAACTTCCTGCTATGTATTAGATAAGAAAGTTACTGATTTAGCCCTGATTTTCGAAAATCGAGTTTACACCAGATCTCCACGTTTTGAGGTCGTGGCTACTAGGTGGTAGAGTTCTGCATTGTCCCGCCCGGGTCTGGTAGCACCGTCTCACATATTAGCCAGTAAACTTAAAATGCAAGTTCATGCACATCAAAACCTCACCACACGAAAACCAACGCACCATTTATCTTTCAATCAGGAGAGCCATTTGCTTATTTGCTATCTCGTAATATAAAAAAATATATATCACTGTAACCTTAACTTGGCACAGAATGAATCAGACATGTCGTAAATATGCCAGTTATGTCGCGTGCTAATCACTTATTTTTATCTTGTTCTACTAACGATGTTAACTAAACTCTCAATGAAAACTCTTTCGAAATTCGAAGAGATAACTTACACAGTAATCAAAGCAAGAATATCTTTTCCCTTTTATGACATAAAGTAATAAATGAGTTTCCCAGGTGTAAAGAGACAACTGTCACTTATAATAGACATCAAAAATGTTAATGGTGCGTGATTTCCATGTGGTGGGATGCTAATGTCACGTTATATCGGCTACTATACCCTCTCAACCGAACCAGGATAATAACAAGCACTGACGTTATTGTGACCATCTTACCTATTTCGGTAAGATGGTGGTACCAAAACCCAGGCGAAACTTCGTAAAACTCTACTAGCGAGGGATCACAATGTTAGCGATCCGTGAAGCGAATCATTTGCCTTTTAGGAACTGCCTGGCAGAATTGCAGATAGTCTATACTTTTAGAGACCCTTACGCACAGCGAAAAGAGTTTTTTGTTTATTACTCTGCTATAAATTATATTATTATTTATACAAAATTTTATGCAATATTTTCCTGACATTCAAATATCCAAAAAAATTTACAGACCATGTCAATAAAACATATTATTTAGATACCAAAAACAGTATTAAAAATCTGCTTTAAAATGTTTTAAATAACACAACTACGGACACCTAAAGGTATTTTAGTACAAAAAGATAAATAACTAATTTAAAACGTCGCCCGATTAAATAAACAGAATATTCAAACACTCGTAGTATTAATTCAGAAACCGTAATTTTGACATAATTTCCAACAAAACTAAGTTGGTGTACATTTCAGTGAAGGAGGCTAATATTACGCCGTTGATGCAAATGTTTTGAAGACTTATTAAGAAGTTCCCACACATAGTCAGTCTGTAATCATTCTTGTCAACTCAGTGCTAAGACACGCAAGCTTTAACGTAGTGGGAATTAAAAGGCCTGAAGAAAAGCTTTATACAGATATAGCTCTTATATTTTCAAATGTTAGACCAAAAATTGCTTGAAATCGTAAAACCACATAAGCCTATTTGTAATTTAGACATGGTATAACTCCTCTGTAGTAGTCAGGAGCCACAACATGGTAATAATTTGATCAGGCGCTCGGTACGCAAAACTTTATGCCAATTGAAAAGTTTTACTGCACTGAAATATGTTGTAACAACCGGTTTGAGTGACGTTGACTCGTTGCTCTTTTTAGATACATTTTAATTGAAACTTGTTTTATGTTTTATTTGATCAAGTTATTAACTGTCAAAAACGTTGTTGTGAAAAGGTTGTAAATTTATTAACGACGCCTTTCATAACATAATTGCAATTTATAGTAAGTACCTTAAGACGGTTGTTATATTTCTTCGCAGCTCGTAAAGTTGTGTAGGTATGTTTTTAAATAACTTTTCAAAAGGAGGAGGTTACCTCAGATATCGATAATAATTTATGAATGAATTTTGAAAATTCTCATTTTATTCGGGAGGGTATTTCCTTGTTTCGTGTGACACTGTAGCTTCGTGTTTTTGCAAAACATCACATGGAATGTGATAATCATATTTTTTTGTAAGATAGCAAACAAGCCACGATCTCGCCTGATGGTAAACTAAGATGCGGCCTAAGATGGAATGCGCTTCCCTAGAAGGTAGGTATCTACTCACTCTCCCTGCTGGAGCTGTATGGTTCTGATGCAGGTTACTCAGTCTTACTAAACTTACTAAAAAATATTTGTGGTTACACAAGGTTTGTTTGCATATACAGGCTGTAAGGATAAACACCATTGTCACTAAAACCATAGATAGGTGACTTTATTATAAAATATATATTTATGTGAATTTAAAAATAAAAAAACTTTATGTTTAAATTCACATATTTTCTTATTTTCTTTCAAAAATTTATTTTTTTGAAAGAGATTTTTTTTTTGTATCGTATTTTTTATTCGTGTTTTTCGTATTCGAATATAATAATTTATTATTCGTTATTTTCTTTCAAATATTTTCGATTTTATTATATATATATATAATAAAATCGAAAATATTTGAAAGAAAATATATATATATATATATAATAAAATCGAAAATATTTGAAAGAAAATAACGAATAATAAATTATTATATTCGAATACGAAAAACACGAATAAAAAATACGATACAAAAAAAAAATCTCTTTCAAAAAAATAAATTTTTGAAAGAAAATAAGAAAATATGTGAATTTAAACATAAAGTTTTTTTATTTTTAAATTCACATAAATATATATTTTATAATAAAGTCACCTATCTATGGTTTTAGTGACAATGGTGTTTATCCTTACAGCCTATATATATATATATATATATATATATATATATATATATATATATATATATATATATATATATATATATAATAAAATCGTAGGAAATTCAAAACTGTACATTGAATATTTTTTTAAAAGAATATTTGGGGCGTGATCTACAATCGATATCGAAGCCAAAAATATAGTTTTTAGAATTTTTATCTGTTTGTCTGTATGTCTGTTTGTCTGTATGTATGTCCGGGGTAAACTCAAAAAGTACAGCATCAGCAGCAGCAGCAGGATTTACTTCAAATTTTGCAAGAATATTACTAATAGGTCGGGTCAACATATAGGCTACATATTATCACGCTATCACCTACGGAGAAGGTGCTGTGCGGAGTAAACGAAGTCCGCGCGGACGAAGTCGCTGGCAACAGCTAGTATTCCAATAAAAACATAATACACATAAGCTGTGATGCTAGTTTCCACGTCCCTGAATAATTTTGAGGAAAAATGGGGACTGTATTTTAAAATATTATTTTTTTCATTGAATTTACGTTCTATAAGTGAAACCAGACCACTGGTTTCAAGGATAACGGTGTTTACACTAACAGCCTGTATATTACTAGCTTAACCGACAAACGTTGTTTTGCCATACAATTTACTATTTTGGTATGGTACTTTAGAGCCGGGCTATTAAGTTTATTGAGACAAAAACTATCCTAGATGTCTATTGCTTGATTCAAGTTAAAAGAAGTTGGATCAAATAGTAAATAATTACAAAATTTCATTAAAATTAGTTCAGTAGTTTCAGAGACCATTGCGGACAAACAAAATGACACGTAATTTGCATATATTAAGAAGATGTATTATAGTATCAGATACATTATAACATACTCGTACTAGAAAGTAGAAACGTCTCTCCATGTGACACTGTAGCTTCGTGTTTTTGCAAAACATCACATGGAATGTGATAAGTTTTGTAAGATAGCAAACAAGCAGATAGTTCTGCTGATGGAAAGAGACAACTATCGCTTATAAACACCAAATAATAGGTTGGGGCAAAAGTATTTTCGTATTTTGAATGTACATGGAGCACATTAAAAGTTTTGCACTCCTAGCTAATCGGAACTATTTGAATTTCGAATGTTATATTTTTAAAACGTTGCAACCTTCTTAGTAATAAAAAAAAAGATTTTAGAGCGATGATTTTTTATGATTTTAAAAATTTTCTTTCTCCGCAAGACTGTTCCGCTCGTCTTCAAAATGCTTTTGGGAGATAAGCACCTTGTTTGAGCTCCGTGAGGCGATGGTTTGCTGAATTTGAGAGAGGTCGAGTTTCTTTACATGACGAATTTCGTGAAGGCCGGCTTTTACAGCGGAGCAGAAGTGGGCTCGCGTGGAATGGTGCTCACAGATGCTACTGAACTACGACCACGAATATTCTAATGCTGTTTATGACATTGTCACAGTAGACGAAATGTGGATTTATTTTTTTTAACCCGAAAGAAAACAGCAATCTTGTGAATGGGTGTTTGAAAATGAGGACAGGCCAACAAAAGTGAGGAAGGCGAGAAACGTTGGTAAAAAAGTGATCGCATTTTTTTTCTCAGCTACGGGTTCCATCTGTACAATTCCACTCGAAGATTAAAAACAAAATTAGGGTAGGTTTATTATATAAAAAAGGAATACTTTCCAGATAATGTAAATAATAAAGGACATACGTTACAACAACGACCCTTGATATCTTATCATTGTTGAACCCTTGCGCCTTACCGTAGTATGTTGTAATAAGTGATTGTAATTTTGAATTTGAGCATTTAATTTTAAAAAGCAAATTTTACCCTTAAATAATAAGTATTTTGTAACCTAACTATATGTATAAAAATCAATTGCTGTTCGTTAGTCTCGCGAAAACTCGAGAACGGCTGAACCGATTTGGCTAATTTGGGTTTGAATTAATCGTTGAAGTTCAGGGAAGGTTTAAAAGGTGAGAAAATATATAAAGAAAATAATTAAAAAGGCAGAACAACGTTTGCCGGGTCAGCTAGTTTTTAATAAAAAAAAACTTGTGCAAAGTTTTCTGTAGCAATTTAGCGAACACATTAATAGATGTGAAAATGACAGTGTTAATATTATAAAGAGACTATATAATAATATATGTAATAATAATATTAGTCCGGGCTTTTTTCAAGAATAGACCAACTGCCGTTCTGCCCAGCAGGTCTTAAAAGGCGACCGATCGGCTATATGGTAGTGGGTGTCACTACCATCGTGACTACCAGATAGTAGATTTCCGCAACGTCTCGCCGGTTATACTACTCGCCGGTTAACAAATGGTACCACCGCTTTGCCTATTTCTGCCGAAATAGCGTCTATGCTTGTCAATGTCCGGTTCCATTTTGGAGGATAAGGTAGCCGGTAGACTTATGCATGTGGCACTACCATCCCGCCATACGTATAGCAAGATGTTAACATCTTTGGTGTCTATAGGCGATGTATTCTCTTTCCATCAGTAGAGTCATCTGCTTGTTTGCTATCTAATAAAATAAAAATAAGACAAAACTTGAGTTTGTTTGTGTAATGATAAACAAAAACTACTAAACTGATTTTAAAAATTGTCGGTTAATAACATAGGTCCTAAACTAACTATTATTAGCCTCCGAGGCCAAAATGCGACGTGTTTTAAGTTTAACATGTGTGTGTATGTGTGTGTGTGTGTATTTGTGTGAGTGTATGTGGCGTCATAACGACTAAACAGATGAATGATTTGTGTGCAGTTTTGTTCATTCAAAAGTTTAGTTATGTGTAATGGTACTGAGAGATACGGGATGGATCTGACGTCCTGAAACACGTATGAAAATGAATTAATATTCCAACTCCTCGATTTTACAGTAAATGTATGTTTGGGCTCATTGGACAAGTTTTGTTGCTTTGCAAGTGATGCACATATGGCAGAAAGGTGGCCTAATGATATTAGAATTTGTTGGGGAATTTTAGATTTTTATTTTGGAGTTGTTGTAAATTAAATAAATATTTATTTATTTATTTATTGTAAATAATTGATTATGTAGAATTTTTTACAGTACCTATGCCATATACATATATTATATATACATATATTATATATAATATATATTTTTTGTACTATAGGAACTAATATTAAGTAATTATTTAAATAAAGAAAAAAGAACTTAATTGCGATAACACATAAACTTCCTTCTTGCGCAGACAGGTAAAAATTGTGTTACCTTCTTAGGTTAGGCTTCTAAAAATTGAATATCAAGTTCAATTTCTAGAAGTTTATTTCCAGTTACCGCATTATCAGATAAGTAGTGATCCTCATTGCCGCAACTGCTGGCGATAACATTTAATGATGTTTAACGACTTTCGCTTACCCATTGCAATAACCAGGGTTGTTATCATTTCATGCTCTTCAAATTTTGTTATCATTTCATGCTCTTCAAATTACGTGGTTGTTAATGTACATACTGATAGATTTTGCGTATTATATATCGACTTGTATTGAGAGGGAGAAGAAGGGGGTGGGGGGGGACATTTCGTTTTGTAGATGATAACGCAATGCACTATCGTTGATTTCTAAATGCGGCAGATATTTCATACCATCAACAAAACTGCTGAATTTTTTGTTACCTCATTTTCTAAAAGGTAAAACTCAACCAAATGACTCCACTATTACAACATATGAAAAAATGTTGAATTAAGGTAGCCTTGAACGTGTTGGATTTACTCCAAACATTATCACTCCTACGCTCCAAAGTTAGATATATTGGGTTAACGTGCTCCGCTGAATAAATAATAATTTGAATAAACTTCGTTACATAAGAAAAAGCTGTGAACATTTCATACCCTTTAAAATACTTGCTATTAGCGTCTCTACTACATTATTTATTCTTAGCCTCTGCAGAAATAAATAAGTTCAGGTCCATCTATGACATAAATAGGGCATCGAATTATCAAAATTTTCCCGCCTTTTTCTCAAAAATAATTATTTGGGATATTTCCCAATAAACCTTAATTTAAAACGGTGGCAGTGTAGTTAGTAATGTTATTACTGTTAAACCACTGCAATACAAAAATGAACATAACTAACATGATAAACTCAGAGAAAGCCAGAAAATTGTAGAAGACCTTAGAGACATAATATTCTCCACCATTCACCATACAGTTGACTGTAGTAATATTTTTTATCATAAGATGGCAAACAAGCAAATGAATCTCCTGATGGAAAGAGTCAACCATCGTCTATGGACACCAAAGATGTTAACGGTGGACGGAAGTAAAAGCAGGACGGTTGTTCAATGATTGAGGAATGTGACTGATGTGGAAGTATATTAAATTATGGATTTAATTATTCTAAAATATATAACTACGTGTTCGGCTTAAAAGTATGTAAATTTAGCTTAGGTCATGAGATCCCGGGTTCGATCCTAAGTAGGATAAAACGGTTTTTAAAATTTTCAAGGTTTTTTTCATAATTCAAATCTCCGTAGCAGCTTGGAGGCTGGTGGTGATTTGTTAACACCCCCTTACCTTGAATGAGCTTAAATAGTTATCGGCCCTAGCTATCACTAGAAATAAGCAGTAATCATTATAAAGTTATTAAGATGCGGCGATGAGAATTACCACCCATCTCCATAACCGACAAACCGGTGATTCAGGGTGAACCGGAAAGTCTATAGAGGTTCGTTTCACTCTGCCTATGCCGCAAACTATCAGTACAAACCGACGTGATAACACTTTTTTATATAAATTAAATATAATTAATTTCAGAATTATTAATTAAATAATTAAATTTCAAAACTACTAATTTAAAGGCAATGACATCAAATCTAAATTAATCGTACAAATTAATTTGATAATAAAAAATCATTATAATACATCCCGTTTCACCACAATTAAACTGTCTGTTAATTGGCGAGGTGGGTGGTAATTCTTATAACTGTATTATTTATTCTTAATGACGTCACTCAGTATCAGCGCGGATATATTTATTCTTTACCATCTCTCTAACTATGACAAGAAAAATTAGCAGCGCCTTATTCTCCTCCTCCTCCTCCTAAGTAAATCATTTCTCGAAATATTTACCCAGGAAATGTAGGGTGAAAAATAAATAAAAATGAAAAATTATTTTGAAAAGCACAAAGCTTATTACTGCCCTTTAAAATAATTCCTTATCTTTGTGATACTTACTTTAGTTGACTGATGATTTGTGCGCTTTGAAAAATCCTCGTCTGTAGCATTCAAGTGCTCTTGTGTAATAATTATGTTTTTTAAAAAATTTGGGGAATGAATTGAGTAAATTCTATTATATAATTTTTGAGTATCGACTCGCCGCAGGAACTCGTGTGTACCGCCTCAAATTCTCTTCTCGTGATTACTTTAATGCTTTTCATTGGCAAATACAGACTATTTATAACAATATCATTATTAGGACTTTTATTAAAGCCACATCATCGATAACATTCAGCGTTTTAATTTATTTGTAAAGTATGATAATACTGGCTGCAGCGTGCAGACCGCTGCATTATAAAAGTTTTTGGTGAATCCCACAAGAACAACTCATATATTATGTGCTATTCCCGGTAATCATCTACTTGTGTGCCAAATTTCATCCAATAGCGTTCAGTAGTTTTGGCGTGATTGAGTAACAAACATCCACCGATCCAAACATCTAAATTTTCGCATTTACAATATTAATATAGATTAATATAGTTTTTTAATAAAATATACAAGGTGTGTTAATGAATGCGTGAAGTTTAAAATCGTGCTGATGACGCACGGCATACGAGTCTTTTTTGTATACCATAGGGTAGTAAACAAGCATATGGGTTTCCTGGTTGAAAGAAACGATCACCGCCAATAGACACCAAAGATGTTAACGGTGCGTTGCTATCCGTGTGGCGTAGTGTTAATTCCTCTTGAGTAAGTTTACCAGCTACTTTACCCTCCAAACCAGAACACGACGATGACAAGCATTGACGCCATAACAACAGGAATAGGTAAGGCGCTGGTACCATACTCAGGCAAGAAGTTGCTAAATTCTACCACATAGTAGTCACGATGATAGTGACACTTATAGCCAATCGATCGCCTTTTATAATCTACCTGGCAGAACGGCAGTTGGTCTATTCTTTAAAGGAGGCCCAGACCAACACGGGCAACGTCTGTCAATGTCATCAATTTTACACATGTTTCCCACATGCTATAAAGCAAGCCTTAGAAATTTGCTTTTTTTGGTTTTGGTTTCCCGCCTGCCCAATAGCCTGGAAGACAGCACCCAATAGTTCAGTCTGCCGACGCTTTCAGAGTGCTAAGTGTGAGTTTTTCTTTTCGCATTCGATCGTGAGTACGTTTAGAGTTTACTAGGAATTTGTATGTGATTTGTAAAGCGCCACCTAGTGGTAAACGTGAGAAACCAGTTTACCACTAGGTGGCGCTGTACAAATCACATACAAATTCCTAGTAAACTCGAAACGCGCTCACGATCGAATGTGAAAAGAAAAACTCACAATTAGCACTCAGGTCTTAATAAATTTATCAGTACTTAATTGATAATATCGCAATGAAATTTAAAACTGCACCTATGACGAGTTTAGTTAACCAACTAATTAAATGTTATATGCAAAGTGATATGCATTGGTTACCTTATTTGTTGTTACTGTCATGAGGTGGTCGCAGAAAAAGTGCACAAATTAATTTTTTTTTAATCATAAGATAGCAAACAAGCAGATGGGTCTCCAGATAGAAAGAGTCAACCATCGCCTATAGATACCAAATGTTAATGGTGTGTTGTTATCTTGTGGCGAGGTCTTATGTTACATGCATAAGTTTACCGGCTACCTTACCCTTCAAACCGGAACACGACAGTGGCAAGCACTGACGCTATTGCGGCAGGAATAGGTAAGGCGGTGGTATCAGACCCGGGCGAGACAATGCAGAACTCTATTACCAAGTAGCTACGATGGTAGTTACCGGCATAGCCAATCGATCGCCTTTCACGATATGCCTGGCAGTACAGCAGTTGATCTATTCTTCAAAGGAGCTCGGGACCAACACGGGGTAAAATGTATAAATAAATTTAAATTACCTTAATTTCTTCTTTGAGTTACAGATTTCAACAAAATAGCATCTAAATGTATTAAGTGTAAAATATTGATGAACATAAGCTGACACTTATCTCTTAAATAAATTGCAATAGCTCTGTCTTGCCATTTCAAAGAAACGCAGGGCAATCCAACACCTATTCTCTCGTTTCATCCGGCTTGGCTTATCTCTCTGGAACGACTACGCTAAGCTTACAGCTTGTAGAAACTTGACTGGGATAAACTATTTCAAATTATTTATTGTACTTAATTTATTCACAAAGACAAAGAGACTGAAGGAAGACAGTTAACTAGAAAATTGTACCAAAGGGAAGCAATATTACTTTGATAATGTATAGATATATATGCCGAATGACAGACTCCTTAAAAATTACTTTGTTAGCCAGGGGAAAAATAAAAGTCAGTCTTTTAGGGTCAGATCATAAAGTTTCAGATTCGATTTTCGGGATGAAAAAAGTTGTTATCGGTTTTCACTGTTTAGAAAAAAATATTTTAATAGTATCGAAAAACCTACTAGTGATGTGATTACACACCCGAGTTTAGAAAAATCAGGTTACATTATCGGTCTTCAATAACTTTTTAGTTCATGTCAATTTTACGTCTTAAGTGATATGGACGTGAAGGTATTTAGGTAAACTAGTGTCTATTGCCATTCTGTTTACCGAGATTACCCATAAAGAAACTTGAGCGAGTGAAAGAGATGATATTTATTAACGTATTTTATTAGAAAAACTGCAGTCATGATATAGTGCAGAGATTGCGGAGCAGTACAGGCACTTGCATAAATTAATTTCTATTCCCAGCCCTTCTCAGCTGCTCAAAAACTTTTATGACTTCATAAAAGTTCCTAAAAACATGTATTTTCCAGATTTAGATGGGTATCCAATTTAAAGTTTTACTCGATCACTATCTATGTAAAAAAAAAAAAAAAACAGATAGCAATTTTATTCACCTTGATAAGTATAGGTGATATTTTTGTATTAAAAAAAATCATATTTAAAATTCTTAATATACATTGATAATAGTTTTTTTATGCTTAAAAAACAATGTTAATCGCCAGTTTCTTATGTACTTAATTAGTTTTATATATTATTAGCTATTTTCTTCAGTTCGTGTAAACAACACAGTCAGTCGCCTTTGTGATGCAGTGGTCCGGTGTCGGAGTTGACCACATGAGGTCCCGAGTTCGATTCCCGGGTCGGACAATTAAAAATGTATTTTTTCAGTTTTCTGACAAGAACAACGCTGTCTGGGATTGGAAAAAGTGCCCGGTTGGCGATAGGCTTGCCACCTATCACATTTGTGGGACTTAGTATCTTCGGCTAATCGTGGGTGCACTTGTACCTCTGCTTATCTCTTTGGGGATACTTACTTATATTGAATTAAAAGGTAATGATATCATTTGTGTTATGATTTAC